>CATIWC010002093.1:0-212500 GCA_948472305.1 Vicia faba
TATTGACTCCCAGATGTTATGCATTGTTCTTACCTGCACAAAAAAGTTTTTTTTTCATTTTTCTTCAGAGGGAGTCGACTCCTAACTCAAATGAGTCGGCTCCACACATGGTTTTTCATGAAAATTCATATTTTTGATTTGTCCAAATGCTTTTGACTTGTTCTATAAGTGTCCTAAGATGAAAATGAAACCTAGACCATAGAAAAAATAAGGTCCAATGAAATACTACATATTTCCTAGTTTTGACATCATTTAAAATATATAGGAGAGGATATTGCACTCTGTGATGCGGTGGAAGAACTAACTTGATGTTTTGCGTTTCGATCGCACTTGTGCGGTTAGCAAGAGTCGCCACCGACTTTTCTTTTATCCAAAAGGAAAGGTAAAAAAGCACAAGAAAGACCTTTCGAGATTATTCTCGGGTTCGGGGGGTAGATTATGAAAAGGGAAGGTATTAGCACCCTTTTCATCCATGATTTTCCATGGGCTCTTATTAGTTACTCATTTAGATCACTTGATTTTGTTTGATTGTGTGCTTGTGGTGTGGGCTTTGAAAGTATTTTGAAAAATCTCTTTGTAATAGTTCCCGTCTCTATAAGAACGTATACAAAGTTTTGTTTCGAAAAGTGGTTCAAAGATGTGTTTGTGAATCGTGTTTCGAAAGTGTTTTGAAAAGAGGTTTTGCAATGGTTCTCGTCTCTATAAGAACGTATACAAAACGTTTTGTCTTTTGAAAATGTTTTGAAATGAGAGTGTAGGTGTAAAGAGTTTTTGTCGTGAGCAAGCGAGTAACTAAGAACGAATCTATCTACTCGAAAGGTTTTAAGTTGTTCTTTTCTTCTTCCTTTTAATGGTGCTATCTTACCATTGATTTGGTAAGAAGCCCCACCATTGGATGTAAAGGTTTAGGCGCGGGTCAATTTTACAATCATTGAAGGCAACTTGTGAGATACTTTAGCAATTTTTGTAAGGGACAAGATCGTTTTAATCTAAGGAAACATCGAGGGTCATCGAGGGACTACGATCTTTGTTTATCGAAGGGTCATTTGCTAAAGCGTCACATATTCGAGGGACATGATTGTATTTCCGAGGCAACGGGCGAGGTTACCCTAGAGGTGCGCGTGTGAGAAAGTGTGTTGGTTTCAAGTTATTTATTCTTTGATTAGGTCATCTAGCGATTGATTTTTGAATCTTGCCATACATGCCTAATTACTATACAATATATGAAAAACAGTAAATTGTGGAAATTGAAATTCTACGTTATTACAAAAGTATTTGGGAATGGGGGTACAATTGTTACAAATGGGGATGAATCAAATGAAATAGCAATGTCCAAATATCAAACAATACAACCAAATCGAATTTTTGTGCGATTTAATTAAAGCTATAATAATCCATGAGATAATATTAACAAAATATGAAATGAAATGTTAAGTAATTACATGAAAAGAAAAAGATAAAATACTATCCTAAAAAAATTGATTAAACTAAAATCTTTATTATTTTTTTGTATTTTTATTAATTATGTAAATAAGTTTAAAGAAAGAAAACAAATTAAATTAAAATTTTGATGTTTTATTAAATGTAAAAAATTAATAAAAATTTGTTTATAAAAAAGGAAAATGATAATTTTCAAGATTTAAATCAAATGTATAAAAATGTATTTTATGTTTTATTTAATAATTTTGTTAACAAATAAAATATAGGAAGAAAAAAAATTAAAAAAAAATAACAATGGGCTTAAGAGATTGATTTGGGGTGAGGCCCAAACCAAAGTGTTATAGCTGTTAACAAAACAAGCCAGGAGGGGGTGTAAAACGCGAAATAGACGGGCTTAGGGACATTTGAACAAAACAGGCCCAAGCCTTAACTCTATTTAGATTTTGATTAGGGGTTCAAAGTAAATTAGGGTTCTTGACCCTTTGTTACAGCGGCGCCGCTCATCTCTCTCATTCATCTCTTGTTCATCCTTATGAACCTCTAAACTTCTTACTAATCGTTCCTTTCTAATTTGGCGAACAAAATCGCTCCTTATTTCTCTATCTCA
Organism: Vicia faba; assembly: GCA_948472305.1. Lineage (NCBI taxonomy): Eukaryota > Viridiplantae > Streptophyta > Magnoliopsida > Fabales > Fabaceae > Vicia > Vicia faba. The sequence continues at coordinate 2,048 of CATIWC010002093.1, forward strand.
ATATGATTCACGTTTTTGAAACCCTAATCTCGGATTTCCCTAAAAACGACGAAATCGGTTCGTCTGATCCTCCCCCCAACTTTCAGTTGTCGGAACGTGACCGCTTCATCTCTCTAAGCAAGCTCTAGCGATTTTCTTAAAGGGGTAAAATTTCTGTTCTTTTCAAGGTTTACGAAATTTCAATGATTTCTCATCCCTATTGTGTTTTCTGTTAACTACATTACCTTTTAGATGTAGAGAAAAACATATGGAATTATGATAAAAGGGGATATATCATACCTGTTAGAGATTTTTTTCGGTGAACTAGGAAAGGGAAGAACGAGGCTGAGGCTCGTGTTCCGTGGCGGCTGGAGACGGGGGAGGAGATGAGGATGGAGACCTTGCTTTTCTGGCTTGAGTTCCTTTTGATAGGTAACCGTTTTCTTGTTGTTTTTGTTGAATGATAAGGGTGTTATTTGATGGATTTTGGGATTTTTGTGAGTTTGCTATTGTTTTGGGGATTTGAAAATGACTCTAGGCTTTTGGGATGGTGTTACTGTGTTTTGAGTTACAGGTTGTTGGTTTGATTCTTGGCTACTGGTACAAGTTTTAGGTTTTTTGGGGTTTTGTGTTTGAAGCTTGAGACTTGTTTTTTTGTGAGTTTGGATGCTGGTTTACAGTGTTGAGATTCTTACTGTTTTTTTTGTTTTGGTTTTGAATATGTTTTGGTATTTGAGGATGTTACTGGTTTGAACAGTTTTTGTGTTTTTTTGTTGGCAGTTAACAAGTTTGTTATAGGTTTGGTTGATGAGAGTTTTGATGGTAGTGATGGTTTTGAATGTTACAGTTTTGAGATAGTTGCTGCGTTTTTAGCTTGATACTTGGTTTCCAGGTTTTTGACTTTGATAGGTTTTTGAAGGTTATTGATTTGGTCCCTGCTGTTTGAGATTTGTTTTGGTTATGGTTCAGATTTGGGTTTGACAGTTTTGTGGAGGTTTTAGGTTTGACAATTTGCTGATTTGAGGTTTTGGAGTTTTTTCTGTTGGAGACTTGTTTTGGTTTTGGAGGTTTGTGTTTTTGGCTTGCAATCTTGCTACAGGTTTGTGACTTGTGTTGAGATTTTGTGTTTTGGCTTGAGAATTTTACAGGTTTGTCAAACTGTATTTGATATTTGGCTTGGATAGGTTTTTATGAGTTTGAAAATGGTTTGAGGTTTTGAGGCTTTTGACAGTTTTGGACTTTGACAATTTTTGAGGGTTTTGAAGTTTGATAATTTTTCTATATCTTTTGCTTGAGAGTTGTCTACTGTTATATTGACCCTCTTTCTGTTATCTCTATTAAAAAAAGGTGGGAAAACAAAGAAATTGAATATTTTACTATATTGTTCCTTTGGCTTTTTGATGGCAGTTTTGTTTTCTAGCAGCTTCTATGTAACTTGTGTTAGTCAAGGCAGCAGGGCTGTGCATCCCAATAACCTAGGTGACTTCTTTCCTCTCTTCTCTCTCAATGACACTAGGAAAGCAAATTGCTTTTTGCCCTTTTTTCCAATTATGAAAAGTTTGCAAAAAATTAAAAATGATGAACTAGCTTCTTGAACAAGCTTTTGCTTGTTTTGACTTAGCTTATTATATTGCCATACTTCCTTTTGTTGATGTTGTTTGTTGTTTTCTAGCTTGCTTCCTCGTTTCTGCTGTTTGTTGCGCTGCTGTTTGGACAAGTTTGTACCATTCTGTTTGGACAGTTTTGCTAATGCTGTTGTTTGTTGCCTAGCTTGCGCAACTTGCTTGCATTCAGTTTGTAATATTCTGTTTGTTTGGATAAGATTGCTGCATTTGTTTTGTCCAGCCTTGCTGTTTGTTTGGATAAGTTTGCTGCATTTGTTTTGTTTGGACAACTTGCTTGCATTTTGGATAGTTTGCTTTAGTTTGCGCATTTCTGCATGTTTGGACAACTTCATTTCTTTTCCTCTTTCTTTTGTGAACCAAGAAGAATAATCTTCTTGTGATTTGCAAAAAAAATAGAGGAAATAAATTGTGATGAATTAAAATGGCCTTCTGATTCCAATTTGCAAACTTTAATGATGAATGGCACTTTTTCTTTTGAAAATTCTTGCTCATGCCCAAATAATTTTGTACTAATCACATTTCCTTTCTTTCATTTTCATGTGAGCACAATGGAGAGGACAAAGCATGGAAGCCAAGAACCCTAGGGCAAGCAAGGAACTCTTTGGAGATAGCAAAAGAACTTAGGCATAGATTAGTTCTCCTAGGCCAATCAAGCATTTGAATTTCCTTGTAATTTAGAAAAACATTCTTGTATTGTATCCAACAATTGTACTAATTCATTTTCAAATACGATAAGTTGTAAAACCTAAAGTATTTAAATAACAAATTGTTTTGTAATAACGTTTGAAATTGGAGAAGATCATATGAAATGTTCTGGTGTTACTTGAAATCTTTGATCAACAATAACTTGTAATTTTCTCTTTGCATCCTATTTGATTTTTGAATGCCCAATCAAGACAATTGAAACAAAATGCTCCAATCTGATAACTTAAATTCCAAGTAATCCCAATAACTATGTGACTACATTCCAAACAAACACGCATTGTATATTCCATTTCCTAACCAAGCAAATGTTTTAAAAGACGCAAATCATCTGGTTAACTTGGATCAAAATCATGGTCGTCCCAAATGACAATCTTAAACTCCATCTCTTGTCTCCAATAAACCATGCTCTGAGAACAAACATTAACCTTTCCAGTAAACTTGAGGAGGCATGATTCTGTAGAAAACCAATTGAATTTTTGAGAATTCAATTTCTTCTGAGAATTGTAAGAAAAACCCTAATTGCTGGTTTACTGCCACAGAAGAGAATCTGTCTGGTCGATTTCTGAGCCAACTTGATTATCTGAGAAACCCTAGGGTTGTGTTTTCTATGAAAAATTGGAGGGAAAATTTTGGGGTACAACAACTGCCCCTGTTCGATCTTCTTGAACCTGAAGAGTTAGATTGGCGAGTTTTGCCGTTCGTGACTCGAAGGTAAAAGATGATTGGACACTAGAGTGCCCATAAATTTGCACTCGACAAAAGTGTATTTGAAGGAAATGGGATTAAAGATGCCATTTGGAGAGGTGTTAGAATTTTGTTGGAGATGGGCTTGTAGATGCCATCCAAGAATGTTTGTTGTAAATCAAAAGAATAAACATCAGAATAATGCCCGTATATGGAACGTATCTGAGTTGTATCTGTACTTGAATCCAAGTAAGTAGAAGAACGGCTTCCGTGTCTGGAGCGCATCTGAACTGTATCTGAAGGATGAACCTGAATAAGCGACAAAATGGCTTCCGTGTCTGGAGCGTATCTGTACTGTATCAGTACTTGGAATTTGAATAAGCGGCAGAATGGAAACCGTATCGGGAGCGTATCTACACTGTATATGAATGAGAAATAGAATGGCTTCCGTGTCTAGAGCGTATCTAAACTATATCTGAAACTTGAATCTGAATAAGTAATAGAATAACTTCCGTGTCTAGAGTGTATCTGTACTGTATCTTGACTTTGAAATCCGAATGAGTAACAGAATAACTTCCGTGTCTGGAGTGTATCTGTACTGTATCTTGAAATTGAAATCTGAATGAGTGATAAAATGGCAACCGTGTCTGGAGCATATCTGTACTGTATCTTGAAATCTTTGAATATTTGTTAAAGATAGCTGTTAATCTTATCCTGAAAAGGGTAAAATGTTAGCTGAAACACAAACTTATGTTGCATGAAATGTGTGATGCAATAAATGTGTTTTAACCATGTTCATGATATATGAATGTAATGTATGCGCATGTAAGTTGATTTGCTGTATTGCTGAGGAAAATAAATCCTTGACTGCTGCCGGGGAAAATAAATCCTTGACTGCTGAGGATTCCATTGTGAGAGTAATGCCATATACTTCTTGAGGAATCTGCTTGGGGAATCCAGAGAATTTTAATGACTTCTACTGGGGATTATTGACGGGAGTCTTTGTTCTGTCGAGAAGCAATAAAAACTATGTGGGGAAAAAGTTTATCCTGTAGTGAAAACTCTGTGGGGAAAAGCTTATTCCGCTGGGGAGTTCAGGAGTTTTGGTCGTCTGCCACTCTACTGGGGAGTTACCCTAGGTTAGGGAGAAACAAAATTTAACCGTTATCTGGCTAATTTTCAGGCTTCAAGACAAACTTGCTGGGGAAACCTGGAGAAACTGGATGATTTCCACTGTGGGTTGAAAGTTTCAGCCCCGCTGGGGATTGGTAGTTGGTAGTCTCAGCTCCGTTGGGGATCTGTAGTTCAAAGTTTTGGCTCCGCTGGGGATTTGTATGAAGTGCTGTAAGGATTGCTCATGGAATATCCTAAAGACATTTTCCTAATCTTTCAACTTGTAAGTAATTATTCTTTTTCATCATGTTTATTTGTAAACAGTAATTATGTTCAAATGCATATGTTCATTAATGAATCATTGGACGTTTTTGCAAATAAAACACAAGTGTAAAAAAAAGGCAAATAGTTTTCTGTACTTTGAAAGAGATATCTTTGTATTTACGTTGAATAAGTATTTTGTACAAAGGAGACATACATCCTAGTAAGAGGATGGTGTCATAAATAAGAAAAATTTACAAAGAAAGATAGCTATGTGTAGTAATCCCATGGGGTTCTCATTCTGCTATAGTCTTCGTATCTCTGAATATCTTGTCCGTCTGTTGCTTCGTCCGAAGATGATTGAATTGATCAGAAGCTCCGAGTTTGTCTGTGAAGAGATTGTCCTTAAAGTGATCCGCCGAGACATAGTCATACGCTTTAATTCCCTAACTTTTGCCTGGACCGCCCTTTCGGGTTTTCAGTCCACCGGGAAACCCTTTTTTGCCCAAGTCGCCCTTTCAGGTTTTCAACTTGCCGGGTGTACAATTTTTTTTATTTTATCCCTAATTTTTGCCCGAACCTTTTGGTCCGCCAGGATGCCCTTGTTTTTCCTAGGTGTGTCAACCTAGCGAGTCTCTTATGCGTAGTATCTTTTGACTATGTCTGCGTTCGCAGGGTGCGGCAGGTTGTCGTCGTCCATGATGGTTAAGATCATTGCCCCACCAGAAAAGATGTTCTTGATTACAAATGGTCCTTCATAGGTAGGAGTCCATTTGCCCCTGGGATCACTTTGTGGCAAGATGATTCGTTTGATCACAAGATCTCCAACTTGATACACTTGGCGTCTGACTTTCTTGTTGAAAGCCTTGATCATCCTCTTTTGATATGTCTGACCGTGGTAAACAGCAGTAAGTCTCTTCTCATCGATTAAGTTTAACTGATCAAGTCGGGTTTGAATCCAATCGTCTTCACTCAAACCTGCATCCTTCATGATTCTCAAAGAGGGGATCTGAACCTCAATAGGTAAAATAGCTTCCATGCCATATACCAAAGAATAGGGTGTTGCCTCAGTTGAAGTGCGAGCCGTGGTACAGTACCCGTGGGGAGCAAACGGTAGCATCTCATGCCAGTCCTTGTAGGTGACTGTCATTTTTTGTATGATCTTTTTGATGTTTTTGTTTGCAGCTTCGACATCACCATTCATCTTTGGCCGATAGGGAGACGAATTGTGATGTTGAATTTTTAACTGTTTGTACAAGACGGTGATCATAGTATTGTTAAGGTTTGTACCGTTATCAGTGATGATCCTTTCGGGGATACCGTACTGGCAAATGAGGTTCTTCTTGATGAAGCGGGCAACAACATTCTTTGTAACGGATGCGAAGGAAGCTGCTTCGACCCATTTGGTGAAATAATCAATGGCCACTAGAATGAAGCGGTGTCCATTGGAGGCTGTAGGCTTGATCTCCCCAATCATATCGATTCCCCACATAGTGAAGGGCAAAGGAGCTGTTAAGACATTGAGAGGAACTGGAGGTACGTGTACCTTGTCTGCATAGATTTGACATTTATGACAGGTACGGGAGTGTTGATAGCAATCAGCTTCCATGGTAGACCAGTAATAGCCTGCCCGTAGAATTTTCTTCGCCATCGTATGCCCGCAGAATTTTCTTCGCCATCGTATGCCCGCTAGAGTGAGTGCCAAAGATACCTTCATGCAATTCAGCCATAATCCTTTCAACCTCAGCCTTGTCCATACAACGGAGCAGAATAGAATCATGATTGCGCTTGTACAGGATGCCATTACTCAGGAAGAACTTAGCTGAGAATCTCCTTAAGAATTTTTTGTCATTGACTGAAGCTCCTTCAAGATATTCTTGAGCCTCGAGATACCTTTTGACTATGAAACCAAGGCTGGTCCACTACTCCTTCGGTGTTAATCTCGTGACAATGCGTTGGTTCGTTCATCCGTTCAATGGTGATCTGGGGAGCCTCATTGTCCCAATTAAGTTTAAACATGGATGACATTGTAGCTAGAGCATCTGCTAGCTGATTTTCTTCTCGCGGGAAGTGTTCGAAGGTAATCTGCTCGAAATGTGGTAACAATGTCAAGACATGTTCTTTGTAAGGGACGAGGTTTGGATTCTTAGTATCCCATTCTCCTTTGATCTGACTGAGGACCAAAGCTGAGTCCCCGAACACAACTAAAGATTTGATTCCCAAGTCTATGGCAGCCTTGAGTCCAAAGATGCATGCTTCATACTCTGCCATGTTGTTCGTGCAATTGAAGCAAAGTCTGGAGGTGAAAGGAGTATGGCAACCTTCTGGAGATATAAGCATAACACTGATACCGTTACCAAGTGCATTGGATGCCCCATCAAAGTACAGAGTCCATCGGGATCCTTGTTCAGGTCCGTCATATGGTCTGAAATCTTCAACATTGTCCAATGTCATGATGTATTCGTCAGGGAAGTCAAACTTCATGGATTGATAATCTTCTACAGCTTGATGGGCCAGATGATCAGCTAGCACACTGCCCTTTATAGCTTTTTGGGTAGTGTACTGTATGTCATATTCCATTAGGATCATCTGCCATCTAGCTATCCTTCCGGACAAAGCAAGATTTTCGAAGATGTATTTGATCGGATCCATCTTAGATATCAGAAAAGTGGTATGAGTCAACATGTACTGCCTTAGCCGGCGAGCAACCCATACAAAAGCGCAACAAGTTTTCTCGAGCAGTGAATATCTTGTTTTACAGTCAATAAACTTTTTGCTAAGGTAATAATTGGCATGCTCTTTTCGGCCAGACTCGTCATGCTGCCCCAGTACGCACCCCATTGAATTCTCTAGGATGGTCGGATTCATGATTAGCGGTCTTCCTTCGACGGGTGGCATCAAGACAGGAGGTTCTAGCAAATACTCCTTGATTCTGTCAAAAGAAATCTGGCATTCGTCATTCCATCTGACTACCTGATCTTTCTTCAACAGCTTGAAGATTGGCTCACAGGTAGATGTTAAGTGAGAAATGAACCTAGCAATGTAGTTTAGGCGTCCCAAGAAACCTCTGACTTCCTTCTCAGTACGAGGAGCAGACATTTCTTGTATAGCTTTGACTTTGGCAGGATCAACCTTGATGCCTTTGTTGTTGACAATGAAACCCAAGAGTTTACCGAACCAGACTCCGAATGTGCACTTGTTAGGATTCAATCTTAGCTTGTACTCCTTCAACCTGACAAACAACTTTTGCAAGTGATCAAGGTGTTCTTCTTCAGTTTGTGATCAGGCTATCATGTCATCTACGTAGACCTCTATCTCATGATGTATCATATCATGAAACAGAGCTACCATGGCGCGTTGATAGGTTGCCCCGACATTCTTCAGTCCGAATGGCATCACTTTGTAGCAGAATGTACCCCACTGTGTAACAAAAGTAGTTTTCTCCATGTCTTCAGGTGCCATTTTGATCTGATTGTAACCTGAGAATCCGTCCATGAAAGAAAATACTTTGTGCTGAGCTGTGTTGTCAACCAGGATGTCGATGTGTGGAAGTGGAAAATCATCTTTAGGGCTGGCCCTATTTAAATCTCTGTAATCCATGCACATCTGAATCTTGCCGTCTTTTTTAGGCACAAGCACAATGTTAGCAACCCATTGTGGATAGGAAGTAACAGCCATAAATCCAGCATTGAACTGCTTCATAACTTCTGCTTTGATCTTCTCTGACATGTCAGGTCTCATGCGGCGGACCTTCTGCTTAACTGGTGGACAATCTTCTCTTGTGGGTAGACGGTGTACCACAATGTCTGTATCGAGTCCTGGCATGTCTTCGTATGACCAGGCAAAGATCTCAACATTATCATGTAACAGATGAATCAGGAGCTCCTTGACACTCGGCTCTAGATTGGCACATATCTTGATTTCCTTTTTATCCTCTTCAGTACCCAAGTTGATTGTATCCAACAGCTCCTCGTGAGGCAGGATAGCCCTTTCTTCTTATTGTAGCAGTCTGGCCAGTTCCCCTGGCACCTCACAATCTTCCTCACCTTCGTATTTGGCTTGGTAGACCATATCTTCAGAGTCACTGAAGGCCATAGCAGAATTGTTACCCATGGGATCCGGAATGGAAGGGTACCTGTATTTGTGAGTGTGGGTGTGTGTAAGGGTATAGCCACCTTTAAACAAAATAAAATGTAAAAAGAAAGACAATGAACACAAAAGTTTATATGAAAAACGTCCATGATTCATTAAATGGCATATGAAGATGAAAAATAAGAACCCTTACAAATGGACCTTTGTGCCTCGGGTAAGACACAAGGTTAAAAAAGTACGAATTGTTTGAGAGTTATTACAAGCCAACATAAATGTTTGAAAGATAAATTACTGCGGTATGAAAGTAATCGGAACAAAGTCTTTTGCTTCCCAGTTGCACAGTCCTCCGTCGACAGTTGGAAATATCCAGTCTTCCAAGCTGCCCTCCTCTTCACTATCTTCCAGAGCATTGACTCCATGATGACTGATCTTCACAGGCGGCCCTCCGGTACAGGCGCGGCGTACGACCTTCTGAGCAGTTGAGGTGAACCCCAAGCCGAACTTGTCTGATTTGAAAGGGAAGTCGGGAAGCTGCCCCCAGATAGTGGATCCACCTTCTTCCACTACTGCCTTTACATCTTTTAAAGAAGACATCTGAGGTACAGGTCTTGTGATCACCGGAGTTGGGGATACCGCGTTGGTCGCTGCTATTTCCTAAGAAACTTCTTCAAAATGCTGGAAAGGGGTTTCGATGAATTCGCCATCCAATTCTACATATCGAAAAGAATTTAGATGACTGATCATGTATTCCTCTTCACCATGAATAGTTATGATTTTCCCTTGGACAAGGTACTTGAGCATTTGATGCAGAGTGGAAGTGACAGCTCCAGCATTGTGAATCCAGGGTCTTCCCAACAGACAAGAGTAAGAAGGTCGGATGTCTATCACATAAAATGTTGAATTGAATGTCTGGGTACCCACCTTGATTGGGATGTCCACCTCTCCATGGACCATCCTTTTAGAGCCGCCGAAAGCTCTCACAATGATATTGCTGGGTTTCAGAGTTAGGCCTTCACAATCCAACCTATCCAGGGCTTTCTTCCGCAAGACGTTTAGAGATGATCCAGTATCAACCAAGACATGGGCTAAAGTGGTTCCCCTACACTCCACCGAGACATGTAGTGCATCGTTGTGTTTTCTCCCTTTGGACGTTAGGTCAGCATCGGAGAAACCCAGGCATTGTTAGCTGTCAGACTGGCTACACACTCTTGGAATTGATCAACCGAAGTCTCTTGCGGCACATGAGCCGTCTTCAGAAATTTTACCAAAGCTTTAGCATGTGCCTCAGAGCAAAGCAGCAATGCTAACATAGAGATTTTGGAGGGTGTCTGCCCCAGTTGTTCGACCACGTCATAATCACTTTTCTTAATGATCCTCAGGATTTCTTCCAATTCCTTCTTGGATGTCTCAAGAATAACTAGTGGTTGAGCCTTCGTCAAGACATGCTCCTCTTGAACATTCTTTCCTTTATTCTCAGCAGCGGAAGTAGGGATAGGAATTGCATTGTCATTGTTGGTAGGTACACTTGCAAGTGTAATCACTGGTACAGATGTAATCTTCGGAATGGCCACGGGTCCAAACACTGCTGTTAGAGGAGCAATCTCTGGAGAAAAGATTCTCCCACTACGAGTAACTTTTCTTGTTCCAACAATGTTACTGATGTCAGGATTGTCTTCTTCAGAAATCTCTTCTTCGACAGTCTGTTCAATCTGTTTGACACCATGGTAGTAGATTTCTCCACCATAGTTCCATGGTACCGTTTTATCTGATTTGTATAGGGCTGGCCCGAGCATTGTTATCTTCAACAGAGCAGTCATAGGAGCGGATGTAATCCTAACGGGTTTTTTAGGAACCCTGGAAGGATTGGCGTATATGGTTATTATTGAAACTTTTGGAACTAGAATGGGTGAAATAAGAGCTTTCTCAAACAAAATTTCCTGATTATCAATCAGTCGTTGGATTCCTTTCTTCAACAGAGGACAATCAAATGATGAGGACAGGCAAGTATGGCAATCTTGGTCACAACCTGGGAACACCCCAACTTTCAACAAATTAAACTTGATGGTTAGGAGAGGAGTCAGCAAATCATCCACGATGTCAACAAATAAGTCTTCCTCAATAGCGCTAGCATTGTGTCCATGCCTAGGCATTGGAGCGGAGATAACATTTGGTTTTCCAAGCACTTCAAATTCAACTTCCTTCGCGTCTATCAGATCCTGAATCTTATTCTTCAGAGCCCAATAGTTGTTGGTGTCATGCCCTGGACTCTCTGAATGATACGTGAAGATGTGAAAAACACAAGAAGGGGGGATTGAATTGTAAAACTTGAAATCAAATGCAGACAACACGTTATTTTCATCCTGGTTCGTTTAATCTCAAACTACTCCAGTCCACCCGTCAAGGGGATTTTGCATCTCTCCAACGAGGTCTTAATCCACTATATTCAACTGAATACAACAACTGCTTTAACAACTGTCAAAGCCTTCTTGAGTCTAACCACAAACCGGTTTATCTCAAGGTAATTCTCTTACAGATAAATGAACAAATGTGTGTTTTGATGTTTTCTAGAAAAACTATATATCACAACTGCGATAATACACAATATGAAGCTTATAATGAACTAGACTACTAATGCTATTGAGTAGGCGTGGTTGAAAGCTTTAGCAATTAGAGTGAGAGAGATTTCGTATGCGTGCGTGCGAAAAAAGTATTAGCCAATTCTTTTCTCACTGACTTGTTTAAGTAGCCTAGGAATAGATACGTTGCTGTCCATAATTCCATTTCAATGCTCATAACGTTCTTTCCTTTTTGAGAAGATCTTTGTCTTGGAATAAAGCCGTTGGTAATTAATCTGTCTTGAATGCATAGTAACATTGACACTTCAGAGTGTTCTGCTAATGATAATCAGAGTGTTCTTGGCTTTAGCTTATTCTGACGCTTCTAAGTGCTGATGACATGGTTAGGATCTTGCTCAGAGTCAGAGTATGTTTTGCACAGAATCTGTTCATAAGGCTTCAGCGTAGCACATGTTTGATCTTCTGATGCTGACATATCTTCTGATGCTGATGTTGATATCGATATTCTGATGCTGATTCCATCAGAGTTTCTGTAAATACATAACATAATTTTGAGTAGCATATATGTCTTATATAAATCTCATAATTCATTTAATCTTGTATTTTGTTATCATCAAAACTCTAACTTAGGGTTGTAGAATCAAACTATGTTCTAACAATCTCCCCCTTTTTGATGATGACAAAAACCAGATTTTTTTCCAATTAAAATAAAATGATGAAAGGTATCAAAGCTTAAGGATAGAGAATAAAAAGTATCAGAGATAATCAATTAACGAATAAAAGGTATCAGAGATAAGAAGATAAGGAATAAAAAGTATCAGAGCAAACAGATGAGGAATAAAAGGTATCAGAGTAACAAAGAGAAAAACTCCCCCTGAGTTGATTACTTCCCTTTAATTCCATGAGACCTTGAGCATCAGAACTTTATTGAACTTTCTTTGAGCATCAGAATTTTACTTTATCAGAGTTCATCAGATTCTTGTACCTGTAAGCTTTTCATAACAAAGAAATTCAAATATATAAGAATGTTAGAATGTTTGAGACTTTTGTCTCAGTAATCCGTTATTGAAAAATATGATTCTTTCTCCCCCTTTTTGTCAGTTATCAAAAAGCACAAATAAGAAGAGTTAAAATGATCAGAGCAAAAAACGCTTGTATTAAAATAGAAGTAATGATAGTTTAGAACAAGTAAAAATATTACAGACAAACATGTAAAGAAAACAAGGAAAACACAAGAAAATTCTAAGAAGAAGGAGGAAGTCGTGTGAACAGAGCTTCCAACATGCTCTTGATTTGATTGATGGTTTCCTGTTGCTGAGATACCATGTTTGCTATAGAATCAATCTTGATATCCCGCTTGTCCATCCTTTCATTCATCAGCATATCAGATCTCTTCAAATCCTCCAGAGTCTGCCTATCAAGAGAGGAAGCTTGAGGATCTTCAGATACAGTCTGCTTCTCAGAGCTTTATGTAGTTTCTTCTGCTTGACCCAAGTCTTCAGCTTGAATTATCTGTTCTTCTGTAGGTTGAACTTTAGATGGTGGACGCTTTTCAGACCAAGGCGCAATGTCCAGATGGAGAGCTTCTTCCTTCAGTAGCTTGCTCAGAACTGGACCTTCCATCTCCTTCAACAGATTGCTGAAGTTCTGTTGAGCCTGTCCATAGCTCTGGTCTTGCAACTTGAAGGTTTCAGCACAAACCCATCTTCTGAATTTTGTCCTAAGGAAGTCTGATACAGCAGGATCAACCACTTCCAGACTTGCTTGTTTCAAAGAAGTGATCCACTTCTGTATATCTGTTTCAAAGTTCAACATGCTGGAACCAACATCTGGATGTTTCGGTTTAGGGATGGTTGTTTTCTGGTTTATTGCAGCAAGGCGTTCAAAGACTGTTAGATCAATGACTGTTTTGCTGTGGTTTTCTGAATTGGATTTTGGTGAGGGAGTGAAGGAGTGAGAGAGTCAGAAATGACGACTGGACTTGATGGGGTATTTGGTGGAGTTGTTTCTGGTGAAGAGGGAAGTTGATACATATTCACAGTGGTACCACAGGGCAATTGAATGGCCAAAGGTTGTGGTTCGGGGGATTCAGAGGTTTGAGCCTCAGAGGTTTGAGTCTTAGGTTGTGGAGATTGTTCATGTTGAGGAGAGGGTGGATTAATTTCTGGTTGAGGAGAGGAAGGTTGTGGGATTTCTGGTTCTGGTATTGGAGAGAGTGGAGTTTCTGGTATTGGTGAGAGTGGAATGTCAGGTTGTGGTGAGATGGGAATTTCTGTGTTTGGATTTGGATTTTCTGGTTCGAGAACGGAAGTGTGTTGGTCTATATCAGAAAGAACCTTTTCAAGTTCTTGTTCTGGTATGGTTGCAGTATTCGGATTTTGTGGTTTGGAGCGGGATCTTCTGAGGGTTAATGACTCAGAAAGGTCAAAGTCAACGTCAAAATCATCAAAGGTTTGAGGTGTTGGGATTTCATATGGAGTTGGAATGGATGTTGAAACAACACTTGGATTTAAAACAGTAACAGAAGAAGGATTACCTCTCTTCTTGGGAGTCTGTTGGGATGGTCCTTCTGTAGCAGCTTTTCTTTTCTTTGTCTTCTTCAGAACAACCTCTGGTGCCTTCTGCTGAAGATCTTGAATATTCAGATTTGGTGCTGTACCATCAGCTTTACAAGCATCCAAATATCTCAAAATGATTTGAGGCTTAGAGTCAATTTATGAGAACATAGGGAAGTCGTCCAGAGGGACTCTTCTGCTGGAGATTTCAGCAAAAGGAGTGATGCTGGGCTCCTTCTTAATGTTCTCTATCAGCTTCATTTTCTTCAGATTTTTGGCATTCAGCTGCTTGCCAACAGAAGGTTCCAGGGTGCTGATTTCTTGTGCCTCTGTCAAATGATCAATCAGCCTATTCTCAGTCAGAATATCTGATATCAGTCTTCCCAAGGGTATCCAATCCCTTTTAGTACGTTCCTCTTCCCTTGTTTCCTTGACACTTGTTCTGAGATGGTTGAACAGAAGATGAGCTAAATTAATCTTGACCTTCTGAGAAATAAAATAGATCAGAAACTGTTGATCTATGTTTATGTAATCAGGAGAGCTGGTAGGCTTCCTGTGGTTGAAACAGCCCAGAATGATCTTTGCCCAAATTCTGTGCTTGTCCTTCAAATCTCTAATCTTGCTGGAGGGAAGCCCCAGCGTGAAAATTTCCCTTGCAATCACAGCAACATCTGCACACCTTTCTGCCATATCTATACAACAAATACCACCTCCATTGTACCCTATCAAACGAGCAATCAGGTCTTCAGTAATCACAATCTTCTTCCCCATGATGTAGGATGTAACTTGGTGATTTGAAGAAGAAGCGTGAATCCAAAATTCCTTTACCAAAATAGGAAATGTTGGACCCACCAGCCTGTCAAATTACTTTTCCCAACCTTGAGCTTGGATCTCTTCTGATAAATCAAAACCATTCTCCTTGAGACTTTTGAAACCCACTATAATTTCAGACAGAACTTCAAGATTCTTGACTGGAGTTAGAAGCGTTCTGAAAGGAACTTCATATTGTTCAGATGATGCATCTTTCTGGGAACCTGAAGAAGGATTGCTGGAAGAAGCCATGTTCACACGAGGTTTTTTTTGAAAGATATTGAGAGATTTTCTTGAGTAAATAAGAACACAGAAAACATAAATATTGAGAGAAAACGAAAGTAAGGGTAAAAAGGTGTGAATGGTGTGAAGTGTTTAAATAGATTTCTAAAAAGTTTTTGAAAACGTAAACGTTTAAGAGAGAGAAATAAATCATGATTATTAGCATTTAATGATAGATGATTTTAGGGGATTCAGAAAGATACTTAAACGGTTACCCATTACATGTGTCTCAATGCATCCAATCAACGCTTTGCCTTTTTTAGAAGCGTGAACGCGTGTTCAGCCTCAGGAAATAGCTGATGACTGGATGACACTTGTTTGCTTGAGTGAACAGCATATCTATCCTTGAACTGAAGCGCTCAGATCTTCATGGATAGATTCTGATACAATCTGCATTTCTAAAATTCTGAAGGAGGATTGATCAGAAGTTCACAGAGAAATAAACACAATTCTGAAGGTTAATTTATATAATTAAAACAGTTTTATTCTGGACAAAGCTTCATGCTGAGATGTTTCAGAATGAAGTTGAACCTATCTTCAGAAAGTGGTTTTGTGAAAATATCAGCCCATTGATGGTCTGTGTCAATAAATTTAAAATTTAAAATCCCTTTCTGAATATAGTCCCTAATAAAATGATGTTTTATTTCTATATGCTTAGCCCTAGAATGTAAAATTGGATTTTTACTTAAGCAAATAGCATAGGTATTGTCACAGAGGATAAGAATGTTACTCTCATATATCTGGAAGTCCTCAAGTTGACTTTTCATCCAGAGCATTTGTGTGTTGCATCCAGCTGTTGCTATGTATTCAGCTTCTGCTGTTGATAGAGCAATTGTGGATTGTCTTTTGCTGGACCAAGAGATCAGATTTTCTCCCAGAAACTGGCAGCTTCCAGAAGTGCTTTTACGCTCTACTCTGTCTCCAGCAAAGTCAGCATCACAATATCCTACTAAGCTGTAATCACTAGATTTTCTATAAAACAGACCCAGATTAGTAGTACCTTTCAGATACTTGAAAATTCTCTTAACAGCTGTTAAGTGAGATTCTCTAGGATCTGATTGGAATCTTGCACAAATGCATACACTGAATAAAATATCAGGCCTTGAAGCTGTCATATAAAGAAGAGAACCAATCATACCTCTGTAGACCTTCTGTTCTACCTTTTTACTTACCTCTTCTCTTTCCAGAATGCACGTGGGATGCATTGGAATCTTTGATGGCTTACATTCTGAGAGATCAAATTTCTTCAGAAGTTCTCTGACATATTTTCTCTGATGAATGTAAGTTCCTTCTGGGGTTTGATTGATCTGAATGCCCAGAAAGAATTTCAGTTCCCCCATTAGGTTCATCTCAAATTCTGCCTGCATACACTTAGCAAAGTATCTTCCCAGAGAAGATTTAGTAGATCCAAAAATTATATCATCAACATAAATCTGACAGACTAAAATGTCCTTCTTAACTGTCTTACAGAATAAGGTTGTGTCCACCTTCCCTCTGGTGAATTCCTTTTCTAACAGGAAGTTACTTAGTCTTTCATACCAAGCTCTGGGAGCTTGTTTCAGACCATACAGTGACTTCTTTAGTTTGAAAACATATTCTGGATTTTTTGAACTTTCAAAACCAGGGGGTTGGTGCACATATACCTCTTCTTCTATATAGCCATTTAAGAATGCACTCTTAACATCCATCTGATACAGAGTGATGCCTTTATTAACAGCAAAAGAAATTAAAAGTCTGATAGATTCTAACCTGGCGACTGGAGCAAAGGTTTCTGTATAGTCTATCCCCTCTTGCTGACTATAACCTTGTGCTACCAATCATGCTTTGTTTCTGATGACTTCACCTTGTTCATTCAGTTTGTTTCTGAACACCCATTTTGTTCCAATGACGTTGAATCCTTTTGGTTTAGGAACTAGATCCCATACGTCATTCCTTGTGAATTGATTCAGCTCCTCTTGCATTGCTAGAATCCAGTCATTTTCGAGAAGTTCTTCATCAATTGTTGATGGTTCAATTAGAGAAACAAGTCCCATGAGGGATTCTTCAGAGTTTCTGAAGCTGGCTCTTGTTCTGATTGGATCTTCCTTTCTTCCTAAGATTGTTTCTTCTGGGTGATCCATACTGCTTCTGGATGGTCTTTTCTGAGATTGATCAATAGAAGGTGCTGGATTGCTTGCAGTGCCTCTTTCTGATGTTGAGGGAGTGTCTCTGTTAAGAGCTTCTGATGACTTGTCTTCAGTACCTATGAATTCAACTTCCATACCTGCAAGTAATTCATTATGCTTTGACTTTTGAGAGTCAAGCTTATCATCAAAACGAACACTTATTGATTCTTTCACAATCTGTGTTTCTGTATTGTATACTCTGTACCCTCTTGAGCGTTCAGAGTATCCTAACATAATACACTTCTATGCTTTAGAGTCAAACTTGTTCAAATAATTTTTAGTATTCAAAATAAAGCAAGTACATCCAAATGGATGAAAATATGAAATGTTGGGCTTTCTATTCTTCCACAATTCATATGGAGTCTTTTCCAGAATAGGTCTTATAGAGATTCTATTCTGAATGTAGAATGCTATTTTTATTTCCTCTGCCCAGAAGATCTTAGCAACGTTAGTCTCGTTGATCATGGTTCTGGCCATTTCTTGCAATGTTCTGTTCTTTCGTTCTACAACTCCATTTTGCTGGGGAGTTCTAGGACAAGAGAAATCATGCAGAATGCCTTTGTCATTAAAAAATGATTCAAAATCTTTGTTTTCAAACTCTCCACCATGATCACTTCTGACTTTGACGATTCTAAGATCCTTTTCATTCTGAACTTAGTTACAGAAGGTAACAAACACAGAGTGTGACTCGTCCTTGTGTCTTAAGAACTTTACCCATGTCTATCTGCTATAGTCATCTACGATTACTAACCCATACTTCTTGCCACTGACTGAAGCAGTTTTAACTGGTCCAAATAAGTCAATGTGCAGAAGTTCTAATGGCTTAGAGGTGGAAACAACGTTTTTGGATTTGAAAGCAGGTTTTGCAAACTTGCCTTTATGACATGCTTCACACAGAGCATCTGAATTGAACTTCAGGTTAGGAAGTCCTCTGACCAGATTGAGTTTGTTAATCTGAGATATTCTTCTCATACTAACATGCCCCAATCTTCTGTGCCAGATCCATTGCTCGTTGTTAACAGACAGAAGACACTTTACATTATGACTTTTCAGTTCAGAAAGTTTTATTTTATAAATGTTGTTTCTCCTCTTTCCATTAAATAGGATAATCCCATCTTTCTTACTAACAACTTTGCATGAATTTTGATTAAAGATTATATCATAACCGTTATCACTTAATTGACTTATGGATAACAGGTTATGCATTAATCCATCTACTAATAAAACATTACTTATAGAGGGAAGATTTCCATTACCTACTGTTCCAGAGTCAATGATCTTTCCCCTCTGATTGCCTCCAAAGCCTACGTGGCCTCTAGGCTTAAGTTCCAGGCTTTGGAACATATGCTTTCTTCCCGTCATGTGTCGTGAGCAGCCAGAGTCCAGGTACCATGACTGGTGTTTCTGCTTTGCTGCTAAAGATATCTGCAACATGTATTATTTTATCCTTAGGTACCCATATTTTCTTGGGTCCTGATTTGTTAGTTTTACCAAAACTCTGGTTGAATTTTGGTTTGACAGAGTAATTACTACTAGTATATTTGATGTCGTGTGTGTGCCCATATCCATGGCATTCTTTGGTGTAGGTACCTTACCTTGGTATCCTATTCCTTTTCTTCCATTTCTGCTAACTCCATAGATCATTGAAGCCATTTTGCTTCTATCTATGTTTTTAGCTAGAAACTTCTGAAAGCTGTGATCATACTCCTTGATGATCTCATCAGCACTACTGGGAGTTTCAAGAATTGTTTCCTTCTGAGAGTTTTGTAATAGATTTTCTAATTTTGAAACTTTATCTTTTAACTCAGAATTCTCCAATTTGAGACTCTCAGTTTTATCAGAGTCAGAAGCAAGATTCCTTTTCAGGTTTCTGAATTTGACTATGATCTGCTGATATCTTTCCAGAATTTCATTAAGGCTTTCAACTAGTTCAGCCTTAGTAAAGTTAATATCAAAGTCAGGAAATACCTCTTCTGTGTCTGATTCAGAGTCTGATTCAGAAGCTTCACTGTCTTCTATTATGTTTGCCATGAGAGCTATGTTTGCTCTCTCATCATCTGATTCTGAGTCAGCTTCAGATGTGTCAGAGTCATCCCATGTAGCCATGAGACTTTTCTTCTTTTCCTTGCCAAACTTCTTTTTGGGCTTTTCCCTCTGAAGCTTTGGGCAATCACTCTTGTAGTGTCCTTGCTCGTTACATTCATAGCAGATGATGTCTTTGTTGTTTGGATTTCTGCTTCCTGAAGAGCCTTCAGATCTTCTGTATCCATAGGAGGGTTCTGACCTTCTATATCTGGAGGAGGATTCATTCTGATTCTCTGATCTTCTTGGATTCCTGAACTTTCTTTGCCTCTTCTTCCACAGTTGGTTCACCCTTCTGGAGAGGAGAGACAGTTCATCTTCTTCTGATGAGGACCCATCAGAGGTTTCTTCTATAGCCTGTAAAACTTTGGAGTCAGATTTTCTGTTAGATTTTAAAGCTAATGGCTTACCTTGCTTTTGAGGTTCATCAGCTTCTAGATCTATCTCGTGACTTCTGAGGGAGCTGACAAGTTCCTCCAGAGAGATTTTGTTGAGATCCTTAGCTAGCTTCAACGTTGTGACCATTGGCCTCCACTATTTTGGCAAGCTTCTGATGATCTTCTTAACATGATCAGCAGTAGAATACCCTTTGTCCAGAACTTTGAGACCAGCAACCAGAATTTGAAATCTTGAGAACATCGTTTCAATTGATTCACTTTCTTCCATCTTGAATGCCTCATACTTCTGAATGAGCGCAAGAGCTTTAGTTTCTTTAACTTGAATTTTTCCTTCATGCGTCATTCTCAGAGAGTCAAACATATTCTTTGCAGTGTCTCTGTTTGATATCTTTTCATATTCAGAGTAAGAGATGGTGCTGAGAAGAATTGTTCTGGCTTTGTGATGATTTCTGAAATCACGCTTCTGTTGATCAGACATTGCTTTCCTGTCAATCTTCTGACCACTTGCATTCACTGGGTGCGTGTATCCATCAGTCACCATATCCCACAGATCAGCATCGTGGGCCAGAAAGAAGCTTTCAATTCTGTCTTTCCAGTAATCAAAGTTCTCTCCATCAAAGACTGGAGGTTTGCCACTGAATCTGTCTCTTTCTTCATTGTTGTCATTGCTGATGTTTTGATGTGGTCCTGCCATAGTGTTTTTCTAACGCTGGATCTTGTACTGACACGGTTAAGTGTTATAAGCTCAGAACCAGGCACTCTGATGCCAATTGAAGATGTGAAAAACACAAGAAGGGGGGGTTGAATTGTAAAACTTGAAATCAAATGCAGACAACACGTTATTTTTATCCTGGTTCGTTTGATCTCAAACTACTCCAGTCCACCCATCAAGGTGATTTCGCCTCTCTACAACGAGGTCTTAATCCACTATATTCAACTGAATACAACAACTTCTTTAACAACTGTCAAAGCCTTCTTGAGTCTAACCACATACCAGTTTATCTCAAGGTAATTCTCTTACAGATAAATGAACAAATGTGTGTTTTGATGTTTTCTAGAAAAACTATATATCACAACTATGATAATACACAATATGAAGCTTATAATGAACTAGACTGCTAATGCTATTGAGTAGGCGTGGTTTAAAGCTTTAGCAATTAGAGTGAGAGAGATTTCGTATGCGTGCGTGCGAAAAAAGTATTAGCCAATTCTTTTCTCACTGCCTTGTTTAAGTAGCCTAGGAATAGATACATTGCTGTCCATAATTCCATTTCAATGCTCATAACGTTCTTTCCTTTTTGAGAAGATCTTTGTCTTGGAATAAAGCCGTTGGTAATTAATCTGTCTTGAATGCATAGTAACGTTGACACTTCAGAGTGTTCTGCTAATGATAATCAGAGTGTTCTTGGCTTTAGCTTATTCTGACGCTTTTAAGTGCTGATGACATGGTTAGGATCTTGCTCAGAGTCAGAGTATGTTTTACGCAGAATCTGTTCATCAGGCTTCAGCGCAGCACATGTTTGATCTTCTGATGCTGATGTTGATACTGATATTCTGATGCTGATTCCATCAGAGTTTCTGTAAATACACAACATAATTTTGAGTAGCATATATGTCTTATATAAATCTCATAATTCATTTAATCTTGTATTTTGTTATCATCAAAACTCTAACTGAGGGTTGTAGAATCAAACTATGTTCTAACAATACGCGCACCTGGCGTTTGGATGGTAGTGCGGTGAAGCAGTATTGGGATTTTTAGGGGCCTCTTTCAGCATGGCCAAATTCAACTTCAAGAGATATGGTAGGACTTGAGCAGGAGTCATGTTTATCTTGTTGAATTGCCTTATTGGACTTTCCACCCTTTGCTGATTGTTTCTAGGCTGATCATTTCTCGGCTGATTATTTCTTGGCTGGTCTGATGCAGAATTTTGAATCATAACGGCCCCTACCGTTGATCGGTGCTCGTTTCTTCCCTGATTCCTCTAAGCATAGACAACCGACACTTCCTTCTTTCCTGTGAAGGGCTTTTTTACAGCAGCAGAGGTAGACGCGTCTTTTTGAATTTTCCTTCTTCTTATGCCGGCTTCTATCCTCTCACCAGTTAAAATCAACTCCGTGAACCCCGCAGAGGAGCTTCCAATAAGATGATTAAAGAATGGTCCGGACAGAGTTCCCAGAAACATGTCCACTAGCTCCCTTTCAGATAAAGGTGGTTGCACCCTTCCGGCTAAATCCCTCCACTTTTCGGCGTAGTCTTTGAATCCCTTATTGGACACCATGGCCATACTCTGGAGTTGAGTACGGGTTGGTGCCAAGTCGGCATTGTATTGATACTGTCTATAGAAGGCGGCTACCAAGTCTTCCCAATTATGCACATCAGACCTCTCCAACTGGTAGAACCAGTCAAGCTGCATTCCTGACAAACTGTCCTGGAAAAAATGGACCCACAAATCTTTGTCAGTAGAATGCGATTGAATTTTCCTGACATAAGATCGTAGGTGCATCTTGGAACAAGACACCCCATCGTACTTGGAAAATAGTGGCACTTTAAACTTCAGAGGGATTACAATTCCAGACACCAAACCCAACTCCTCAAAGTCCAGCCCCGGTACTCTCTGCACTTCCATAGCTGCTAGAAGCTCTTCAAGGTTTTTGTATTTGTCATCAGCCGTAGGGTATTGTTGTTCAGAGTAGTCCTCTTCTTCTTCTTCTTCAGCTTTAGAATCTGAAGGCACTACAGTCTCTTTACCTTTTCCTTCCCCTTCCTCAGAGGTTGATGGAAAATATAAGGCCCTTCTGGCTTGTCTTTCAAACCTTCTGCCCATGGTAGCCACGCCAACTCGCTTTTTATTCTTTTTCTCTTTTCCTTTCTCTAGCAGAGTCTTGAGCTCCTCCTGCCCCTTGGCCAAGGTCAAGAGTAGCTGCTGAAATTGTGAATTTTGAGCTTGCAAGTATTTAACTGTTTGTTCAAGATCCATGTTGCTGTAATAAACATCAGAGGGATGAGGAAAACTTCTTGCAAAGACATGCTTATGCATATGATGAATGATATGTATTCATGTAATGCTTTCAAGGATTTGAGAAAAATTCAAATTTGTGTCAAACAAAAAGGAACAAACGTTATATTAATAAAATATAATTTGTTTACATCAATGCCCCTAAGGCAAAATAGTACAAAATTCTAAGATAAAAAGACGTTGCGCATCCTCTTTGGCGCAATGTAGGTGTTGAGAGTCTGCTCTTCGTGAAGTAACCGAGTGAGTTATAAAACCTTCTTCTCGCTTGCATAGAATTGGGCTTCAAAAGTACCGTGTTCTCCCTTGAGCTGTATCCAACTCCTTTGTAGATCTTCGAGTGATGTTGGCATGTTAGGATGTAGGAGGGTGTATGGAACCTCTCCTTCCTTAACAGGCTCTATAATCACTGGGAGAATGGAGGGGTAAGGCATCATAAGACTTTGGGCGCGGGTTCGTACCCACTTGAGGTAAGGCTCAAGAGGGATGGAATTCTTGCGTCTCAAGGTCTTACTGTCTACCTTGTTAGGCATCCTCCAAGCTCGGATGAACCTTTGTTGGAGTCCTTGATTATCGTTATCAAAGTCGAAAACCAAGCCTTGAATCAGTATGTCGTGTGGGCCATCCCTTCGGGCATAGCCAAACTGTCTAAGAGCCAAGCAGGGGTTGTAGGTAATGCCTCCCCTAATGCCAAGTAGACGGACATTAGGGAATTCCCCATAACGTTCAATGATGATAACATTTTCTCTGGACCGAGAACACCAATGAATATCAGAATGCTCAAGTGTCATCAGCCGTTGTGACCACCTCAAGCCTTGCTCATTCTTCAAGACTGACTGGGGAAGATGAGAAATAAACCATCTTTCCAGAAGAGGAGTGCAGCACATGAGAACACCTCTTTTACTCATTGTTCGAGTGTGAAAAGAGTGTAAGATATCCCCAAGTAATGTAGGCACTGGGTTCCGAGACATGAAAATCTTGAGAGCATTCACATCTATAAGCTGGTCAGGGTTTTGGAACAAGACCATCCTATAGATGAGAAGAGCTACAATCTTCTCAAAAGCTTGTAAGTCCAAGGAATTCCAACAATCTTGGGCCTTCTCAAACAGGAACTTTGCCAAGAAGCCTTTGACACCACTTCTAGTTTCCCAATGACCTGTGACATCTGATGGTTGCAAGTACAGGGCTTGAGCAACATCTTCTGGATTTGGATCTCTTTCCGTACCGTTGAAAGGTAGTTGATTGAGAATAGGAATTCTCAAGAGTTGAGAAAATTCCTCCAAAGTGGGCACGAGCTGGTAGTCAGGAAATGTGAAGCAATGATGCAAGGGGTCAAAGAACTGGAAGAGAACTTTCATCATGTCTTCTTTTGTGTTGAAGTTGACCAAGTTGAGAAGACGACCATGCCTCTCAGTGAATGGAGAGTTCTCAGGAATCCTGGAAGCAAGCTCCTCGAGTTATGGAGGAATTCTCAAAAGGTTGACCTGGATAGTTTTCCTGCGAAGTGAATCCATAGCCTACAAAATAGGAACAAAGATGAACTTCCAAAAATCCTTGAAATGGTTAGTGATGCATATGATGCTTCATGATGTCCATGATGTTATGCACATGTATATATGTACAAGCAAAATCACACAAGTTCCTAGTTTAGGCTTGCATGGGGTTTCATAGGTAAGTACCCTCTTGAAGTTTAGTTAGCTCAACCTGTGCTAGCAATAGTAACCGGGTTCTAAGGAGCTCAATATCACTGGATTGTTTTATGTGTTCATATTTTCAGTGTAAGCCTCTTTACTGGAGACCAAAATATTCCAAGAAAACAACCCTCAATGAGTGTAGTATAGAGTATCTACCAACTTCGGACTGCACCAAAGCCGGTCATCTCACTACATCCTAAAAGGCCAAGATGGTCAAGTAAAGGTTCTAAAAGTCCATTAGTGCTTGATGACATCACTCAACGGCCCCGTATTCTCTTTGATTGACTCAAAGGCTACCAGTACCCACAAATATGTCGCACTAATATAGCTATTTCTTAGACTATGTCGGTATACCCCACACAGTTTCCATAATGTATTGCTATTTACCTATGAATGTTTCCCAAATCCGGGTGGAGGATTCAAACCCAAAAAATAGGATCAAAGTGTAAAGCAAATAAGTCAAGCAAGATAAGCATGTAAAGGTGATCTAAAACCCTAAGGTAACCCCACTTTTATTTATATCTCCAGCAGAGTCGCTAGTTCTGTGATGCGGTGGGAGAATTGACTTGATGTTTTGCGTTTCGATCGCACTTGTGCGGTTAGCAAGAGTCACCACCGACTTTTCTTTTATCCAAAAGGAAAGGTAAAAAAGCACAGGAAAGACCTTTCGAGATTATTTTCGGGTTCGGGGGGTAGATTATGAAAAGGGAAGGTATTAGCACCCTTTTCATCCATGGTTTTCCATGGGCTCTTAGTTACTCGTTTATATCACTTGCTTTTATTTTATTGTGTGCTTGTGGTGTGGGCTTTGAAATTATTTTGAAAAATCTCTTTGTAATAGTTCCCGTCTCTATAAGAACGTATACAAAGTTTTGTTTCAAAAAGTGGTTCAAAGATGTGTTTGTGAATCTTGTTTCGAAAAGTTTTTTGGAAAGAGGTTTTGCAATAATTCTCATCTCTATAAGAATGTATACAAAATATTTTGTCTTTTAAAAATGTTTTGAAATGAGAGTGTAGGTGTAAAGAGTTTTTGTCGTGAGCAAGCGAGTAACTAAGAGCGAATCTATCTACTCGAAAGGTTTTAAGTTGTTCTTTTCTTCTTCCTTTTAATGGTGCTATCTTACCATTGATTTGGTAAGAAGCCCCACCATTGGATGTGAAGGGACAGGCGCGGGTCAATTTTACAATCATTGAAGGAAACTTGTGAGATGCTTTAGCAATTTTTGTAAGGGACGAGATCATTTTAATCGAAGGCAATATCGAGGGTCATCGAGGGACTACGATATTTGTTTATCGAAAGGTCATTTGCTAAAGCGTCAGATATTCGAGGGACATGATTATATTTCCGAGGCAACGAGCGAGGTTACCCTAGAGGTGCGCGTGTGAGAAAGTGTGTTGGTTTCAAGTTATTTATTCTTTGATTAGGTCATCTAGCGATTGATTTTTGAATCTTGCCATACACGCCTAATTACTATACAATATATGAAAAACAGTAAATTGCGGAAATTGAAATTCTACGCTATTACAAAAGTATTTGGGAATGGGGGTACAATTGTTACAAATGGGGATGAATCAAATGAAATAGCAATGTCCAAATATCAAACAATACAACCAAATCGAATTTTTGTGCAATTTAATTAAAGCTATAATAATCCATGAGATAATATTAACAAAATATGAAATGAAATGTTAAGTAATTACATGAAAAGAAAAAGATGAAAAACTATCCTAAAAAAAATGATCAAACTAAAATCTTTATTATTTTTTTTTGTATTTTTAGTAATTATGTAAATAAGTTTAAAGAAATAAAACAAATTAAATTAAATTTTTGATGTTTTATTAAATGTAAAAAATTAATAAAAATTTGTTTATAAAAAAGGAAAATGATAATTTTCAAGATTTAAATCAAATGTATAAAAATGTATTTTATGTTTTATTTAATAATTTTGTTAACAAATAAAATATAGGAAGGAAACAAATTAAAAAAAAAATAACAATGGGCTTAAGAGATTGATTTGGGGTGAGGCCCAAACCAAAGTGTTATAGCTGTTAACAAAACAAGCCAGGAGAGGGTGTAAAACGCGAAACATATGGGCTTAGGGACATTTGAACAAAACAGGCCCAAGCCTTAACTCTGTTTAGATTTTGATTAGGGGTTCAAAGCAAATTAGGGTTCTTGACCCTTTGTTACAGCGGCGCTGCTCATCTCTCTCATTCATCTCTTGTTCATCCTTATGAACCTCTAAACTTCTTACTAATCGTTCCTTTCTAATTTGGCGAACAAAATTGCTCCTTATTTCTCTATCTCAATATGATTCACGTTTTTGAAACCCTAATCTCGGATTGCCCTAAAAACGACGAAATCGGTTCGTCTGATCCTCCCCCCAACTTTCAGTTGCCGAAACGTGACCGCTTCATCTCTCTAAGCAAGCTCTAGCGTTTTTCTTAAAGGGGTAAAATTTTTGTTCTTTTCAAGGTTTACGAAATTTCAATGATTTCTCATCCCTATTGTGTTTTCTGTTAACTACCTTACCTTTTAGATGTAGAGAAAAACATATGGAATTATGATAAAAGGGGATATATCATACCTGTTAGAGATTTTTTCCGGTGAACTAGGAAAGGGAAGAACGAGGCTGAGGCTCGTGTTCCGTGGCGGCCGGAGACGGGGGAGGAGATGAGAATGGAAACCTTGCTTTTCTGGCTTGAGTTCCTTTTGATAGGTAACCGTTTTCTTGTTGTTTTTGTTGAATGATAAGGGTGTTATTTGATGGATTTTGTGATTTTTGTGAGTTTGCTATTGTTTTGTGGATTTGAAAATGACTCTAGGCTTTTGGGATGGTGTTACGTGTTTTGAGTTACAGGTTGTTGGTTTGATTCTTGGCTACTTGTAGAAGTTTTAGGTTTTTTGGGGTTTTGTGTTTGAAGCTTGAGAGTTGTTTTTTTGTGAGTTTGGATGCTGGTTTACAGTGTTGAGATTCTTACTGTTTTTTTTGTTTTGGTTTTGAATATGTTTTGGTATTTGAGGATGTTACTGGTTTGAACAGTTTTTGTGTTTTTTTGTTGGCAGTTAACAAGTTTGTTATAGGTTTGGATGATGAGAGTTTTGATGGTAGTGATGGTTTTGAATGTTACAATTTTGAGATAGTTGTTGCGTTTTTAGCTTGATACTTGGTTTCCAGGTTTTTGACTTTGACAGGTTTTTGAAGGTTTTTGATTTGGTCCCTGCTGTTTGAGATTTGTTTTGGTTATGGTTCAGATTTGGGTTTGACAGTTTTGTGGAGGTTTTAGGTTTGACATTTTGCTGATTTGAGGTTTTGGAGTTTTTTCTGTTTGAGACTTGTTTTGGTTTTGGAGGTTTGAGTTTTTGGCTTGCAATCTTGCTACAAGTTTGTGACTTGTGTTGAGATTTTGTGTTTTTGCTTGAGAATTTTACAGGTTTGTCAAACTGTGTTTGATGTTTGGCTTGGACAGGTTTTTATGAGTTTGAAAATGGTTTGAGGTTTTGAGGCTTTTGACAGTTTTTGGACTTTGACATTTTTTGAGGGTTTTGAAGTTTGATAATTTTTCTATATCTTTTGCTTGAGAGTTGTCTACTGTTATATTGACCCTCTTTCTGTTATCTCTATTAAAAAAGGTGGGAAAACAAAGAAATTGAATATTTTACTATATTTTTCCTTTGGCTTTTTGATGGCAGTTTTGTTTTCTAGCAGCTTCTATGTAACTTGTGACAGTCAAGGCAGCAGGGTTGTGCTTCCCAATAACTTAGGTGACTTCTTTCCTCTCTTCTCTCTCAATGACACTAGGAAATCAAATTGCTTTTTGCCCTTTTTTCCAATTCTGAAAAGTTTGCAAAAAATGGAAAATGATGAACTAGCTTTTTGAACAAGCTTTTGCTTGTTTTGACTTAGCTTATTATATTGCCATACTTCCTTTTGTTGATGCTGTTTGTTGTTTGCTAGCTTGCTGCCTCGTTTCTGCTGTTTGTTGCGCTGCTGTTTGGACAAGTTTGTACCATTCTGTTTGGACAGTTTTGCTAATGCTGCTGTTTGTTTCATAGCTTGTGCAGCTTGCTTGCATTCAGTTTGTAGTATTCAGTTTGTTTGGATAAGTTTGCTGCATTTATTTTGTCCAGCCTTGTTGTTTGTTTGGATAAGTTTGCTGCATTTGTTTTGTTTGGACAACTTGCTTGCATTTTGGACAGTTAACTTTAGTTTGCGCATTTCTGCATGTTTGGACAACTTCATTTCTTTTCCTCTTTCTTTTGTGAACCAAGAAGAATAATCTTCTTGTGGTTTGCAAAAAAAATAGAGGAAATAAATTGTGATGAATTAAAATGGCCTTCTGATTCTAATTTGCAAACTTTAATGATGAATGGCACTTTTTCTTTTGAAAATTCTTGTTCATGCCTAAATAATTTTGTACTAATCACATTACCTTTCTTTCATTTTCATGTGAGCACAATGGAGAGGACAAAGCATGGAAGGCAAGAACCCTAGGGAAAGCAAGGAACTCTTTGGAGATGGAAAAAGAACTTAGGCATAAATTAGTTCTCCTAGGCCAATCAAGAATTTGAATTTCCTTGTAATTTAGAAAAACATTCTTGTATTGTATCCAACAATTGTACTAATTCATTTTCAAATACGATAAGTTGTAAAACCTAAAGTATTTAAATAAAAAATTATTTTGTAACAACATTTAAAATTGGAGAAGATCATATGAAATGTTCTGGTGTTACTTGAAATCTTTGATCAACAATAACTTGTAATTTTCTCTTTGCATCCTATTTGATTTTTGAATGCCCAATCAAGACAATTGAAACAAAATGCTCCAATCTGATAACTTAAATTCCAAGTAATCCCAATAACTATGTGACTTCATTCCAAACAAACACGCACTGTATATTCCATTTCTTAACCAAGCAAATGTTTTAAAAGACGCAAATCATCTGGTTAACTTGGATCAAAATCATGGTCATCCCAAATGACAGTCTTAAACTCTATCTCTTGTCTCCAACAAACCATGCTCTGAGAACAAACATTAACCTTTCGAGTAAACTTGAGGAGGCATGATTCTGTAGAAAACCAATTGAATTTTTGATAATTCAATTTCTTCTGAGAATTGTAAGAAAAACCCTAATTACTGGTTTACTGCCACATAAGAGAATCTGTCTGGTCGATTTCTGAGCCAACGTGATTATCTGAGAAACCCTAGGGTTGTGTTTTCTATGAAAAATGGGAGGGAAAATTTTGGGGTACAACACACTCACATAATCTCCCCTTTTGATGATAACAAAATGTATGACATATTTGTAGTTTATAATCATATCTCCCCCTAAATATACACATATACCCTTTAATATTTGCAACACTGAAGTTGTTCTTAGTTCTTGTATAGCTTCTCCCCCTTTGACAACATCAAAAAGAAAAAAATCCACAACACAAGAAGCATCAAATAACATACACGATCACATATATACCACTCAGAGGCGTTGCAAAGACAATTTCGATTAATAAATAACAACACTCACATAGGATTATGTTAAAGTGAATAAAGTATAAGCATAAATAACCACTCAACTCAAGCAAAATGCAACATAAATTTATTAAAAATTTACTAGATTAAAGTCAGAATAGAACTTAAATAATAACGTGCTCAATCACAATATCATCAAAGATACTTGAAATATGCATAATTATATTATGAAATACATATGATTATGAATTACAAATGATTAAAATATGATATCACTATAAACATATGGATTGAAAATACTCGTCGGTTAACAATAAGTTTTTTGGAAATGAAAAGTCATGAGATTGCATCATACATAAAATATATCACATATTTTTAGAACATAAACACGCAATCAAATTACAAATGACATAGATAAGCAATGCAAGATAATAAAGATTACAAACAAAGAGACAAGTTGTTAGATCCATGATTTTAGGATCGACAACAATTTTGCTAAAACATGGTTCATGACAGATGCTGAGCAAGATGTCATAACATCTTGATCAAACTGATACAACATAGTGTGAAGTTACATTGAAGACATATGTTGTGACAGATGTTGTGACATGATGTACCAGAACATCATTATAGGCTGAGTTAAATCTTGACATATTTGATTTGATTTTGTGATATTTCTTTTGGATATATCTCAATGATTTATGCAGGTCAAGAAGATTTAATCTGGAACAAGCAACCTAATATCCAACTGTACATAAGTTTCTAAAATTAGATGTTGAGACAATTTAGGAAACTTGATGTATTGTTCCAAGATTTAAGGAGGTTTTTCTACATAATTGGTGCAGTCCTCAGTCTGAGGATCAAGAAATATTTGGGTGGATATTTTGAAGCCCATGGACTACTGAGGTATATTTAAAGAGAAACCTATACCTAATGTATTTCAAGAATTTTCACAACCGTAAAATTAGGGGAAGGTTAGAGTGTTAGGTTTTGAGAGTCTCTTGTGTTTTTGTAAGTCACCCATGTATCTTTTGATACAGTGAGGTTGATTGATTGTTACTTAACTGTTTGTCAAGTTATTGTTCTTAGTTTAAAGCTTTTAAGAAAAATTAAGTATTGTTCTCACTCATGAGCTTTTAAGTAAAGAGTTGATTATTATTGTATTTTAAGTGTAATCTTCTATTTTGTTATTTTGATTCTAGTCACTGGTTTGTGACTGCAGTTTATCACCGAGGTGATTAGTAGGAAGTGAGAGTGAGATCTCATATCTAGAAGGTTTCTAGGTAGAATTTCCACAAGGTAGTGATTAAGTGAGAAATGGTAAATTGGGATTGTTTAAGCTTTGAACTAATAATGTCATAGTGAATTTCCTTCTTGACTTGGTAGCCCCCAGAGTAGGTGACGTTGCATAGAATTGGGTTAACAATCAATTGTGTTATTTATCATTCTGCAATTTATTTCTGCATAAGTTACAATTTTAATATATTTTGTTCTGTCTGTCAAAAAATGTTGTAACATATGTCTTGACATTATGTTTTAATGTTGGAACATCAATATTAACATGTTTTGCTAGTGCCAAAATTTCAATTGGCATAAGAGCAGACACCCTGGTCTGTTTATTGAGTGAACTTCAGGGAGAATTTTTTTGGTTCTACTGGTCTTTTAGAAGGATATAATGATTGAATTCTTGATGTCAATGGACATCAGATCTTGGAATTTTGTTAGGATTGGTGAATCATGTTATTAAGAATAAAGGAAGGGAATGTCCTTTTAGGCTAGAAGAGGATTGGTCTAAGGAAGTGTATGAGTTGGATCTTGGTAATTCTAATAAGTTGAGTGCCATCTTTAATATGATGAACACATGTGTTATGGTCAAAGATGTTTGGTAATTTCTCAATACTACTCATGAAGGAACATCAAATAGTTCAGGAGAAAGGTTGGTCAGGAAGAAGGATACTCAGGTATCTACCCAAGAGATTTGACAATATGGTATCAACTGAAGAAGTGAAAAACACAATAAGGGGGGGGGGGGGGGGGTTGAATTGAAACTTAAAAACAAAAGCAGTAGACACGATATTTTTATCTTGGTTCGTTTGATCTCAAACTACTCCAGTCCACCCGCCAAGGTGATTTTGCCTCTCTCCAACGAGGACTTAATTCACTAATCAAACTGATTACAATTCTACTTTAACAACTGTTAAAGTCTTCTTGAGTCCAAAACCACAACCCGGTTTTCTTAAGGAATTTCACTAAACAGTTAATTGAATAAAGTGTACAATGATGTTTCTAAATAAACAATATCACAAACTTGTAATGTATTACACAATTTAATATTTAATTGTTGAAGATGAAGAATGAAAGTTGTGTTGTTTACTTTTTCACATGAGTTTTTCTTTATGAGCGCAGTTGTTCATCATCTTGAAATCTTCTTATAGTCTGTTTTATATAGGCCTTGCAATAGAGACATAAGAAGATACTTTTGGTAAGTCCATAACACGAGTTAATGAGCTTTCCAAATCAGGAGATCCTTGTCTTATTTGTAGCCGTTACTTATGATCTTGCATTGATGGAATTGTAACGCTTCAGAGTTTCTCACATCAGAGGATGAATATTACCGTTGAAAGTTCTTTACAGCTTGATCAGAATTTTGCACATCAGAGTATCAGAGATTCTGTTTCGCAGCGCTGGTGCATTCAGAAGTTCAATCAGAACTTCTTCATATAAGCGTGTCATGCATATTCGATGCGTCTGAATCTTTCATTGTCCTCTCAACTTTTGTGCTCGCATAATCAGAACTTCTGGTGATGTTCTGGGAGAACTTCCAGTTACATTAGAACATATTTTTCACATCAGAACATCCTGCATGAAATGATACTTTTATTAGCGAGCATATTTGTTCTTTATATCATGTGTTTGTTATCACCAAAACTCTTACTGGGATGTAGAACCAAATTATGTTCTAACAATCTCCCCCTTTTTGATGATGACAAAAAGTAGTATATTTTGATGGAATATAAAGAACAAAAATTAAAAGGATCCCCCTGAGTAGAATACTCCGCTAACGAGAAAATAAAATACTTCCATGAGGATTGTTGTACCCCAAAATTTGCCCTCCCATATTCTTCAAAGATTTGCCAAGTCAAGCTTCAAAGTTCCCCAAGGGTTGCACAGTGCAAGGGCCTCCTAAGCAGTCAAAATTAGGGTTTTGATTCTGATCAAGAAAATGAAGTTTCCAAATGTCCAATCAAGTCTCACATGCCTACAAATATGGTCAAGCATCCTCATACAAAGTTTCAAGACTTACAGCACAAAATTGCACAGTCAAAACCCTAATTGCACTACAGTCAACTGTAGGGGCAAAATGGTCATTTGACAGTCAAAAGTTCAAATTTTTGGTCAACATCTCATTTTGAAGCCACAAACATCATTTGATCAATGCTTGACCATAATTCTCAAAGCTTGGCTCAAAAATCATCAAGATGCAAAAGTTTCCTTATTTGGACAGTTGAAAAAGTCAACTGTAAATTGACCAGAGTATAACTTTCACATGGATTATCAGAAAAATTCCATCCAAAGCTCATTTTGAAGAGAAAGACATTTCCTACAACTCATCTTCATACTTCAAGTCCAAGAAATGCTCTCACAAAAAGTTATCAATTTCAACATTATAGGTCATTTTCAAAAGTCAACAAAAAGGGACTTTAAGTCAAAGGCCATAACTTGAGATTGGTAAATAAAAATGACATGGGACCAAAGGCATTGGTTAGAGGACTCAAAGACCTTTCCAAAATGTCAAAGAACATGAGCAAAGCTTAAACATTGAGCAAGTTAGGCCTTGTGGAAGTTGGGAAATTTTTGGATATTTTGAAAAGTCAACATTGGTTCAAATGACCTAAAATTGCTAATGGGCCCATTTTTATTCCACAATTCATCATCCCAAGCATGTGCACGACCATTTGGCCCAAAGGGAAGTATTTCTTCATTTTTTATTTATTTATTTGAATTTTTATTAATAATAATTCATTTAAATCAAATTAAATACATGAAAAATATTTAACCTAAGTTTTACAATCTTTTTGTGCATGAAATCTACTCAATAATTCGTGCATAATCAAATATGGAAAGACTTGGAGAGATTGGACCATGATTGGTAAAAAATTGCATGAAAAAGATTGAAAAAAATATGATTGAAAATCAAATCTCAAAAGCCATGAATGCAAGAGATTCTGATCAAGTTTGTTGACCTAATTGATTCATACATAAGCATAGAACGAAAACCTAATCAGGAGGACCATTAAGCTGCGCTAGAAATTCATTCACAAACTTGAAATTTTGTCTAAAAAACTCAATTCTGAAAACTAACTTGCAGGTTGATTCAAGCCTCCAAACTTGTTCCATTAGCTTCTTGGAGGATTATAGGACATATTCCAATCATTCCCCAAGCCCCATACTCAAGAAAACGCAAGATCACCATTGAAGTTGGTAAAGAAAAATTCTGAATCGGTTTCTATCATACATGCATTGTTAACATGTTTTATTGTTATGTTTGTGTTTATAATAAAGTTTGCAAGCTAATCATATGTTTTAATTGAAGTTTTACGCATTATATGCCCAGATGCCATTGTTGTTTTTTAGGGTTTACAGGATTTCGAATTGGGGGTTTCTTGGTCCTATAAAATTAGCAAACCACAGTACCATGGTCATGATCAGCGCACTTGGACGAAGAAGAAGCCATACTCGCGCTCAATTTATGAGCATCATAGGGCCATTCTCTATTTTTCCATAGATGACCTATAGCAACGTTTGAAAACCGTTGCTCATTGTTTGTGTATTTCAGGAAAAACAAAGTCCATGAAGAAGATGATGTGGTGGCCAGCCATGATTGGCTCTTTTGAATTTGCGCGCTTTAACCCACTAACGCCTTGGCTTTGTTTGATATTATTTGTTTATTACATTATATACAAAGCGCATGAATTGGTCCAGTGGTAGGTGCAGCTGTTGATAACGTACATGACCTGGGTTCGAGCCCCAGGTCTTCATTATTCCTATATTATTTTGCAATTCATATTCCCATGCAGTTTCAAGACTGGAGCGCACCATACACCTCCAAATCAGGCTTGCCACGTCCATCCTAAGATCAATCACAAGGCTGAGAGTTAGAGAACATCATGGATCCAAGTCAACGCATGTGTATGTTCCCAGAAAAAATCAACAAGGCCATGCTAAATGGGCCAGAATTCTTGGACTGAACCTCCACTTTGGGGACTGATACCCCCTAGGTTTGCCATTTTAAAATATTTTCTTTTTTCATTATTTCTATTTTATTTTAATTATTGTGTTTTAATCAATTAATTAATTGTTTTCACAAAAAATATAAAAAACACATAAAAGTCAGAAAAGAGCAAAAATATAATAAATATTTTATTTTAAGTATTTTCATAAATAAATTGTATATAAATAAAATTAGTTTTAAATTAGGTTTTAATTTTAATTCTTTTAATAAAAAATCTAAAAAAACATAGAATTAGGTTTAATTAATTTTCATCCTTTTATTTTTCTTTCATAAATAATTAAATAATTAAATATTTATTTTTATAATTAAATTTGTATATAAAAATTAGGGTTAATTTAGGTTAAAATTCAATGTTTTCTTAATAAATTAAAAGCCATTAGAATTAGGGTTAGTATTTATTTTAATTAATTCTTTTTTCATATTAAATCCTAAAATACTAAAAAATACCAAAAAACAAGTTTTTTCTTTCTTTTTAATTAATTAATTCCTCATTAGTTTAACTTTGCAAAAAGGGTCCAACGCCCTCGTTTCGATTTAATTCTTATTCGCATATTTATTTTATTTCGTGTAAATATTTATGTATCTCTCCCAAAGCCATGTAATTAATTTCTCGCGCTTTTAATTCCTTATTTTCTTTTACTTTCTTTATTTTTCTGTCAAAATCGGGTCCTGGTTTAATTTTGGCGATGTGGACCCGCGCCGTTTGTAATAGCTTAGAATTTACTTTTCTCGCAATTTTTAACTGTTAAATAAATGGCATGAAAGAATGCATGGACAGAATGAAAACAAGCGCTAGAACACCAATAACATGACAAGATAAATGCAAATGAAAACGACACACAAATCGCACACACCACCCCTAGGGTACGCCTCACTGTTGCCTTGCCTCGAAAGGTGATCGTCGAGTAGAGGATGTCTTAGTAAGTCCTCATGATCCGGGAACCTGGCATGAGGGTAGCTTCTAAGGTGTCTTCCTATTGCTCCGGTGATCACCATGTCCCGAACCTCGAATTGACCCGAACACCTCCAACGGTGGTGCTACCTACCTCTCAATGGTAGGATGGCACTACTTTAAAGGACATCTACACAGACGAATTCCTTAGGTTAGGTAAACGACTCTAGATAGTTGCTCTAAATCTCAAACAAATTCAAAAAATACTTTTCACACCAACACATTTTCAAAAAGCTTTCGAAAGCAATTTTTCAAACACTCTTGAGGACCGATACAAGAGTCGAACTGAAATTTTCAAAGAGACTTTTTAAAACCCACAGCTGAAAAGCAAACAAACCATTTTTGAAAACACAATGAGCAAGTATCTAAGAGCCCATGGATAACCATGGATAGAAAGGGTGCTAACACCTTCCCTTTCTATAATCTACCTCCCGAACCGAGAGCAATCTCTATAAGGAATTTTTCTGTGCTTTTGTCCTTTCCATTTGGAGAAAATAAAAGACGGTGGCGACTCTTGCTTCCGCGACATTTCGCGAACCAGCGATAAACAGTCAGTTCCAGATCCACCGATCACAGAACTGGCGACTCTGCTGGGGACCTAAACTTAAAGTGAGGTGTACCTTAGGATTAAGATCACTATGTTTTCAATTGTCTTCTTTGCTTGCTTTATTATTGTGGGTTGCTTGGGAGTTCTATAGATCCTAACCCGGATCTGGGGGATACCTTCTTAGAAAGTAGCAACAAGGCTGTGAGGGAACTGTGCGGGGTATACCGACATGGTTGAAATAGTCTGCTATGTTGACGTGGCACTTTGGTGTGTACCGGTAACCCTTGAGTTCAGTCAAGGAGAGTACGGGGCCTCCGCGTGGTGTCGTGAAGCATCAACAGACCTTAGGAACCTTAATTGAACTATCTTGGCCTCTTTAGGGTAGTGAGATAACTGACTTTGGTGCAGTCCGAGGTTGGTTGATACTCGATACTACACTCAATTGAGGGTTGCTTTCCTGGAATATTTCGGTCGCCAGTTCAGTGGCTAAATCGAAACGATGAACAATGAAAGCAATCCCGTGATATTGGGAACCTTAGAACCCGGTTACTTTGATAGGACAGGTTGAACCCACCAACTTCAAGAGGGTACTACCCAGACCCCATGCTGGCCTTAAACCCTAAGGGCTTGTCTTGTGTGCCTTGTGTGCCTTACATGTTTGTCTTTGTAAATACCTGTGGTGTGTTTAAACATAGCATCATGACATCATCCAGCATTATATGCATTGACTAACCATTTCAGGGGTTCGAATCTTCATCTTTGTTCTTTGTTTTGTAGGACATGGAAACTGTTCGTAGAAAGACAATTCAAACCAGTCTTGTAAGGATCCCTCCTCAGCTTAAGGAGCTTATATCCAGGATTCCCGAGAACTCTTCATTCAGTGAAAGACATGGAAGCCTCATCAGCTTGGTCAATACCAACATTGAGGAAGATATGATCAAGGTCCTGTTCCAATTTTTTGACCCTCTGCATCACTGTTTCACCTTCTTAGACTATCAGTTGGTACCTACATTGGAGGAGTTCTCCCGGCTCCTGAAGATCCCTATCCTTGATCAGCTACCCTTCAGCGGTACAGAAAAGGAACCTAAGCTTGAAGAGATTGCCAAAGCCTTACACCTACAGCCATCTGACCTCAAGGGACATTGGGATGTTAGAAGTGGTATCAAAGGGTTCTTAGCCAGGTTTCTGTGTGAAAAGGCCCACGAATGTTGGAACTCCCTTGACTTGCAAGCTTTTGAAGAAGTGGTGGCCCTCCTTGTCTATGGTTTGGTGCTGTTCCCTAATCCAGATCAGCTTATTGATATCAGTGCTGTCCAGATTTTTATGTCCAGGAATCCTATACCTACATTGCTGGGGGACATCCTTCACTCATGTTACACTCGAACCATGAGAAAAAGAGGTGTCCTTATGTGTTGCACTCCTCTCCTGGGAAGGTGGTTTATTTCGCACCTTCCACAATCAGTCTTGAAGAATGAGCGGGGTTTGAGATGGTCACAACGGTTGATGACTCTTACACATGCAGACATACATTGGTGCCCTAGGTCCAGAGAAGATGTCACTATCATTGATCGTTGCGGGGAGTACCCTAATGTTCCTTTACTTGGAATCAGAGGAGGTATTACTTACAGCCCATGCCTGGCTTGGAGACAGTTTGGTTATGCTCGGAGGGATGGTCCCCATGACATGTTAATTCCTGACATAGTTTTTGATTTCGACAACGATACTCAAGGACTTCGCCAGAGATTTATCAGAGCCTGGAGGATGCCAAGTAGGATAGACAGCAAGACACTGGGGCACAGGAACTCCATCCCGTTGGAACCTTATCTCAAGTGGGTACGAGCCCGCTCCCAGAAGTTAGTGATGCCTTATCCCCATATGCTCCCTGTGATCAAAGAGCCAGTCTTGGAAGGAGAAGTGTCCTACACTATTCAGCACCCTGATATGCCCACATCCTGGGAAGAGATGCAGAAGAGCTGGATCCAGCTTAAGGAAGAACGGAATTCTCTCGAGACTAGTCTACATGCCAGTGAAAAGAAGGTCTTGGAGCTCACCCGCCTGTTGCATGAGGAGAGGAATCTCAACACTTACATAGCTCCAAAGAGGATGCGTAGCATATTTTGGGATTGATTTGATTTTTGTATTATTTGTGCCCATGAGGCCTTGATGTACTAAACAATTATTTCCTTAATGATAACGTGTGTTCCTTTTTGTCTACAACAAATTTGAACTTTCGAACCCTTGAATGCATTGCATAAACGCATATCATTCATCATGTGCATAGCAGGTTTTTCCCCTTTTCAGGTTGCTTACAGTTCTTCGCTGTTTATTTCAGTATCATGAATCCTGACTCGTCATCAACTGAGACATCCATCAAAGCTCTTCAGGCGCAGAATGCGTAGTTTCAGGAATTAATCAAGGGTTTGGCTCAAGGCCAAGAAGAGTTGAAGGCTCTGCTCCTGAAGAAGGAGAAGAAGAAGAAGAGAAGGACTGTTCTGTTCAACTCGGGCCGAAGGTTTGGCAATACTCTGCAGCAAGAAGAGGCTGGTTCTTCTGTTGGCAAGAGTACTCCTCAGGCAGAAGCAAGGGTTCCTAGTCCGGTAGTCTCCGACAACGAGACTGATTTTGATGAAGAGCAGTACCCTCCTGCAGAAGACAGATACAAGCAACTGGAGGATAAGTTGAATGCTATGGAAATACAACAGGTACCTGGGCTGGATTTTGGAGATCTGGGTTTGTCTACTGGTGTGATCATCCCTCGGAAGTTCAAAGCACCATCTTTCGCTAAGTATGACGGGGCGTCTTGTCCCAAGCTACATCTCAGGTCCTATGTTCGAAAGATCCAACCATACTCGGCGGACAAGAATTTGTGGATCCACTTCTTCCAGGAGAGTCTTTCAGGGACTCATCTCGAATGGTTCTATCAGCTGGATGGGACCAAGGTTCGTAACTGGGAGGAGTTGGCTACTGCTTTCTATAAGCTGTATCAATATAATGCCGACCTTGCCCCTACACGTACCCAACTCCAGGGTATGTCGTTAGGTTCAAGCGAAGGTTTTAAGGAGTACGCTCAGAAGTGGAGAGACCTGGATGGCAGGGTGCAGCCTCCATTGACTGATCGGGAGTTGGTAGACATGTTCTTGGGGACCCTATCTGGGCCATTTTTCAACCATCTCATCGGGAATTCGTCTGCAGGGTTCACTGATCTGATTCTGACTGGAGAAAGAATTGAGGCTGGGTTGAAGTCTGGAAAGATTCCGAAGGGTGCATCGTCTAGTTCTGAGAAGAAACCCTTCAAAAAGGAGGCTAGTGCCGTGTATGGTTCCAAGAGATCAGAAAGACCTGAGCACCGCCAATCTGTCAGTGCGGTGATGATTGCTAAGCCTGCTGCCGCTCCTCGGCCAACCAATCCTCAAAGGGCCGAAAGACCCCGGAGAGAGTTCACCCGCTTGAGTATGACCTTGTCGCAGATCTTGCCACAGTTGCTCTCAACCAACCTAGTGACTGTCAGAGAGGCGCCGAAGTTTCCAAATACTGCATCTCCTAAGTACAACCCAAATGCTCGTTGTGCTTACCATTCAGATAGCCCGAGGCATTCCACTGATGACTGTTGGGCTTTAAGGAGCAAGCTGCAGGATCTTATTAACGCCAAGGAAGTACAGTTTGAGGCATCTGAGAAGCCTAATGTAGTAACATCTCCCCTGCCCGCTCATGGGGTAAATGCTATTGGGGACGAGGACGAAGTGGATGAAGCTGAGTTTGATAGCTGGATCTACCCGGCAACCGACAATGGACTTAATAATTGGAGTGCAAAGGACAACCTATCTGTTTCTCTTGTTACTAAGTAATGAATTCCTATGTTTTTGGTATCTGTAATGAACAATAAATAAACTCTATGGCCCGGTGTCTTACCCGAGGCACCGTGGTTTCATTTGTGAGGGCATATAAATTGTCATTTCATATATCATGAATGAAAATCTTGGACGTTTTCTCGCATTGCAAATTTTATGCTCCTTTTCTGTCTTTCTTTCCTTTACATATATTTCAAAATAGCTGTATTTACACACACACTCACTCATACAGGTTTCAATCCACTCTGGATCTCACTGGTAACGACTCTGCTACTGCCAGTTATGACTTCGAAAATCCGATCAACTTAGCCGAAGACGAAGGTGAAGATGATTGCGAAGTGCCTGGAGAGCTTGCAAGACTGTTACTTCAGGAAGAGAGGGAAATTCAACCCCATGAAGAGCCAGTGGAAATATTAAACCTGGGTACTGAAGAAGACAGGAAAGAGGTAAAGATTGGTGCCAACCTAGAGCTCAGCGTGAAGCAACGGTTGACTAAAATGCTGCATGATTATATGGAGATCTTTGCCTGGTCCTACGAAGACATGCGCGGGTTGGATACCGACATTGTGGTCCATCACTTGCCAACCAAGGAAGATTGCCCTCCGGTTAAGCAAAAGGTCCGTCGTATGCGCCCAGAGATGTCTGAAAAGATTAAAGCCGAGGTTATGAAGCAGTTTGATATCGGGTTCCTTGCAGTGACTTCTTACCCTCAGTGGGTTGCTAATGTGGTGCCGGTACCAAGGAAGGACGGTAAGGTCAGAATGTGTGTCGACTACAGGGATCTGAACAGGGCCAGCCCCAAAGATGACTTCCCCTACCTCACATTGATGTCCTTGTTGACAATACGGCTCAGCACAAGGTATTCTCTTTCATGGATGGCTTTTCAGGTTACAATCAGATCAAGATGGCACCTGAAGATATGGAAAAGACTACATTTGTTACTCAGTGGGGCACCTTCTGTTACAAGGTCATGCCATTCGGGTTGAAGAACGCTGGGGCAACCTACCAACGTGCCATGGTTGCCTTATTTCATGATATGATCCATCATGAGATAGAAGTGTATGTTGACGACATGATCGCGAGGTCCCAGACTGAGGAAGAGCACCTAGATCATCTGCAGAAGTTGTTTGACCGGTTGAAACTATACAAGCTGAGATTGAACCCGAACAAGTGCACCTTCGGGGTAAGATCTGGAAAGTTGCTAGGCTTCGTGGTAAGTGACAAGGGTATTCAAGTGGACCCTGTTAAGGTCAAAGCTATTCAAGAGATGCCAGTTCCTAAGACAGAGAAGGAAGTCAGAGGCTTTTTAGGTCGCCTGAATTACATCGCTCGCTTCATCTCACACCTAACTGCTACTTGTGAGCCAATCTTCAAGCTGCTGAAGAAAGATCAGGTAGTACGTTGGAACGATGAATGTCAGGCTGCTTTTGACAGAATCAAAGAGTATCTCCAAGAACCACCTATCCTTATGCCACCGGTTGAAGGGAGACCTCTGATACTATACCTGACAGTGCTCGACAATTCAATGGGGTGTGTGCTGGGGCAGCATGACGAGTCTGGCCGAAAAGAGCATGCCATTTATTACCTTAGCAAAAAGTTTACCGACTGTG
Source organism: Vicia faba (assembly GCA_948472305.1). Taxonomy (NCBI): domain Eukaryota; kingdom Viridiplantae; phylum Streptophyta; class Magnoliopsida; order Fabales; family Fabaceae; genus Vicia; species Vicia faba. Next base: position 43,808 of record CATIWC010002093.1, read on the forward strand.
AGACCCGATACTCACTGCTTGAGAAAACTTGCTGCACTTTGGTATGGGCTGCTCGCCGGCTGAGACAGTATATGCTGACTCATACCACCTTGTTGATCTCAAAGATGGATCCTATAAAATACATATTCGAAAAGCCTGCTCTGTCTGGGAGAATTGCAAGATGGCAAATGATCTTGACGGAATACGACATTCAGTATACTACCCAGAAATCCATCAAGGGAAGTGTATTGGCAGACCACTTGGCACATCAGGCCGTAGATGATTATCAGTCAATGAACTTCGAGTTTCCGGATGAAAGCATCATGATAGTGACTGATTGTGAAGTACCTGGACCGGATGAAGGACCGGAACCAGGATCCCGATGGTCTATGCACTTTGACGGAGCTTCCAATGCTTTGGGAAACGGTATCGGCGCCATAATCATATCACCTCAAGGTACTCATACTCCACTCACTGCCCGGCTATGTTTCAACTGTACCAACAACAGGGCAGAGTATGAGGCGTGCATCATGGGTCTTCAAGCTGCGATCGACCTAAGGATCAAGTTTCTGAGTGTCTTCGGAGATTCCGCTATGGTGATCAATCAGATCAAAGGAGAGTGGGATACGAAACATCCAAACCTTATTCCTTACAGAGAATGTGTGTTGACCCTGATCCCCCACTTCGCAGAGATAACCTTTGAACACTTCCCGAGAGAAGAGAATCAGCTGGCGGACGCGTTAGCTACAATGTCTTCTATGTTCAAGGTCAAATGGGACAATGAGGCTCCCCGGATCATCATCTGGAAACTGGACGAACCGGCATACTGTTGTGACCTCGAGACCGAATTGGTGACTGAGAAGCCTTGGTACCATGAGGTGAAGAGATATCTAGAAGCTCAAGAATACCCTGAAGGTGCATCTGTCAATGATAAGAAATTCCTGAGAAGGTTTGCGGCAAAGTTCTTCCTTAGCAACGGCATCTTGTACAAGCGAAACCATGATTCAACCTTACTGCGTTGTGTGGATAAAACTGAAGCAGAAAGAATCATGGAAGAGCTACATGAAGGAACCTTTGGTACACATTCCAGTGGGAACACTATGGCGAAGAAAATCCTACGGGCAGGATATTACTGGTCCACAATGGAAGCTGACTGCTACCAACACTCCAGGACATGCCACAAGTGCCAGATCTATGCAGACAAGGTGCATGTTCCTCCGGCTCCCCTGAATGTTCTGACTGCGCCTTGGCTGTTTGCAATGTGGGGCATAGACATGATTGGCGAGATTAAACCGACGGCATCTAATGGGCATCGCTTCATCCTAGTGGCGATTGATTACTTTACGAAGTGGGTCGAAGCAGCTTCCTATGCTACGGTAACCAAGACTGTTGTGGCACGGTTCATTCGACATAACCTGATCTGTCGGTACGGCGTCCCTGAGAGAATTATTACAGACAACGGTACCAATCTGAATAATAAGATGATCGCTGAGCTCTGCGAACAGTTCAAGATACAGCACCACAATTCTTCTCCTTACAGACCGAAGATGAATGGGGCTGTAGAAGCAGCAAATAAGAACATCAAGAAAATCGTGCAGAAGATGACAGTGACTTATAAAGATTGGCACGAGATGTTACCGTTCGCTCTACATGGGTACCGTACCTCAGCTAGGACGTCAACCGGGGCAACTCCCTTCTCTCTGGTTTATGGTATGGAGGCAGTCTTACCAATCGAAGTACAGATACCCTCTCTCCGGATAATGAAGGATGCAAATCTGAACGAAGATGATTGGATCCAGACACGACTTGATCAGCTCAACCTCATTGATGAAAAGAGACTTGCCGCTATCTGTCATGGTCAGACGTATCAGAAACGGATGATCAGGGCATTTAACAAAAAGGTCAGACCACAGGAATATCAAGTTAGGGATCTGGTAATCAAGCGAATCATCCTGCCTCAGAGTAATCCAAGGGGCAAATGGACCCCTACGTACGAAGGGCCATTTGTGGTTAAACATGTGTTCTCAGAAGGAGCAATGATATTGACCAACATGGATGGTGACGACCTTCCTCACCCCGCCAATGCAGACATAGTAAAAAGATACTACGCATGAAAAAAGACCCGCTAGGCTGACATGCCTAGGCAAAAATTAGGGCTTCCCGTCGAACCAAAAGGGTTCGGGCAAAATGAAGGGATGAAATGAAAAAAAATCTGTACACCCGGTAAGTCGAAAACCTGAAAAGGCGGCTTGGGCAAAAATGGGTATCCCGGTGGACTGAAAACCTGAAAGGGCGGTCCAGGCAAAAATTAGGGATAAAAGCGTAATACTATGTCTCATTGATCACTTTACATCCAGAATCCGGTATCTACGTCAAGTTCAAACGGCATCGAACAATCAGCTTTATCTTCAACCAAGGTCATCAAGTGATGAGACGCTCGAAGATATAATGGCAATAGCAGAGTTGAAACCCAGTGGGATCATTCATATTTCACACAGCTGTTTTATTCTCTTTTGTATAAAACTTGTATAAACTCTCTTGATCGGCGGCGTCCTCTTACTAGGACGTCAGCCTCTTGTACACAAAACGCCTATTTTCAGGCCATTCAAAAATCAATACAAATATACTTTTCAGTTAAAAGTGCCAATTGTTTTCTTTTTCTGTTTTGTTTTGCGAAGAACGTCCAAGGTTCAATTTGTGATATATGCATTGACAATAATTTGCTAACTCATGAATATTTGCATACGAAACAAAGGATTTATTACAGGTAACATTGGAAACATGGGCAATAAAGAGTTGTCTAAAGCAATCTAATTGTTTTGTCCTCCAAGGTACCAAGGTAGGTTCAGCTAAAGAACATGACCAGCACATTTTAAATCCCCAGAGAGTAAGTCAGCAAGTCAGTGCATTCTTCTCCAAGCAGAGTTATCAAATCTCAAGAAAGTTGGGTATCCTCCAGCAGATCCCAACATTCCCCAGCAGTATACATATATTCATAACAAGCATCCCCGGCGGTCTTGGTCTAAAGATTGTTCCCCGGCGACATATCAACATGCAAAGGAATCACTTCCCCAGCATATCAAAACTTCCCCAGGAGAGTCCGATTAGCTTCCCCAAGAAAGTTAGGAATCCATCTCCCCAAGCAATAAGCTTATCCCCAGTAGATTCTGGAAGCTTATCCCTCGCAGAGCACGAACGCGTCATTCGGCTTTATTTAAAGAGTTATTTCCTTAACAGGATATAACTGGGTTATCCTCAGCCAAGAGCCACAGAAAGGTCGTCGTCAACACAGTTCCTTCTTATCCCCAGCGAAGTCTATCAGCACTTCCAATACAGCAAAGATATCCCCAACAATGCTTATCAACAATTCAGCAGAAATACCTCTCCCCACAGAGTATCGCCTCCCAGCAAGATCATCAGAGTACTTTTCTCCCCACAGAGTTATCCATTCGCCAAGTTGATCCCCCAACGGAGTTATCTTCTCCTATCGGTATTCTTGCAACTATCATCCCCAGCGGAAGCAAAATCTATACTTCAACATCAGCCCAGGAGTGACTTCCCGGCACCCGTCAAGGATTTACTTTCCTAGACGAAAATATACATTCATAAAACATCACATACATCATTATAGCATGCATAGACGCATCATATCCTGCAAATCTCATTTATGTTGAGAACATCATTGCTTGGTTCATATCATGCATTTCATATGACTGACCGTTACCTTTCAGGAAAAAGCCAGTTAAAGTTCTCAGCTATCTTAAGACCTAGACCGGTTCAGTTAATCGACTCCAAAGATTTCTTATCCAGTCCAAGGCTTTCTCTAGTCCAGCTAAATCGACTCCCAACAGATTTTTCTGATGAAGACTCAATAGAAGTTATCCAGGTTATAATTTCCTATGGTTCTCTCCCCGATGGTGCGTGAGATATAATTCCATTTTAGGTTATAATTTCCTATGGTTCCCTCCCCGACGGTGCGTGAGGTGATAATCCCATTTCAGATTATAATTTCCTATGGTTCCCTCCCCGACGGTGCGTGAGGTGATAATTCCATTTCAGGTTATAATTTCCTATGGTTCCCTCCTCGACGGTGCGTGAGGTGATAATTCCATTTTAGGTTATAATTTCCTATGGTTCTCTCCCCGACGGTGCGTGAGATATAATTCCATTTTAGGTTATAATTTCCTATGGTTCCCTCCCCGACGGTGCGTGAGGTGATAATTCCATTTCAGGTTATAATTTCCTATGGTTCCCTCCCCGACGGTGTGTGAGGTGATAATTCCATTTTAGGTTATAATTTCCTATGGTTCTCTCCCCGACGGTGCGTGAGATATAATTCCATTTTAGGTTATAATTTCCTATGGTTCCCTCCCCGACGGTGCGTGAGGTGATAATCCCATTTCAGATTATAATTTCCTATGGTTCCCTCCCCGACGGTGCGTGAGGTGATAATTCCATTTCAGGTTATAATTTCCTATGGTTCCCTCCCCGACGGTGCGTGAGGTGATAATTCCATTTTAGGTTATAATTTCCTATGGTTCTCTCCCCGACGGTGCGTGAGATATAATTCCATTTTAGGTTATAATTTCCTGTGGTTCTCTCCCCGACGGTGCGTGAGGTGATAATTCCATTTCAGGTTATAATTTCCTATGGTTCTCTCCCCGACGGTGCGTGAGATGTTAATTCCATTTCAGGGTATAATTTCCTATGATTCTCTCCCCAACGGTGCGTGAGATGATAATTCCAATCCAAGTTTTTCTCAGACGTCCACTTTTGAGATTATAATTGCCTATTGGTTCTCTTCCCGATACTGCGAAGATGGTAATTCCCACCAAGATTTTCCTCAACGAGCGTTGTTGAAGTTAAAGTCACCCAAGGTTCTCTTACCGTTCATGCTAAGGTAGTAACCATCCCTGGTTCATTCATCATCTTTTGAAGCTCCAGACCCAACTCCTGTAACCAGTCAGGACACATCTATACCAAGCGTCTGAAAATCAGCTCCTGCAACATGTCAGGTACTCTTTTTTCTTTTGCAGGTATGCAGGTTCTCGCTAAGGAATCTCTTACGCGATCAACATCCAGATGGCATCTATAAGCCCATCATCCTATTCATCAATCTCCAAATGGCATCTATAAGCCCATTCCATCATCACACTACTACTATGTGAGCGCAAATTTCTGGGCACTCTAGTGTTCAATCACCTTCTACCCTCGGATTACGAAAGGCACGTCAGCCAATCTGCATCCTCAGGTCTAAGAAGATTGAACAGGGGCAACTGTTGTACCCCAAAATTTTCCCTCCCATATTCTTCAAAGATTTGCCAAGTCAAGCTTCAAAGTTCCCCAAGGGTTGCACAGTGCAAGGGCCTCCTAAGCAGTCAAAATTAGGATTTTGATTCTGATCAAGAAAATGAAGTTTCCAAAGGTCCAATCAAGTCTCACATGCCTACAAATATGGTCAAGCATCCTCATACAAAGTTTCAAGACTTACAGCACAAAATTGCACAGTCAAAACCCTAATTGCACTACAGTCAACTGTAGGGGCAAAATGGTCATTTGACAGTCAAAAGTTCAAATTTTTGGTCAACATCTCATTTTGAAGCCACAAACATCATTTGATCAATGCTTGATCATAATTCTCAAAGCTTGGCTCAAAAATCATCAAGATGCAAAAGTTTCCTTATTTGGACAGTTGAAAAAGTCAACTGTAAATTGACCAGAGCATAACTTTCACATGGATTATCAGAAAAATTCCATCCAAATCTCATTTTGAAGAGAAAGACATTTCCTACAACTCATATTCATACTTCAAGTCCAAGAAATGCTCTCACAAAAAGTTATCAATTTCAACATTATAGGTCATTTTCAAATGTCAACAAAAAGGGACTTTAAGTCAAAGGCCATAACTTGAGATTGGTAAATCAAAATGACATGGGACCAAAGGCATTGGTTAGAGGACTCAAAGACCTTTCCAAAATGTCCAAGAACATGAGCAAAGCTTAAAAATTGAGCAAGTTATGCCTTGTGGAAGTTGGGACATTTTTGGATATTTTGAAAAGTCAACATTGGTTCAAATGACCTAAAATTGCTAATGGGCCCATTTTTCTTCCACAATTCATCATCCCAAGCATGTGCACGACCATTTGGCCCAAAGGGAAGTATTTCTTCATTTTTTATTTATTTATTTGAATTTTTATTAATAATAATTCATTTAAATCAAATTAAATACATGAAAAATATTTAACCTAAGTTTTACAATCTTTTTGTGCATGAAATCTACTCAATAATTCGTGCATAATCAAATATGGAAAGATTTGGAGAGATTGGATCATGATTGGTACAAAATTGCATGAAAAAGATTGAAAAAAATATGATTGAAAATCAAATCTCAAAAGCCATGAATGCAAGAGATTCTGATCAAGTTTGTTGACCTAATTGATTCATACATAAGCATAGAACGAAAACCTAATCAGGAGGACCATTAAGCTGCGCTAGAAATTCATTCACAAACTTGAAATTTTGTCTAAAAAACTCAATTCTTAAAACTAACTTGCAGGTTGATTCAAGCCTCCAAACTTGTTCCATTAGCTTCTTGGAGGATTATAGGACATATTCCAATCATTCCCCAAGCCCCATACTCAAGAAAACGCAAGATCACCATTGAAGTTGGTAAAGAAAAATTCTGAATCGGTTTCTATCATACATGCATTGTTAACATGTTTTATTGTTATGTTTGTGTTTATAATAAAGTTTGCAAGCTAATCATATGTTTTAATTGAAGTTTTACGCATTATATGCCCAGATGCCATTGTTGTTTTTTAGGGTTTACAGGATTTCGAATTGGGGGTTTCTTGGTCCTATAAAATTAGCAAACCACAGTACCATGGTCATGATCAGCGCACTTGGACGAAGAAGAAGCCATACTCGCGCTCAATTTATGAGCATCATAGGGCCATTCGCTATTTTTCCATAGATGACCTATAGCAACGTTTGAAAACCGTTGCTCATTGTTTGTGTATTTCAGGAAAAACAAAGTCCATGAAGAAGATGATGTGGTGGCCAGCCATGATTGGCTCTTTTGAATTTGCGCGCTTTAACCCACTAACGCCTTGGCTTTGTTTGATATTATTTGTTTATTACATTATATACAAAGCGCATGAATTGGTCCAGTGGTAGGTGCAGCTGTTGATAACGTACATGACCTGGGTTCGAGCCCCAGGTCTTCATTATTCCTATATTATTTTGCAATTCATATTCCCATGCAGTTTCAAGACTGGAGCGCACCATACACCTCCAAATCAGGCTTGCCACGTCCATCCTAAGATCAATCACAAGGCTGAGAGTTAGAGAACATCATGGATCCAAGTCAACGCATGTGTATGTTCCCAGAAAAAATCAACAAGGCCATGCTAAATGGGCCAGAATTCTTGGACTGAACCTCCACTTTGGGGACTGATACCCCCTAGGTTTGCCATTTTAAAATATTTTCTTTTTTCATTATTTCTATTTTATTTTAATTATTGTGTTTTAATCAATTAATTAATTATTTTCACAAAAAATATAAAAAACACATAAAAGTCAGAAAAGAGCAAAAATATAATAAATATTTTATTTTAAGTATTTTCATAAATAAATTGTATATAAATAAAATTAGTTTTAAATTAGGTTTTAATTTTAATTCTTTTAATAAAAAATCTAAAAAAACATAGAATTAGGTTTAATTAATTTTCATCCTTTTATTTTTCTTTCATAAATAATTAAATAATTAAATAATTATTTTTATAATTAAATTTGTATATAAAAATTAGGGTTAATTTAGGTTAAAATTCAATGTTTTCTTAATAAATTAAAAGCCATTAGAATTAGGGTTAGTATTTATTTTAATTAATTCTTTTTTCATATTAAATCCTAAAATACTAAAAAATACCAAAAAACAAGTTCTTTCTTTCTTTTTAATTAATTAATTCCTCATTAGTTTAACTTTGCAAAAAGGGTCCAACGCCCTCGTTTCGATTTAATTCTTATTCGCATATTTATTTTATTTTGTGTAAATATTTATGTATCTCTCCCAAAGCCATGTAATTAATTTCTCGCACTTTTAATTCCTTATTTTCTTTTACTTTCTTTATTTTTCTGTCAAAATCGGGTCCTGGTTTAATTTTGGCGATATGGACCCGCGCCGTTTGTAATAGCTTAGAATTTACTTTTCTCGCAATTTTTAACTGTTAAATAAATGGCATGAAAGAATGCATGGACAAAATGAAAACAAGCGCTAGAACACCAATAACATGACAAGATAAATGCAAATGAAAACGACACACAAATCGCACACACCACCCCTAGGGTACGCCTCACTGTTGCCTTGCCTCGAAAGGTGATCGTCGAGTAGAGGATGTCTTAGTAAGTCCTCATGATCCGGGAACCTGGAATGAGGGTAGCTTCTAAGGTGTCTTCCTATTGCTCCGGTGATCACCATGTCCCGAACCTCGAATTGATCCGAACACCTCCAACGGTGGTGCTACCTACCTCTCAATGGTAGGATGGCACTACTTTAAAGGACATCTACACAGACGAATTCCTTAGGGTAGGTAAACGACTCTAGATACTTGCTCTAAATCTCAAACAAATTCAAAAAATACTTTTCACACCAACACATTTTCAAAAAGCTTTCGAAAGCAATTTTTCAAACACTCTTGAGGACCGATACAAGAGTCGAACTGAAATTTTCAAAGAGACTTTTTAAAACCCACAGCTGAAAAGCAAACAAACCATTTTTGAAAACACAATGAGCAAGTATCTAAGAGCCCATGGATAACCATGGATAGAAAGGGTGCTAACACCTTCCCTTTCTATAATCTACCTCCCGAACCGAGAGCAATCTCTATAAGGAATTTTTATGTGCTTTTGTCCTTTCCATTTGGAGAAAATAAAAGACGGTGGCGACTCTTGCTTCCGCGACATTTCGCGAACCAGCGATAAACAGTCAGTTCCAGATCCACCGATCACAAGGATCTTCTGATTATGAATCAAAATATTCTTTATTCTCCCCCTTTTTGTTAAGAATCAAAAAGTGGTAAAGACTCTGTTTGGCTTGCTCTGACATAAGTTGCTTGAAAAGCTGTGACACCCTTTTCTAGATACATCTGAGATTCTAGAGAGAGCTTCTAATACTGTATTTCCATTCCAGTTTCCAATAGATTCAGAGCCAGTAACCTTTTGTTTCTAATTGCCTCTAAAGTTTGCGAATCTTTTAAATTCCAGGTTTTGGAACATATGCTTTCTTTCCTCCATGACTAGAGAGAATCCAGAGTCCAGGTGTTAATACTGGTGTTTCAACCTTGCTATTAAAAATATCTGCAACATAGATTATTTTGTCTTTTGGTACCCATATCTTTCTGGGTCCATGACTGTTAGAGTTTCCAAAATTCTGTTTGAATTTTGGTTTAGTATAAAACGCCTTACCAACATGTTTTATATCATGTGTTTGCCCAGTAGTGAAGTGAGAATTAAGAGGAGTGCATTTAATAACTAGATCCTTAACTTTCTTAGGTTGGGATACTTTGCCTTTGTATCCTATACCTATTCTTCTGTTTCTGCTAACTCCATAGATCATTGAAGCCATCTTGCTTCTATCTATGTTTTTAGCAAGGAACTTCTGAAAGCTAAGATCATATTCCTTTATGATCTTATCAGCATTACTGGGAGCCTCTGAGATTATTTCCTTCTGAGAGTTTTGCAAATCATTTTATAGTTTTGAAATGTTTTCTTTTAACTCATAATTTTCTAATCTAAGACTCTCAGTTTCTTTAGAGTCAGAGACAAGATCCTTTTTCAAGTTCTTGAATTTGACTCTGAGTTACTGATACCTTTCCAGAATCTCACTCAGACTTTCTGCTAGTTCAGCTTTAGAAAAATTAACAGTAAAGTCATAAAATACCTCTTTAGTGTCTGATTCTGATTCTGACCCTGATTCAGATTCAGAAGATTCAGAGACATCTAATAAGTTGTCTGTTTGAGCTATATTGGCTTGTTCATCTTCTGATTCCGTTCCGTCTTCAGAAGATTCAGAGTCATCCCATGTTTCCATAAGACTTTTCTTCTTCTCCTTAACGATCTTCCTTTTATGTTTCTCCTTCTTAAGCCTTGGACAATCACTTTTATAGTGACCTTGTTTATTGCATTCATAGCAGGTAATGATTTTGTTACTTGATTTTCTGTGTCCAGAAGATTGTTCAGAGTCATTTCCTGTTCTTCTGGAGTTTCTGAAATTCTTCTGCCTGTGCTTCCACAACTGATTGATTCTTCTGGATAGAAAAAACAGTTCGTTTTCTTCTGACGAGGATTCTCCAGAGTTTTCTGCTTCTGCTTCTGCCTACAAAATTTTGGTTTCATATTTGTTAGATTTCAGAGCGAGAGACTTACATTTCTTCTGAGGCTCATCATCTTATAACTCTATCTCATGGCTTATGAGGGAGCTGACAATTTCTTCTAGAGATATTATGTTCAGATCTTTTGTCAGTTTGAGAGCCGTGACCATTGGTCTCCTTTTTTTGGTAAACTTCTAATGATCTTCTTTACATGATCAGTAGTTGAGTTCCCTTTGTCCAGCACCTTTAGCCCGGCCACCAGAGTTTGGAATTTAGAGAACACTGTTTCAATGGTTTCGTCTTCTTCCATTCTGAAGGCTTCATACTTTTGAATGAGCGTAAGGGCTTTGGTTTCTTTTACTTGCAAGTTTCCTTCATGCGTCATTCTCAGATAATCAAACATGTTCTAAGTTGTTTCTCTGTTTGTGATCTTCTCATACTCTGAATATGAGATGGCACTCAAGAGAATTGTTCTGGCCTTATGATGATTTCTGAAGTCTTTCTTTTTATGATTTGTCATCCTTTTTCTGTTAATCTTCTGACCGCTTTCATCAACAGGATGTATGTATCCATCAGTTACCACATCCCAGAGGTCAACGTCATAGGCTAGGAGGAAACTTCTGATCATATCCTTCCAATATTCAAAATTTTCACCGTCAAACATTGGAGGGTTGCTGCTGATGTTCTGACTTGTTCCCATCATAATGTTTTCCCCCCTTGGATCTTTATCTGACACGGTTAAGTGTTTGCACCCAAATCCAAGTGCTATGATACCAATTGAAGAAGTGAAAAATACAAGAGGGGGGGGGGGGGGGGGGGGGGGGGGGTTGAATTGAAACTTAAAAACAAAAGCAGTAGACATGATATTTTTATCCTGGTTCATTTGATCTCAAACTACTCCAGTCCACCCGCCAAGGTGATTTTGACTCTCTCCAACGAGGACTTAATTCACTAATCAAACTTATTACAATTCTACTTTAACAACTGTTAAAGTCTTCTTGAGTCCAAAACCACAACCCGGTTTTCTCAAGGAATTTCACTAAACAGTTAATTGAATAAAAGTGTACAATGATGTTTCTAAATAAACAGTATCACAAGCTTGTGATGTATTACACAGTTTAATATTGAATCGTTGATGATAAAGAATGAAAGTTGCGTTGTTTACTTTTTCACGTGAGTTTTTATTTATGAGCGCAGTTGTTCATCATCTTGAAATCTTCTTCTAGTCTGCTTTATATAGGCCTTGCAATAGAGACATAAGAAGATACTTTTGGTAAGTCCATAACACGAGTTAATGAGCTTTCCAAATTAGGAGATCCTTGTCTTGTTTGTAGCTGTTACTTATGATCTTGAATTGATGGAATTGTAACACTTCAGAGCTTCTCACATAAGAGGATGAATATTATCGTTGAGAGTTCTTTACAGCTTGATTAGAATTTTGCACATCAGAGTATCAGAGAATCTGTTTCGCAGCGTTGGTGCATTCAAAAGTTCAATCAGAACTTCTTCATATAAGCGTGTCATGCATATTTGATGCGTCTGAATCTTTCACTGTCCTCTCAACTTTTGTGCTCGCATAATCAGAACTTCTGGTGATGTTCTGGCAGAACTTCCAGTTGCATTAGAACATCTTTTTCACATCAAAACTTCCTACATGAAACGATACTTTTATTAGCGAGCATATTTGTTATTTATATCATGTGTTTGTTATCATCAAAACTCTTATTGGGATGTAGAACCAAATTATGTTCTAACATCAACCATTAAAGAAGCTCAGGATATCAATACAAAAGTTTTTTTTGGACTCTCAAAATTTTTGAGCTGACTAAAATGACAGATCTAAATAAAAGAACAAGAGCATAGATTTTGTCTCCAACTCTATTGATAAAGAGGAGCAATATGCCCTAGAATCCGATCAAGGGTTATCTAATGTAGGTGTATTTAACCAGATTCTGAGGAGAGTGGATAAAAGGCTAATCAATGTGATGTTTTCAGTAAAATGGATGTGAAGACTTTAGACCTTTTTGAGAAAAATGCCCTACCTATCTCAAGAAACAACTTAAGGGGTTTTCTAGTTATTAGTCTGATCTGGAAGTAGGATTTAAGAGGTAGTTTCATGTTAAAGGAATATCTTATGATGAGATAGCTGCTTCTTACAAAAAGTTGTGGATAAAAAGTGAAGAAGTCTTTTAATAGGGAGAAAAATAAAATGTATCTACTTCTCAACTACAGGTTGTTAAAGACGAATGTCGTCTACTATTTTTAACCTGCAGGATGAGGTGAACAAGTGATTCCAATGAGTTGGTGAGATTGTTCAAGATGGGAAGGTGATTGGAAACCTATAAGGAGAAGCAATTGGTTATCAATGCTCTATCAAGCAAGGAAAATATTTAGTGATAAACCTTGGGTCTCTCCAAAAGGATGGCTGAGTCAATAATGTCAATCAAAATGTCTCAACATCATACTATACGTCAAATCTACTCAAGCTAAAGGCGGGTTCTTGCACTGAAGGTGTCACTTCTGTGGTAAAGTTGGACATATTAGGTCTCTTTGGTTCTAGATGAATGACTATTCTAAAGTCCAAATCAATCTAAGGTTGACTACGTAGTGGTCAAAACTAAGAAGATATGGAATCTCAAGGAAATTTACCTTATTGTATTTCCTCTCTTAAAAGCTTCAGCAAAAGAAGATTAGTAATATGATAAGGGGTGTTTCAGATATATGACTGAAGTAAAGAAAGTTATGGTATCTTTTAGTCTCATTCTACCAACTTTGTTACTTTTGGTAATGGTGCCAAAAGGTGAAACTAAGGTTGTTTGAGAACTGTATGTATGGTGTTCTTCTTATTAAAATAATGACATCTAATGTGATGAACATGAGTCAGAGGGGTAATCAAGGTCTAAAGGTAAATCTCACCAAGGGAGATAGCTGGTCATTTATGAGATGAATGAAGTCTCATAAAAAGTTAAGTTCAAAGACAATCGTCAAAGGTTCCTCATTACCTTTTGGAGTAGTAATCCTCCATGATTCCTTCATCATATATTACAATCAAGCTTCATACTTACAGATTAATACCTGAAACAAGACAAATGTTTGTGAACAAATTGATTGTAAATCAATTCCTGAAACAAGACAGGGTGACTATCTACATGACAAACACTTCCTTCAAACCTCTGCTGTTTCAGTTTAAATCGATCAATAGTTTATCCAGATTCCTTTCTCGCAGACACTTTCTCTGGTTCAGATAAATCACTCCAAAGATTTATTCTAATTCTTTTCCAGTTAAAGATTATTCAAAACCTCTGCTAGTTCAGTTTAAATCGATCAATGGTTTATCTTAATTTTGTCTCGGTAGACACTCCTTCTGGTTCAGTCTAAATCAATCAAAGATTTATTCTGATTCTTTCCCAGTTATAGTCAAATTCAGACTTAGTCTAATTTCTGTCAACAATCACCTTTAGATGGCATCTATAAGCCCATCTCTGATAACTCTCCATCATCTCTCAAAATGGCATCTTTAAGCCCATTCCCTACAGAATCAACCACCACATCATCAAGTGAAAATTTCTGGGCACTCTAGTGTTCAATCATCTTCCACCTTCAAGTCACGAATGGCAGATTCGCCAATTTAACTCTTTAGGTTTAAGAAGATTGAACAGGGGAAGCTCTTGTACCCCAAAATTTGCCTTCTCATTCCTCAAGGAATTTCTAACAATGATTCTCAAAATTCAAGCTTGCACAAGTACAATTGGATTTTTCAACATCAAATTAAAGAGGAAGCTGTTAAAAAAGGGAAAATAGATAAAAATAATATTTTTGACAAAATTGGAGAAAAATAAGTCTTCTTTGATTCACCTACTTCGGTTGGCCTTTTGGCCTCTTTCGATGCAAGCTTGGCTTGCATCCTTCGATTGGGCGTCTGACACGTTGGTTTTGGTTCACAAGGTAGGACTTTCCTGCATGCCACCTTCAATTGCATCTTTGGCCTCACAGGATTCACAGTGCAATGGTTGCCTATGTGCCTGCTCCGGTTAGATGTTTGATGCTTGCATGCATGTGTTGACTGGAAAAATATTCCCCTCCATGATTGCTTTGACTCACAAAGTGATGGATGGCTATATGTAGCCTTCTATTGAGCCATAACTCCTTTTTTGCGTGCAAGAGGCGCCCACAAGGCCAGCAGGCACAAGGCAAGAGCCTCCTGTCACCTCCTTTGATTCCAAGGCAAAAAGCCTCCTTTTAGCATCCTTCGATTGCACAATTTGCCTCCTGCATGCTTCTTTCGAATCAGGGCATTTTTGCCTCCTGCATGCCTCTTTCATTTGGGCATGTGGCTCCCTTTATGCAAGTTTTCGTTTGAGCATTACCCTCTTGTATGCTTGCTTGGAGTCACAAAGTTTAGACCTCCTGCATGCAGGCTTCAACAGGGCATTGGCTATGTTTACACTAGCTTCGACTGGACACATTTCCCTCTAGCATGCTTCAATTCCACCCTTGACAACATTTAGCATACATGGTTGGTGGATTTGAAGGGCATACATAGGAGTCCATGTCGAAGGATTGCATAGTGCATTTGAAGGATACATTTGGCCTTTTCCAATATACATACATGACCCCTTCAAAAGACATGTCTGGGTGTGCCATTTGAAGGACATGTTTGATGGCCCATTCGAAGGACTTACAAGACCCACCTTAAGGCATACTTTGGTGACCCATCCAAGGGGCATGCTTTTGGCTCCTTCGAAGGATGCACAAAAGTGACTCATTTGAAGGACACTTGTTGGAGGAAAATCAGATGACATTGTTGGAAGAAGAATCTGGTCGAAGGGGGGTTCAAAACGAAAGAATGAAATATTCAAAATATGCTTGCTGCCAAGTTCAAGCCTGGTACACTGGCCATAACGCTCCAAAAATGTTGCACAACAGTCCTGAAACACTGCCCAATTCTTGCACCAAAATGGCATACAAACAATGTCCCTCGAAAGCTACAAAAAGCAGTTTACTCAAATTGTTCAAATTGTTTTGTCTTCCCTCTAAAACTTCAGCCAGATTTGCCTATAAATAAGAGGCTCCATAACATGCATAGGGGCTAGACAACACATCCAAGGACTGTGGGAAAAAATCTTCAACACTCTCAAAAAACTCAAACACTCACCAAACACAAACCCAGAATCTAAACACTTGCCTCTTTCGAATCTGAACAATCCCCTCACTTTGTTTTCCTTCGAATCCAGTAGAAAGAACATCACACTTGTTCTTCTCCTTCAAGTCCATCATTAGAAATGTCACCTTCGTTCCTTCCCTTCGAATCCAGAACCATCTAGGCAACCACTTAAGGTCCAGCCCACATGTCCCAGCCTCAAGCAAGGTAAGTCACTCTTAACCTTGAACCTTTCGTTGCTAGCATAATATGTGAATAATCTTCCCTTTCGTTTCAAAATATGTACATAACATTTTTCTTCTTTTCATTTCCATCTTTTCAGTCTATTTTCATTGATACTCTTATAACTTATTTTCTTTGTTTATTAAAATATGTTTTAAGAACTAACCTGGCCATAAGACAATGCTAGCATGGCCTCAGGCCATGTTGCTATTTAAAGTCTCAAACGAAAGAAACATTAGGAAGGAGGTATGAAACGAATCCTTAGGCTTCCACACTGATTTCCAAGCCCCAATCGAAGGAGGCAGCAAGGGACTTAAGGTGAAGAGGGCACTCCATGCTGAATGAAAGAGACATCCAGAAGGATAACCACACTGACTTCCAGGCCATAATCGAAGGAAGCAAAAAGTCAGGCTACACCTTACTACTTCCAGGCCCAGTCGAAAGGCACGCCCACACTACTTCCAGGCCCCAGTCGAAGGAGGAAGAAAGGCAGAATCGAAGGATGCATCTCATGCCTCAGGCTAAGCCCAAATCAAAAGGCATGACCTCACCGACTCCAGAGCCAAGTCGAAGGAAGCTAGAAATGGAAGAATCAAAGGGTTTTTCCTGCCTAGATCGAAAAAACTATTTTTCTTTCTTTATTTTATTTTTGCCTTTATATTTTCTTGCTATTCAATATGGTTGTAATAGTGTAGGATTTATTTTTCTGCATTTTTATTACTTTTGTACAAATGTTAGTAATTAGGATGTATTGCAAGATAAAGACAACAAGTAGATAACTTAAAATTCAAAGACAAAATGCATGCAATCAAACACACTACTCACACATGCAACCTTAGGGTAATCTCACTTGTTGCTTCAGAAAAATAGTCATGTCCCTCAAATATGGGCATTTTAGAAAAGACCCTCGATAAAAGATTGTAGTCCCTCGATGACCCTCAATGTTGCATTCGCTAAATGATCTAGTCCCTAAAATACATTGCTAAAACGTCCCATAGGTTTCCTTCTATGAATATGCAAAACGTCCCACACCCGTCCCTTCACATTCAACGATGGGGCTTCTTACCAAATCAATGGTAAGATAACAACATCTAAAGCAGGAGGAAAATAATATTAAGACCTTTTGAGTAGGTAGGATGCTCCTAGTTGTTTGCTTGCTCACAATAAAAACATTTTATACACCAACACTTTCATTTGAAACATTTTCAAAAGACAAAGCTTTTTGTACGCGTTCTTATAGAAACGAGAATCATTACAAAGACACTTTTCAAAATCACTTTCAAAAACACATTCCACAAACACCTCTTTGAACTATTTTCAAAACCAACACGTTGTACGTGTCCTTATACAAACGAGAGCCATTACAAAGACGTTTTCAAAATACTTTCAAAACTCACAACACAAAGCATATTTTCAAATAAAAGCAAGTGATCTAGTAAGCACTAAGAGCCCGTAGAAAACTACGGATGAAAAGGATGCTAATACCTTCCCTTTTCATAACCTACCCCCCGAACTCAAGAAATAATCTCAAAATTCTTTCCTGTTCTTTTCACCCTTTCCTTGTTGGATAAAAGAAAAGTCGGTGGCGACTCTTGCTATCTGCAATAATTACAATCAAACGCAAAACACCCAAGTCAGTTCTCCCACCTTGTTACACAATACTTAGAGAAATTTTTCATGTGTGTTTTAACTTCATAAGTTACTCCCTTTATGACCATTTTTCATCAAGTTCCCAATTGATTCGAACAAAATGTACAACATGAAAGTTGTAGATAACGTTTCAAGCTTTTCAAAATATCCAAGAGCACAAATTTATCATGCTTGAGCAAGGAGGTTCTAAGAGATGAAGTTGGCATTTCATTATTGAATTATAGGTCATTTTTATGATGAAATCATAACCAAATCTCATAACCATGCTATACAATATCACTTTGCAGGCCTGTAAACTCCTAAATATCTCCATAATCATAAGATTACACACTCTTTTTGGCTATTATCCAATTGACTCAAGCCTTACCAAATGATTATTCCATTAATGTCACAAAGTTAACACTTCCATTTTGGAAAAGCAAGCTTTAAACCAAAGTGAATGCATTGAGCTCCTAAATTGTTTCCATCTGATAACACTCGATAGGAAAGTGAAGAAGCAAACCCTCTACACCCAACAACTACAGAGCACTCTTATACATCTCCATTGGAACCACCATTTTCACATAACTTGACATTTGAAATACAACCAAGCCATAACTTGATAACTTGAGAATTTTTCCATCTCATCACCTCTGAGTTTTCTCTATAAATAGAGATCTCATTTGCAAGCCAACATACCAATTCACAAGCCCTCAAGCACTCCCAAACTCTCCCAAACCAGAATTGACCACAAAACTTTATTATTTGAGCTTTTAAATTCATTTATTCGAAACTCATCAACCTTGTAACTTCTGTGCAAACCAACCATCCACACACCTCATATACATCACATATAAGTGCTCTAAACCCCTGTTACACTTCTGTAACAACTCCACCATCATCCTCCATTTTCACTTTTGGTCACTTGCAACTTGACTTGGATAGAGCATTTCAGCCACTTTAAAAACAAAGTAAGGATTGAAATAGCTTCCTTGAGGTCCCAGAAATCTAACCATATCATCAGTTTACACTGAAAATCCATAGAAGAAGCATTGGACTTTCTCCAATTTGGTAAGAAAAACTCAAACTGTGATATCCTTATGCATGCATCATTTGCGTTTTATTTCTAAAGATAAAATGTAGATATCATGTCCCTGGAGCTAACCATGTGCCTACTTTTCATTTATATTGCTTGTGTGATGAGAATCGTGACTCTGAACCGTTAGGGTTTCATTTTGGTACTTGATAAAATTCTTGTTCATCTTTGATTTATAGCTTAAATAAATTACATCATTGCATACCTTATGAAATTTTAGACAAGTTTGGTCTTTAATGTTTTTGAAATGGTTGAGAAATGATCCTAAATTGATATATTGACTCTTGAGTAAGCATTTTATAATATCTTGAGTTTATTTTACGGTTTTCTCACTCAAATCTAAAACAAGTTATGAAACATGTTCAAAATTAAAAGCTATGCTCCATGACTTTCATCTTTATTGTGATGCATACATTGTTTCGAACATTAAACCCATTCTTGTTTTCACAAGCTTGTCTCATTTTTTAACATATTTCCTTTATAAACTCCTTTAAAACATAAACCATAAAACATCAAAAACATGCTTTTAACTTTCATAAATCTTTTTTCAAATAATATTCTTTGACTCTCATCCACTTGTGTGTTCATTGCTTGTGGGAATAACATGTTCCATTAGGCTTACTTGGTTCATTTTAAATCATTGATAAAACTTGAATCAAGATAGACATTAGGATCTGAATCCAAGCATGAAAACATTAGGATATAATTTCCCCCATAATCCAAACCCTAAGTCCAAACTTTGCATGACAACATTAGGATCAAGTCTCCCATTAGAATTTTATTTTCCTTTTGCATTACATCATTAAGACTAAAACATTTTCTAATTCAAAAATCCAAAAACACTTAACCATATTCAAAACCCTTTCAAAACTAAAGGTGTGAAGGTGATGGGTGTCTCCTTGGATGAGGGTCCACTAAACACTTTCTTCCTAACAAAAACACAAACGAAATCCATATCATTTTTTCCTTAGGGATTTTTAACTTTAAAAACTTTTCAAAAAGGATATGTTAACTCCGTTCTACACAAAACAATGATGCGTAGTCTCCAACGGCCGAGTGGCAACGTTAACTATTAGAATAAGAATTTAACACCATCCATAAAAAACAACAAACAAAACATTTTAAAGAAGAAATATGATGTTCTTATTCCCTTGTGGATACGTAGGCATGGAGTTTCAATGCTCAGGAGAACGCACTTATAAAAACCTTTTCTTTTTCACAATAAATTCATGCATACAATTCCCTTTAGCAAGTAAGTTTTAGATATACACACCCATTGATTAACATAATAAGAGTGGATCCTGTGGAGTACCACGAATGTGAGGGGTGCTAATACCTTCCCCTTGAGAAATCGACTCCCTTACCCAAGATTTGGTTGCAAGACCATGTTCTTTTTCCAATGTCAAAGGTTTTCTATATATTTTCCTTTCCCTATTTTTTTGGATAAATAAAGTTAGGTGGTGACTCTGTTTGTTCCATCCGAATGTTATTTCAAGTAGCTTCACTATCATGCAACCACCAGATTAGAATAAATTGTTTGAGATTATGTGTGACACAAGTAATTTCGCTGTCAGTGTTGTTTTAGGGCAACGAACGAATAAGAAAATGCTTGCGATATATTACGCAAGCAGAACCTTGGATGTCGCTCAACTAAACTATGCCACTATGGATAAGGAACTCCTAGTTGTAGTATTTGCAATAGATAGATTTCACTCTTATTTAGTTGGAGCCAAGATCATCGTATACACCAATCAAGCTACCATTTAATTCCTACTAAGAAAACATGATGAAAAGCCTATATTACTTTGTTGGATCCTTTAGCTACAAGAATTTGATCTGGAAATCCGCGACAAGAAAGGACCAAACATGTGGTAGCTGACCACCTGACAAGAAAGGACCAAACACGTGGTAGCTGACCACCTGCCTATATTACTTAATGATGATTTCACTTATGATAGATTAAAAGCGTTAGTCAGATAGAACAAATCATGATGATGACCCCGGTGAGTTACACTTAATTATCGATACTGCTCTGGTCATAGCTAATACACCTTGGTATGCATACTTCATCAATTATCTAGTAGCAAATGTCTTACCAACTGATCTGACCTATCAACAAAACAAAATATTCTTCCATGATGTTAAACACTTCTAGTGGGACGAACCCCTCATTTTCAAGAGAGGAGCATACGCCTTTTTCGTTGATGTGTACCTGAAGAGGAGGTTGGAAGTATTATAACTCAATGCCACTTTGCACCTTATGTAGGACATGCTAGCACATCAAAAATTGCGCAAGGATCCTCCAAACAGGCCTATACTGGCCTACCCGTTGGCACGGTGTGCATGCTTTCATAATTAAATGTGATTTATGCCAACACACTGGAAACATTTCAAGGCGCGATGAGAGGCCCCTTAGGAATATCCAAGAAGCAGATGTCTTTGATGTTTGGAGAATCGTCTTCATGGGTCCATTTCCATCTTCCATGGGGAATAACTACATACTTGTTGCTGTCAATTACGTCTCAAAATGGATATAGGTTATCTCCTTACCTACAAACGATGCACGAGTAGTTATCTGAATGTTTAAAAATTAAATTTTTCCCAGGTTTAGATTCCCTCACCTCATCTTAAGCGATGGCGAATCTTATTTCATATCCAGGATTTTCGAGAACCTCTTAGCAAAATATGGCATAAAACATAGGGTAGCAACACCGTATCATCCATAGGCTAATGGACAGGTTGAAATGTCAAACATGGAAATAAAACAAATCCTAGAGAAAATTGTCACCATGTCCATAAGGGATTGGTCCTCTAGACTTCAGGATGCACTGTGGGCTTATAGGACTGCTCGCAAAACCCCCATAGGAACCACCTCATTTAAGCTAGTCTACAGAAAATCATGCCACTTACCTTTCAAACTAGAACATAAAGCTTATTATGTTATAAAGACACTAAACATGTGTTGTACCCCAAAATTTGCCCTCCCTTTTTCACAAGAAATCACAACCCTAGGGTTTTCCCAGATTTTCAAAGATTGGCTCAAGAATCGATCAAACAGACTTTTCTTTGGCAGTAAGTCAAGAATTAGGGTTTTCTCTCGCATTTCTCAGAAGAAACATAATTCTCAGAAATTCAATTAACTGTCATATGTTTTCATACTTTTTCAAGTTTGTTGAAAGGTTACTGATGGTTCTCAAGGTTTGTTTATCTGAAATAAGAACTGAGATGGTCATGTGGAATATTCAGGTTTTGTCTGATCCAGGTTAACTAGATGATGTGCGTCTGTTAAGACGTTTGCTTATTAATGGAATTCATGTTTGCTTGTTTGTTAGAATGCACAATGCATATTTTTGATTGGAATGTTGTTGCAAGGTTATGAGATTGCAGAGTTGTTGGATTACTTAAAGTTTAAGTTATCTGTATTAAAATTATTGGAATGCAGTTTCAATTATTTTAAATCAGAAATCTTAAATAATAAATGAAGACTTGAAGAAAGAATTGCAAAATATTTGACAGTATAAGAGTTTTATTGGATAAAGACTTTTTCATTCATTTCAAATGTTGTTACAAAAAATAATTTATCATTTCATGTGCTTTAAGTTTTACAGCTTATAGTACTTGAAGAATAAATTATTACAATTAAATGGAAAAATCTAAGTCTAAGCCATTGCTCCATTGTTCTCGTGCTCGCCACAAAGTCTCCGGCTTCTTCTGCTTTGTCACCGTCCAATTTGTGCTCACATGAAAAGACAAAGGAAAAGGGATTAGTACAGTCAGTTGAACATGAAAGAATTTTCAAACAGAAAAAGAAAGAAATTATTCATCATTAAAGTTTGCCGTATGGAATCAGAAGTGCTATTGTTCATCACGTTTTTATTTTCCTCTTTGCAAATCACAAGAAGACTGCTCTTCTTGGTTCACAAAGAGAAAAATAAAAAATGCAAAAGGAAAAATGCAAGCATACAAAAGCAATTGGTTCAAATGCAAACATTACCAAAGAGCAAGGCAAACTGTTAATCTAAAACTAAATGCAACAAGGCGCCAACTGTACTGCATTACAAACCAAAGGAAAACTGAATGCAAACAAACAGTAAACAAAACAGCATTGTAAACGAAACATAACAACAAACCAAAGGAAAACTAGAACCTGCTGTAACAAATAGCACAACCAAAAATCCCAAAACTGAGCTACAAAGCACAAGGCGCCAAACTGCATAAGCAAACTGAACAAAACAAATTGGATGCGAACTGTACAAATGCAGCAAGTACAATGCAGCAGGGTGGTAGTAAAAGGCAAGAGGTAATCCAAAATCACAAGTCAAAGACTTGTCACAGCTTTTCATCATTTTCCAGTCAAAGGGCAAACTTTTCAGAAAATAAAAAAGACAAAAAGAAAATTTGTTTTGTCATTGAGAGAGAAAGAGAGAAAAGGGAGCACCTTTTTAGTATTTGTACAGTTGGCTAAAAAAATGGATCAAGAAATAATACCATAAAAACAACAAGAAGAAAAAGCCCAACGGTTTCAAACACAAACCATAAGTCCTTGCCTGCTAAACAAAAGTAGAGAGAGCTGTCATAAGATAAAACTCCAAGCCAAGCCTAAGGACACAAGTTGAAAACCTGTAAAACTTGTAGCAATTGGAACCAAGCTGAAAAATATACCAAAGCAATTCCACAACTCTCCAACCTGCACAATCAACCAAAAAACTCCAGGTATCCAAGCCTGAAAACGCAACCAAACTCCCAAACCTATTACAACCAAACTGTAACAACCTGCATAACTTCCAAAACCTACAGTTTCACACTACACAACCATACAAACTGTAACAAGCCTAGCCAAATTGCAAGCTAGCCAAACTGCAAACAAACTGTAACAATCAATGGCCAAACAAAAGCTACCAACATAACCAGTCGCAGAATAACCACCAAAATACTCACAAGCCTGTTAACATCATCAACAAGTTTAAACTAGAAGAACAAAAACATACCAAAAGTCTCAGAATCATCATCATTGTAAATCATCCAACAACAACAAACCAACAAAGTTTCAGAACTGTCTCATCATCAACATTCAAGAGAGAGGAGAGAGTTTCAGAAGCAACAACAACAAAGTTTCAGTTTAATCATAACCAACATTCAAGGTAGAGGAAAAGATCAAAAGTTTCAGAACAAAAAAATCTAAACATATCAACAACAAGTTTCAGAATACCATTATTCAACATTCAAGAGAGAGGAAAGAGTTTCAGAACCAACAACAAAGTTTTAGAACCAACAACAAAGTTTCAGATTTGTATTCATCATCAACAGAAAAACATCAACAAAGGAGTTTCAGAACCAACAACAAAGTTTCAGATTTGTATTCATCATCAACAGAAAACATCAACAAAGGAGTTTCAGAACCAACAACAAAGTTTCAAAATTGTATTCATCATCAACAAAAAAACATCAACAAAGAAGTTTCAGAAGCTAATCATCATCAACATTCAAGAGAGAGGAAAGAAGTTACCAAAAGCTTGTCCGTCATCTCCTCCTCGTACCTCCAGCCGCCAAGGAGAGCCGCCAACCCAACCTCTCTCTTTCATCATAGAGAAAATCCCACAGGTATACTTCTCAAACCTTTTGCTGTGTATTAAGGCATAAGCACAATAGATTAAAAAACGAAACTGTAAAGTCAAGCAAGCAAATCAAACGAAACTGTAAAACTAAAATCAGAGAGACGAATCATACCTTTTTGCAAGAAAGACCTTTGTATGTTAGGAAGAGGATAGAGAGTGGGGGGTGGAACTCCGGCGACTTAGGTTTAGAGGGAGATCAGAATCGTTGGCTGAGGGAGATGAAGAGAGAAAACGAGAGAACGGCGCCGCTGTGAAGAGAAAATGCACAAACCATAAATTCTGAGACCCCAACAAAAATTGTACAAAACTTTACTTTGGGCCTTCGCCCCCCAAACAACCCTAAGCCCATACGAAAATGCTGGCTCACACCCTCCCTCCATTTTGCCCCTTTTCTTTTAATTCTGTTTTGGGCCTAACCCACAAATCCTAAGCCCATCCTTCTTTTTTTTTTTAATTTCTTTTCTTTTGTTTAAACAAATACTTTGGTTTTAATTAATTCATTTTTAATTTTGTTTTCTTTTCTTAGTTAATAATACCACAAATAATATATTAAAATTTTATTTTGGCAAATCACTTTGATTTTCTTAATTTAGTTTTAATTTTCTTCTTTTATTAATTGATAATTGTTTCATTTGATAAAATACCAAAAAAACATTTAATTTGATTTAATTTTTCTTACTTTAAACTTTTTTATCCACATAATTAATAAAAAACACATACAAAGAATAATAATAACAATTCTTAATTTTTTAGAATAGAGTTTATTTATCCTTTTTAATACATGCATTTCATAATTGATTGATTTTCTTTATTTTATTATTTGTTATGGCTTTACATTGAATTGCGACAATTCGATTTGGTTGTAACACTTGATATATGGACATTGTTATCCTTGTGAGATTCATCCCCATTTGTAATAATTTGTACCCCCATCCCCGGATATTTTTGTAATAGCTTAGACTTTTAATTCTCGCACTTTATGCTTTCAAATATGCCATGATTAGAGATTATGGTTTGTATGCGAAAATACAAAATCAATCACTAGATGACCTAATACAAGACCTAAATGCATGAAAATGACAAACACAATTCACACGTGCACCTCTAGGGTAACCTCGCTTGTTGCCTCGGAAATGCAATCATGTCCCTCGAATATGAGACACTCTAGCAAATGTCCCTTCGATAAACAAAGATCGTAGTCCCTCGATGACCCTCGATGTTGCCTTCGATAAAATGATCTCGTCTCTTACAAAATTGCTAGAGCGTCTCACAAGTTTCTTTCAATGATTGTATGCGATGGCCAACGCCTGTCCTGTTTAACATCTTAATACAAGGTTGTTTACCAAATACAATGGTAAAGCAACACTGTCAAAAGGGTTAAAAACGTATAGAAAAGATCTTTGAGAAAAATAGGGTAGATAACTCTTAGTTACTTGATCAAAAATTGCAAAACATCCTTGCTATTTTCAAACACACATCACAACACAATTTCAAAACATTTCCCAAAAACAAACTTTCAAACATTGAAATATCTTTTCAAAAATACAAACACCTTTGTATGTATTCAAACAAGAATCACTACAAAGGTTGCCACAACGATGGCCTCTTTTCAAAACATTTTCAAAAACCACACACACAAAGCACCATTTCAAACAATTGAAAAGCAAAAGCAAGTGATCTAAACAAGTAACTAAGAGCCCATGGAAAACCATGGATGAAAAGGGTGCTTGCACCTTCCCTTTTCATAATCTACCCCCCGAACCCAAGAAAACATATCAAAGGTCTTTTCTGTGCTTTTTGACCTTTCCTTTGGATAAAATAAAAAGTCGGTGGCGACTCTTGCTAAACCGCACAATTGCGAACACAAACGCAAAACCTCAAGTCAGTTCTCCCACCGTATCACAAAACTGGCGACTCTGTTGGGGAGAATTCTAAAAGTGGGGTTACCTTAGGGTTTTATATCACCTTTGTATGCTTATCTTGTTTGCCTTGATTGCTTTACATTTGGTTCTATTGTTTGGGTTTGAAATCCTCTACCCGGATTTTGGAAACATTCATAGGTAAATAGCAATACGTTGTGGAAACTGTGCGGGGTATACCGACATGGTTGAAGCAATAGCTATATTAGTGCGACATATTTGTGGGTACCAGTAGCCTTTGAGTTAATCAAAGAGAATATGGGGCCGCTGAGTGATGTCATAAAGCACTAATGGACTTTTAGAACCTTTACTTGACCAACTTGGCCTTTTTAGGGGTAGTGAGATGACCAGCTTTGGTGCAGTCCGAAGTTGGTAGATACTCGATACTACACTCATTGAGGGTTGTTTTCTTGGAATATTTCGGTCGCCAGTAAAGTGGATAAACTGAAACAATGAACACAGAAAATAATCCGGTGATATTGAGATCCTTAGAACCCGGTTACTATTTATAGGACAGGTTGAGCCAACTAACTTCAAAAGGGTACTTACCTATGAAACCCCATGCAAGCCTGAAACTAGGATCTTGTGTGATTTGCTTGTACATATACTTGTGCATACATCATGAACATCATGAAGCATAACTTTCATCTACTAACCATTTCAAGGGTTTGGATCTTCATCTTTGTTCCTGTTTTATAGGTCATGGAATCACTCCGCAGAAAAACTATTCAGGTCAACCTTGTGAGAATCCCTCCTCTACTCAAGAAGCTTACTTCCAAGATTCCAGAGAATTCTCCCTTCAGTGAAAGACATGGTAGAATTCTCAACTTGGTCAACTCCAACATTGAAGAAGACATGGTGAAAGTTCTCTTCCAGTTCTTTGACCCCATACACCATTGCTTTACATTTCCTGATTACCAAATAGTACCTACTTTGGAGGAATTTTCTCAACTTATGAGGATTCCTATTCTCCATCAACTACCCTACAACGGTACGGAAAGAGAACCAAAGCCTGAAGATGTTGCTCCAGCCTTACACTTGCAACCATCTGATATCAAAGGTCATTGGGAAACCAGAAGTGGTGTCAAGGGTTTCTTGGAAAAGTTTCTATTTGAGAAGGCACAAGACTGCTGAAATTCTTTAGATCTACAAGCTTTTGAGGAGATTATAGCACTTCTCATCTATGGGTTGGTCTTGTTCCCAAACCCTGATCAACTTATAGATGTGAATGCTGTCAAGATTTTCATATCTCGGAATCCTGTGCCTACATTGCTTGGGGACATCCTACACTCATTTTACACACGAACAATAAGGAAAAGAGGTGTTCTCACGTGCTGTACTCCTCTTCTAGCAAGGTGGTTTATTTCTCACCTTCCCCAGTCAGTCTTGAAGAATGAACAAGGCTTGAGGTGGTTGCAACGATTGATGACTCTTACATATTCTGATGTTCATTGGTGTTCTCGGTCCAGAGAAAATGTCATCATCATTGATTGTTGTGGGGAATTCCCTAATGTCCCGCTACTTGGCATTAGGGGAGGCATTACCTACAACCCCTGCTTAGCTCTGAGACAATTTGGGTATGCCCGAAGGGATGGCCCTCATGACATGATGATTCTGGACTTGGTTTTTGACTTCGATAACGATGCTCAAGGACTTCGACAAAAGTTTATCCTAGCATAGAGGATACCCAACAAAGTGGATAGTAAGACAATGGGGCACAAGAATTCCACCCCCTTGAGCCTTACCTCAAGTGGGTACGAACCCGCGCCCAGAGTCTTATGATGACTTACCCCCACATTCTCCCCGTGATCAAAGAGCCTGTTATGGAAGGAGAGGTTCCATACACCCTCCTACATCCACACATGCCAACATCATTATAAGATTTGCAAAAGAGTTGGATACAGATCAAGGAAGAACGGATTACTTTTGAAGCCAACTTCTACGCCAGTGAGAAGAAGGTCTTGGAACTTACCTGTCAACTCCATGAAGAGTAGAATCTCAACACTTACATCACACTAAAGAGGATGCGCAACGTCTTTTTACATTAAAAACTTTGTAATATTTTGCCCATAGGGTATTTATGTACTGACAAATTTCTTCTTATTAATATGACGTGTGTTCTTTTTGTCTGCAACAACTTTGAATTTCTGAATCCTTGGATGCATTACATGAATAAACATATCATTCATCATATGCATAAATAGGTCTTCACACCAGGTTTCCTTATCTTTCTGCTGTTTATTTCAATAAGATGGATATAGAGCAGACGGTCAAAGATCTGCAAGCACAGACTTCGCAATTCCAACAACTCCTCATGACCTTGGCAAAGGGTCAAGAGGACCTTAAAGCACTGTTAGAGAAGGAGAAAGAAAAAGAAAAGGAAAAAGGAAAAAGGAAAAATAAAAGAGTCGGGGTAGCTACTCTGGGAAGAAGATTTGAGAACCAAGCTAGGAGAGTGCTGGATTTCCCCTCGACATCTGATGAAGGGGCTGGCAAAGGAAAAGGAGCTGCAGTACCTTTCGAGTCTGAGGCTGAAGAGGATGAAGATTACTCTGAGCAGCAGTACCCTCCTGCGGACGACATGTATAAGAATCTGGAAGAGCGGTTGGCAGCCATGGAGGTACAAAGGGTACCTGGACTGGATTTTGAAGAGCTGGGATTGGTTGCTGGGATCGTCATTCCCCCTAAATTCAAAGTGCCTAAATTTGCTAAATAAGAAGGTTTGTCTTGTCCAAAGATGCATCTGCGGTCTTATGTCAGAAAGATCCAACTTCACTCTTCTGATAAGGATCTGTGGGTCCACTTTTTTCAAGATAGTTTGTCGGGTACACAATTAGACTGGTTCTACCAGCTTGAGAGGGCTGATGTATATAACTGGGAGGACTTGGCTGCTTCCTTCTACCGACAATATCAATATAATGCAGATTTAGCACCTACTCGTACTCAACTACAGAGTATGAGTATGGTTTCTAATGAGGGCTTTAAGGAGTATGCCCAGAAGTGGAGGGACCTGGCTGGAAGGGTGCAGCCACCATTGTCTGAAAGAGAGCTTGTCGATATGTTTTTGGGGATGCTATCCGGTCCATTCTTTAGTCACCTGATAGGGAGCTCATCTGCGGGGTTCACTGAATTAATTCTGACAGGGGAAAGGGTCGAAACTGGTATTAAGAGCAGTAAAATTCAGAAGGATGCATCTGCTTTAGCCGCTATCAAGAAGACCTTCCCAGCCAAAAAGGAAATTTCTGCTGTTTACACCCAGAGAAATCGAGAAAGAGAGGAACACCATCCAGTAGTGGGGGCCGTATGAATTCAGAAGTCCGCATCGGATCAGCCTAGAAATAGTCAACCAAGGAATGATCAACCCAGAACCTATCAGCAAAGGGTAGAAAGGCCACAACGGCAATATACCCTGATAAACATGACACCCGCTCAGATCCTTCCCCATCTCCTGAAATTAAACCTTTCTAATTTGAGAGAGGCACCTAATAATACAAATACCACTTCTCCATATTATCATCCCAATGCAAAATGTGCTTATCATTCAGATAGCATAGGGCACAACACCAATAACTATTGGGCCCTCAAAAACAAGATCCAAGATTTAATAGATGCCAAGGAGGTAGAATTCGATGCGCCCGAAAAGCCGAATGTGATTTCTGCCCCAATGCCCAAGCACGGTCACAATGTCCATGCTATTGAAGAGGATTTATATATTGCTGTTGTTGATAACTTAATGACTCCGTTGCTAATGATCAAGATGAATCTGTTGAAAGCTGGGATCTTCCCAGGCTGTGAAAAAGATTGTTACCTTTGTTCGACCTTGCAATCCGATTGTCCGCTATTGAAGTCAGACATCCAACGCTTGATGGATAATCAAGAGATCCTCTTTCAGAAAACTCCTATTACTCCTGTTACCCCAATCAATGATGTTGCTATAATCACCATTTCCGACAATCTTCCCAAGGTCTGCAAAAGACATGTTAAGATTACACCCGATCCAAAGTTTGTACCACTGAAGATTACTATGCTAGGGCCTATCCCATATAAGTCCAACAAGAAGATACCGTGGAATTATGGAGGAGAGATCTTCTACTGTTGTGTTAAGCAGATCGAATCAGTTGAAGAAAGTTCCGATGAAAAAACTCCTGACATAGGAAATATCGCAGGGACAAGTAAGATCACTCGTAGCGGAAGAATCTTCTCTCCGGAGATTGCTCCTCCAAGGGAAATCTTCGGACCCTCAAGTGCTCCTGTTCCAGTCAAGATATCTATGCGAAGTCCAGTGATTGAAGAAATGTTACTCCCGAAGTTGTACCCTCTGCTGTTACTGCTGATAAAGGTAAGGGGATCCAAGAAGCGCCCATCATGACGAGGGCTCAGCCTTTGGTTATCCCCTAGACCACCCAAAAGGAAATGGAGGAAATTTTAAAGATAATCAAGAAGAGCGAATATGATGTCGTAGAACAACTGGGGAAAACCCCTTCAAAAATCTCCATGCTATCCCTATTGCTCTATTCCGAGGCTCATGCCAAAGCCTTGATCAAATTCCTGAAGACGGCGCACGTGCCTCAAGAAACTTATGAGGATCAGTTTCAAGAGTGTGTAGCCAGCCTAACCGCCAACAATGGTCTTGGCTTCTCTGATGCTGATCTAACATCTAAGGGAAGAAAGCATAATGACGCGCTGCATGTTTCGGTAGAGTGCAGAGGGACCACACTTGCTCACGTTCTGGTTGATACCGGGTCGTCTTTAAATGTCCTACCAAAGAAAGCATTGGACAGATTGGACAGTGAGGGTTTAACCTTAAAGCCCAGTAATATCATTGTTAGAGCCTTCGACGGTTCTAAGCGGATGGTTCACGGAGAAGTGGACATCCCAATTAAGGTGGGAACGTAAATTTTCAACTCTACATTTTATGTGATGGACATTCGTCCTTCATATTCATGTTTATTGGGAAGGCCATGGATCCACAATGTTGGGGCAGTCACTTCTTTCCTACACCAGATGCTCAAGTACCCAGTCTAGGGTAAGATCATAATAGTTCATGGTGAGGAGGAGTATATGATAAGCCACCTTAACTATTTCCTCTATGTGGAGTTAGATGGTGAATTCATATAAACACCTTTCCAACACTTTGAAAAGGTTTCTCCTGAAATTGCGATGACCAAGACAATAATTTTTGTGCCTGCAGTTACCAAGCCTGTGTCCCGGATGTCATCCCTTAAAGATGCGAAGGTTGTGGTTGAGAAAGGAGGAAGTACAGTGTGGGGTCAGCTACCAGATTTTTCTCTTAAGACAAATAAGTTCGGTTTGGGTTTCACTGCTGCTAGTCAGAAAGCTGTGTGTCGCTCCCGGGCTGGAGGACCACAAATAAAGATCACTCATCACGGAGTTCATGCTTTGGAGGATGTTGAAAACGAGAGTAATTTTGAAGACTGGATCTTTCCAACCATTGAAGGAGGACTGAACAACTGGGAGGCGAAAGACTTCGTTCCCATTACTTTCATCAATCAGTAATTTATCTTTTGAACATTTTCCGTTGGTCTGTAATAATTATTAAACAATTCGTACACTCTTTTTGCCTTGTGCCTTACCCGGGGCATATAGGTCCACTTGTAAGGGCTTGATTTCTTCATTTTCATATGCCATTTTTAATGAATCATGGACGTTTTCATCTATAAACTTTTGTGTTCATTTTCTTTATTTTTACATTTCATTTTGTTTAAAGGTGGCTATCCCTTACACACACCCACACTCACAAAATGCAGGTACCCATCCACTCCGGGTTCCATGGGTAACAATTCTGCTATGGCCTTCAGTGACTCTGAAGATCTGGTCAATCATGCCGAATACGAAGGTGATGAAGACTGTGAAGTACCTGGAGAGTTGGCTAGACTTCTACAACAGGAAGAGAGGGCTATTCTGCCCCATGAAGAGCTGTTAGAGACTATCAACTTGGGTACTGTCGAAGACATGAGAGAGGTTAAAGTGGGTGCCAACCTGAAGCCAAATGTCAAAGAGCGCTTAGTTCATCTATTGAATGAATATGTTGAGATCTTCGCCTGGTCCTATGAAGACATGTCGGGACTCGATACAGATATTGTGGTTCACCGTCTCCCTACAAGAGAAGACTGTCCACCAATAAAACAGAAAGTCCTCCGAATGAGGCCCAATATGTCTGAAAAGATCAAAGCCGAAGTGATGAAGAAGTTCAATGCCGGGTTTCTTGCTGTTACTTCCTATCCACAATGGGTCGCTAACATTGTGCCCGTGCCTAAGAAAGATGGAAAAGTAAGAATGTGCATGGATTACCGAGACTTAAACAGGGCTAGCCCTACAGATGACTTTCCACTATCGCACATTGACATTTTGGTCGACAACATAACTCAACATAAGGTATTTTCTTTCATGGATGGATTTTCAGGGTACAAACAGATCAAAATGGCCCCCGAAGACATGGAGAAGACTACTTTTGTTACACAGTGGGGTACCTTCTACTATAAAGTAATGCCATTCGGAATGAAGAATGCTGGGGCAACCTATCAGCGCGCCATGGTAGCTTTGTTTCATGACATGATACATCATGAGATCGAAGTCTACGTAGACGACATGATAGCCTGATCACAAACAGAAGAAGAACACCTCGACCATCTGCAAAAGCTGTTTTTCAGATTGAAGGAATATAAGCTTAAACTGAACCCTAGCAAGTGCACTTTCGGAGTCAGGTCTGGTAAACTCTTGGGATTCATCGTCAGCAATAAAGGCATTGAGGTTGACCCTGCTAAAGTCGAAGCTATACAAGAAATGCCTTCCCCCCGCACTGAAAAGGAGGTCATAGGTTTCTTAGGACGCCTAAACTACATTACAAGGTTCATTTCTCACCTAACATCTACCTGTGAACCAATCTTCAAGCTGTTGAAGAAAGATCAGGTGGTTGAATGGAATGATGACTGTCAAGTTGCTTTTGATAAAATCAAGGAGTATTTGCTAGAGCCTCCTATCTTGATGCCACTCGTCAAAGGAAGGCCTTTAATCATGTATCTGACTGTTTTGGATAATTCAATGGGGTGCGTACTGGGCCAACATGATGAGTCTAGTCGAAAAGAACATGCCATTTATTACCTTAGCAAAAAGTTTACCGATTGTGAGACTCGCTACTCACTGCTCGAGAAAACTTGTTGCGCTTTGGTATGGGCTGCTCGCCGACTAAGGCAGTATATGTTGACACATACCACTCTGCTGATTTCTAAAATGGATCCGATCAAGTACATCTTCGAAAAGCCCGCTTTATCTGGAAGAATCGCTAGATGGCAAATGATCCTGACTGAGTATGATATCCAGTACACAACCCAAAAAGCTATAAAGGGGAGTGTACTAGCTGACCATCTAGCTCATCAAGCTGTCGAAGATTACCAATCCATGAAATTCGACTTTCCCGATGAGGACATTATGGCATTAGATAACATTGAAGGTAACATACCATATGACAGACCTGAACAAGGATCCCAATGGACCCTGTACTTTGATGGTGCTTCAAATGCACTCGGCAACAGTATCGGCGCGGTAATTATCTCTCCAGAAGGTTGCCATACACCTTTCACCGCTAGACTCTGCTTCAGCTGCACCAACAACATGGCCGAGTATGAAGCTTGTATCTTTGGTCTCAAGGCTGCGATTGACTTAGGAATCAAATCTTTGGTTGTGTTTGGGGACTCAACTTTGGTTATCAGTCAAATCAAAGGAGAGTGGAACACTAAACACCCTAATCTCATCCCATACAAAGAACATGTCCTGACATTATTACCTCATTTCGAGCAGATTACTTTCGAGCACTTCCCGCGAGAAGAAAATCAGCTAGCGGATGATCTAGCGACAATGTCTTCCATGTTTGAACTTAACTGGGATAATGAGGCTCCCCAAATTACCATCGAACGGATGGATGAACCTGCACATTCTCATGAGATTGATACCGAAGAAGTAGTGGAACACCCCTGGTTTCACGAAATCAAAAGGTATCTCGAGACTCAAGAATACCCTGAAGGAGCTTCAGTCAATGACAGAAAGTTCTTAAGGAGATTTGCTGCCAAATTCTTCCTGAGCAATGGTATCCTATACAAGCGCAACAGTGATTGTGTTCTGTTTCGTTGTGTGGACAAGGTTGAAGCCGAGCAGATCATGACTGAACTGCATAGTGGCACACTTGGAACCCACTTGAGCGGACATACGATGGCTAAGAAGATCCTAAGGGCAGGCTACTACTGGTCTACCATGGAAGCTGACTGTCATCAATACGCCCGCACTTGTCACAAATGTCAAGTCTATGCGGACAAGGTGCATATTCCTCTGGTTCCTCTCAATGTACTAACAACTCCTTGGCCATTCACAATGTGGGGTATCGACATGATTGGAGATATCAAGCCTACAACATCCAATGGACACCGCTTCATCCTGGTGGCCATTGATTACTGTGATACGGTGGGAGAACTGACTAGGGTTTTGCGTTTGTTTTCACAAATGTTTCGGTTGAGCAAGAGTCGCCACCGACTTTTTATTTTATCCTAAGGAAAGGTTTAAAAAGCACAGCAAAAACCTTTGAGATATTTCGTGGGTTCGGGGAGTAGATTATAGAAGGGGAAGGTATTAGCACCCCTTCTATCCATGGTTATCCATGGGCTCTTAGGTACTTTCTTAGATCAACTTGCCTTAGTTTTCAATTGTTTGAAATGGTGCTTTGTGTGTGGTTTTGAAAATGTTTTGAAAAGATGCCTTGTGCTAGGCTAACCTTGTAACAATTCTTTACTCGAATGTTTTACAAAAAGGTGTTTTATCTTTTAAAAAGATGTTTCAAGGGTTTGAAAAGTTGATTTTGAAAGTGTTTGTGAAGTGGGTTTTGAAATTAGGCAAGTGTTTTCTTTGCAAATTGACAAGTACTTAAGAGTTTATCTACCCTAAAGCTTTCTCAAAGATTTTTTGTCATGTTTTAAGCCCTTTTGGCAAATTTGTTCCATCATTGCATTTGGTGGACAATCTTGTCTTAGGAGATGAAAGGGACGGGCGCGGGTCATCGTTTGGACCATAGTTGCAATAGTGTTAAAGGTCTTTGGGCAATTTTCTTTAAGGGACTTGATCATTTGTTTTTGTTTGTTTTGAAAAGTTTTGTCGAGGGACTATGATCATTCAATTTGTTTGTTTTGCCCAAAGAAGTTCAACATGCAATATGGCCCAATTATTTGAAGGCAACAAAGTGGAATACCCTAGGGGTGCAAGTGCGAGATGTGTTGTTTATTTTCATGCTCATTTATCTTGTATTAGGTCAAACTATTTTTTATCGTTTTTCACATGCAAACCCTAATTCTAACATGGCATAATTAGAAAGCGTATAAAGTGCGAAATTTAAATTTCTACGCTATTACAACATAATAATATAGGGAGGGGGGTACAAATCTACAAATGGGGGATATTTAGACAAGAATTTAAATCTAAATTATTACATCATTTTTGAATATTTGCAAGGTAAATAAATTGCATAATTAAATAGAAATTAAATAAATATGCACAATGCAAAAAGAAAGTTTTTATATATGTATGAAAAAAATGTTGTTTATGTAAAATAAAATAAGAAAATAAAAAGGTATTATTTTTGAGTATTTTCATATTTAGGGCAAAAAACCCTAATTTTAATCAAAATGTATATTAATTAATTAATTCACATAATATTTATTATTTACATACAAAAATAAAATAAAATATAGTATATTTGTAAAAAGGCATTTTTAATATTAAATATTAAAAAATAAAATATGTTCATTTTTTGGCATTTTTATTCTAAGCATATTAATATATATATATATATGTATACTTATATTATTTTAAATATGTATTATATACAAATAATAATAATAATTAATTTTTTTAGAAAATAGTATTTTTTTTATATAAAATATTTTCAGAGGATAATATAAAATAAAAAACAAAAATAGAAGTATTTTTACATATTTTTCTATTTTATTCTAAGTAATAATATGTATATATATTTATGTATAAACTAAAGGAAAATCAAATAAATACCAAATAAAATCAAAAAATGATGAGAAAAATATTTTCAAAATTTTAACATGTTGAGAAAAAATAAATGAGTCAAATAAAAAAGAAAAAAAGTCAAAAAAGTTAAAAATGAAGCAAATGGGCTCAGGGGTGTGAAACAGAAAAAATGGTGTGGATAGCAAAATGATACAGGCCCAGCCCAATCCACTTCTTCTTCAACCTTTGGCCAAAAACGCGCGCCTTGTTACAGAGATTCAAACATCCTGATTCTTTGAGATTTTGCACAAACTTTCAAAACAAAACATGTCAAGCATTGAATCACGATTCCAAATATATAAAAAACTCATCCTAACTCTCAGAAATGAGAGAGAATTTTATCAATCCCAAATCTTGACCTAAACTTTCTGCCATTTTCAAAGCTTAAATTCTCTCAACTCAGGCAAAAGAAATGAAATGTAAAGCTATGTACATGCTCAGGGCTATGAGTAGAACCTTGTTTCTTCACAAACTTAAGACTAAAGATGCATAATAAGAGAGATACGAGTTCAAAATTTTACCTATTCAGTTGAACTTCTATCTGGAGAATGAGGAACTTTCAGTGCAAGGTGATGATTGGAAGAGCTTCCTTGAGGTCCAGGGATGCTATTCCAATGTTTACTTTGTCTTGAAAGCTTCTGAATCAAGCTGTAGAACTTCACCTGCAAGTCAAAGATGTGAAAATGGTGGAAGTGGTTAGAGCAATTACAGATCGTGTCTTAGCTTCTGGATAGCTTGCATAGGTTGTAAGGAAGGTAGAGGAACAAGTTTGGACAAGAATGCTTGAAGGGATTGAGAGATGGCACTCAAACTGCAGGCCTTGCCCTGTTTGAGCAGTTTGATGGTGTTTCTGAGATGGAGAGTGTTTGAGAGGTCAAGGATTCGTGCAAAAGCTTGGTTGGGATGTTTTGAATGTGTCTACAATATTTGCTTTTTTGTTTTCAAGCTGAGATGGAAGTTGTCACAAGTTATGGAACTTTTCTTCTTTCTTAAGCAACAAAAGCAAGTTGGCTTTCTAGGCATGTAGGGGGCCTCCTAATGTGCTGCATAATCCTCTCTTGATCAGAGCAATTTGTCCATAATCTTGTGCCAAAAGGATTTAGCTTGTACTTGTTGGATTTCTAAATTGACATAAAGTGAACTTTTACCAAAATGGCTAATTCACTTTATCTAAAAATGGATCAATCTTGTGTACAATGCTTGAACTCATGGAACAACACTTTGGCACAATGAACAAGCATTAAATTATGGAGTGTAACTTGGTTTAAGGACCTGTAATCTATCCTAAAGCATGCTGAGTTCAAATTTGCAAAGTTATGGACATGGAACTTGGTCATGAACAAAGTGGTTTTTTGCTATATTGTGAAATTCGATTCTCTCTAACCATGAGGTTGTTTGAGAAGTTCTTGGACATTTTGGAAAGCTTGGAATGTGTACTACAATCCATCTTTGAAATGCAAATTGAAATTCCAAGTGGAAGGGTATGAAAAATGGCCTTGAAGTGGGGTAGAGAACCTTGTCAAAATAGGTTAAAATTCTACTAAGTTAAAAAATGGTTTAGTGCCCTTATTCAAAAAAATGTAACTTGAGATACAAGCTTCAAATGAGAAAACTTTGTGAATCAAAGTTGTAGATTATGCAACAAGCTACAACTTTCATGTTTTGACTTTTGTTTGAATCCAAATGGATCTTGGTGAAAAGGTGGGGCAAAGTTGGGAAAAAATTAGGGTTTTTCATAACTTAGAAAAATTCTAAGTTATGAAAAATTCCATTTTCTAACCCTAATTTGCAATTTGTGATTTCTTGGTGAACAAGTTTCATGATTTGGCATGTTTTGATGAAAAATGAATCTTGACCTTTGATTTTGACAAAAAAGTCAAAGTTTGACTTTTCAGTATACAGTCAAAACTGATCAATTGACTGGGAAATTCAACTGTCAATCTTGTGTACTTGGGATCTTTTGAACTTGTTGAGCATGTCAAGATAATTCCATAGGGTCCTTGAGTCCATATGTGAGCTTGGTTTGCCATTGGCTAGGTCAAACAGTCAAAAATTGCCTCTGTACAGTCAAAACCCTAAAAATGACCATTTTGCCCTTTTAGTGATCTGATCAAATTTCTTGTGGAATTGTGATCCAAACTTGATCAAATGGACCATATGAGTTCATAATATTGATGTGGATCAAATTTCATGTGATTTGACTGTCAATTGGCCACAGTTGGCTTTTTCCCCAATACAGTTGATTTCTAGGTCAACTGTCCAATTGACTGGGCAAAACTTGGAATCAAGACTTGAAACTTGGAATGGATAAACTTGGGAGGCCAATATGAAGCAAGAAAGTCATCTTGGGCAATTTAGGTCAAAACATCTTTGTGCAAACACAAACCCTAATTTGGGGTTAGCAGTGCAAGGAGGAGCCTTGAGCAGATGAAACCCTAACTGGATCTTGAGCTTCAAGAGTTTTGTGAGGAGAGATTAATGAGAAATGGGAGGGAAAATTTTGGGGTACAACAGTTGCCCCTGTTCAATCTTCTTGAACCTGAAGAGTTAGATTGGCAAGCTCGCCTTTCGTGACTCGAGGGTAAAAGGAGATTGGACACTAGAGTGCCCGGAAATTTGCACTCATCAAAGCACTGGATGCGGGAATGGGCTTAGAGATGCCATTTGGAGATGGGCTTAACGATGCCATCTGGGAGAGTGACAGAAACTTGTCAGGGATGGGCTTAAAGATGCCATTTGGAGATGGGCTTAACGATGCCATCTGGGAGAGTGACAGAAACTTGTCAGGGATGGGCTTAAAGATGCCATCTGGAAGGGAATATCAGGAAAGTGTCCAAGCTTTGGACCATTTCTGAATTGGGGGTCTGAACAAGCAATAGGTTGACATCCGTTGTTGGGAGGAACCTGTAAGCTGTTTTCAGGAAGTTGCATCTGAACAAGTTGATAGATTAACATCCGTTACTTGGGAAGAATCTATGAACTGTTTTCGGAAGTCTTGAAGAAGAAACTGAACAAGTGACAGGTTAACATCCGTTTAGTGGGAGGACCCGCGAACTGTTTTCAGAAATCTTGAGACTGAATTAGCAATAGAGTCGCGTCCGTTGTTGGGAAGCGTCCGTAAACAAAATTCAAAGGTGCATCTGAACAAGCTGATAGATTAACATCCGTTGTTGGGAAGAATCCATGAACTGTTTTCAGAGGTCTTGAGAAGAATCTGAACAAGTGATAGGTTAACATCCGTTTACTTGGAGAACCCGTGAACTGTTTTCAGAAATCTTGAAGTTGAATAAGCAATAGAGCGGCATCCGTTGTTGGGAAGCTTCCGTAAACTGTCTTCAAAAAGTTGCATCTGAACAAGTTGATAGATTAACATCCGTTACTTGGGAAGAATCCATGAACTGTTTTCAGAAGTCTTGAGATAGAATTAGCGATAGAGCCGCGTCCGTTGTTGGGAAGCGTCCGTAAACTAAATTCAAAGGTGCATCTGAACAAGCTGATAGATTAACATCCGTTGTTGGGAAGAATCCATGAACTGTTTTCAGAAATCTTGAGAAGAATCTGAACAAGTGATAGGTTAACATCCGTTTACTTGGAGAACCCGTGAACTGTTTTCAGAAATCTTGAGATTTGAATGATTTTAGTCTGTCGACTGATCTTACCTGAAAAGGCAAAGAGTTAGTTGTATGCAATGCTATGATGCATGATACAATGTATGTTATGGCGTTATGAATGTAAATGGATGCGTATGTAAGTTGGAGAGCTGTCTTGCATAGGATAGATGAATCCTGGATAGCGGAAGATAGAAGTGTCCTGACTGCTGCCGGGGAAAATAAATCATGGGTCGTTACTGGGGAACCTGGAGCTTGGGTTGTATACCAATCTTCTGGGGAACTCCTGAAGTCTTCTATTGGGGAGTATCAAACTAGTAGACTTAATGCTGGGGAGGCCAGATTGAGAATCTTCAGCTTGGAGAGAAGTATCTCTGGAGATTTTACTGGGGAACTCAGGATTTTTCCTCCTAAAAACTCTGTGGGGAGAAGGTTTAAAAGTCTGACTCCGCTGGGGATTGTCCATTTGAAGCTTTTGATCTGCTGGGGATACTGAAGCTTAAACTTTGAGGGAAAATGATTTCCAGAAGATTCTCTGGCTGGGGATTTTGCAAAGATAAAACTCCTCCGGGGATTGTATTGATAAGTTATTGTTGGGGAATTTTGAGGAACTCCGCTGGGGATGGGAAGAACTCTGGCGAGCGAGATCTCCCCTGGTTGTTAGCTGAGGATAACCCAGTTATAAGCCTTTGTGAGGAATAACTTTGAATGACACTCGGGGGAGACGTTCGTGCTTTGCGGGGAGATACCCTTCGGAACCTTACTGGGGATAAGCTTCGAGGGTCTGCTGGAGGTAGACCTCAGGGTTTGCCAGGGATGTGGATTACAAATCTTGAGGGATTTCCTTTGAAAGGGTGTCAAAATATTCGTTTGTACTTTCATCTTATCAGTAATCCTTTTCTTAGGTTCAATTAGGAAGTGATCATGTTTCAAATGCATATTCCTATTTAACAAAACATTGGACGTTTCTCAAAATAAAACAAATAGTGCAAGAGAAAAAGAAAAAGGGAAATGACACAAATTTTGGGAAGAGTATTTGTATTGATTTTCTTTGGGTATATTTGTACAAAGGAGACAATCATCCTAGTAAGAGGATCTTGTCGTAAATATTTGAAAAATTTATACAAAATAAAGATGGCTATGTGAAATAATTCCATGGGATTCCATTCTGCTGTAGCTTTCACAACTCTGAACATTTGTCCATTCAATGCTTCGTTTGACGATGGCTGGATTGATCAGAAACCTGGAACCGGTTGATGAAGAGACTGTCTTGGAAGTGATCCGACGAGACATAGTCATACGCTTTAATTCCCTAACTTTTGCCTGAATCGCCCTTTCGGGTTTTCGATCCACCGGGAAACCCCTTTTTGCCCAAGCCGCCCTTTCGGGTTTTCGACTTGCCGGGTGTACATATTTTTTTGTTTTTATCCCTAATTTTTGCCTGAACCGCCCTTTCGGGTTTTCGGTTCACCGGGATGCCCATTTTTGCCCAAGCCGCCCTTTCGGGTTTTCGACTTGTCGGGTTATTTTATGCGTAGTATCTTTTGACTATGTCTACGTTCGCAGGGTGCGGCAAATCGTCGCCATCCATGGTGGTCAGAATCATTGCACCACCAGAAAATATGCTCTTGATCACAAATGGTCCTTCATATGTAGGAGTCCATTTGCCCCTGGGATCACTTTGCGGCAAGATAATCCGCTTGACTACTAGATCTCCGACTTGATACACTTGACGTCTGACTTTCTTATTGAAGGCCTTGATCATCCGTTTTTGATACGTCTGACCATGGCATATAGCCGCAAGTCGCTTTTCGTCGATCAGATTGAGTTGATCAAGTCGAGTCTGCATCCAATCATCTTCATTCAAACCTGCATCCTTCATAATCCTTAGAGACGGGATCTGAACTTCCATAGGCAAAACAGCTTCCATGCCATAAACCAAAGAAAATGGGGTTGCCCCAGTTGAAGTACGTATCGTCGTACGGTATCCATGCAGCGCAAATGGTAACATCTCATGCCAGTCTTTGTAAGTGACTGTCATTTTCTGAATAATCTTCTTAATATTTTTGTTCGCAGCTTCAACAACACTGTTCATCTTCGGCCGATAGGGAGATGAATTGTGATGATAAATCTTGAACTGTTCGCATAATGCAGTGATCATTGTATTATTCAGATTTGTACCGTTGTCTGTGATAATCCTGTCTGGAACACCGTACCGACATATGAGATTTTGCTTGATAAAGCGGGCGACCACATTTTTGGTGACAGAGGCGAAGGAAGCTGCTTCGACCCATTTAGTGAAGTAGTCAATGGAAACCAGGATAAAGCGATGTCCGTTGGAAGCTGTGGGTTTGATCTCTCCAATCATATTAATGCCCCACATTGCAAAGGGCCATGGTGCAGTCAGGACGTTGAGGGGAACCGGAGGGATATGGACTTTGTCAGCATAGACTTGACACTTGTGACAAGTACGGGAATGTTGATGGCAGTCAGCCTCCATGGTAGACCAATAATAGCCTGCCCTTAGGATCTTCTTAGCCATTGTATGCCCGCTCAAGTGAGTGCCAAATGTGCCGCTGTGTATGTCAGTCATGATCAACTCTGCTTCAGCCTTATCCACACATCGGAGTAATACACAATCATGGCTTCGTTTGTAAAGGATGCCGTTGCTCAGGAAGAACTTAGCAACGAATTTCCTTAAGAACTTCTTGTCATTCACGGAAGCTCCTTCAGGATAATCTTGGGTCTCGAGATACCTTTTGATTTCATGGAACCAAGGTTGTTCCACTACTTCTTCGGTATTAATCTCGTGACAATGCGTGGGTTCATCCATTCGCTCGATGGTGATTTGGGGAGCCTCGTTATCCCAGTTGAGTTTAAACATGGAGGACATTGTGGCTAGAGCATCTGCTAGCTGATTCTCTTCTCGCGGAAAGTGCTCGAAGGTAATTTGCTCGAAGTGAGGCAACAATGTCAGAACATGTTCTTTGTATGGGATAAGATTAGGATGCTTGGTATCCCAATCTCCTTTGATCTGGCTGATGACCAAAGCCGAGTCCCCGAATACGATCAAAGATTTGATCCCCAAGTCTATAGCAGCCTTGAGACCACAGATGCAGGCTTCATATTCAGCCATATTGTTTGTGCAGCTGAAGCAAAGTCGGGCCGTGAAAGGAGTGTGGCATCCTTCCGGAGAAATGAGTACTGCGCCAATGCCGTTTCCAAGTGCATTTGAAGCACCATCAAAGTACAGGGTCCATCGGGATCCCTTTTCGGGTCCGTCATACGGTCCGTCACCTTTAATGTTGTCCAAATTCATGATGTCCTCGTCTGGGAAATCAAATCTCATGGGTTGATAGTCTTCGATAGCCTGATGAGCCAGATGGTCAGCTAATACACTCCCTTTTATAGCTTTTTGGGTGGTGTACTGGATGTCATACTCGGTCAAGATCATTTGCCATCTGGCTATCCTTCCAGATAAAGCGGGCTTTTCGAAGATATATTTGATAGGGTCCATTTTGGATATCAACAAGGTAGTATGAGTCAGCATATACTGTCTTAGTCGGCGAGCAGCCCATACCAAAGCGCAGCAAGTTTTCTCGAGCAGTGAGTAGCGAGTCTCACAGTCGGTAAACTTTTTACTAAGGTAATAAATAGCATGCTCTTTTCGACCAGACTCGTCATGCTGGCCCAAAACACACCCCATTGAGTTATCCAAGACGGTCAAATACATGATCAATGGTCTTCCTTCGACGAGTGGCATCAGAATAGGAGGTTCTAACAAATACTCCTTGATTCTATCAAAAGCAGCTTGGCAGTCGTCGTTCCACTCAACTACCTGATCTTTCTTCAAGAGTTTGAAAATTGGCTCACAGGTAGAAGTCAGATGTGAAATGAATCTGGCAATATAGTTTATGCGCCCCAAGAAACCTCTAACTTCCTTTTCAGTACGGGGAGCAGGCATCTCTTGTATTGCTTTTACTTTTGCCGGATCGAC
The DNA here is from genome assembly GCA_948472305.1 of Vicia faba. Classification (NCBI taxonomy): domain Eukaryota; kingdom Viridiplantae; phylum Streptophyta; class Magnoliopsida; order Fabales; family Fabaceae; genus Vicia; species Vicia faba. Next base: position 87,481 of record CATIWC010002093.1, read on the forward strand.
TTCAATGCCTTTGTTGCTTACAATGAATCCCAGGAGTTTACCAGACCTAACTCCAAAAGTGCATTTACTCGGATTCAGCCTGAGCTTGTATTCTTTCAATCTGGCAAATAGCTTTTCCAGATGTTCAAGGTGCTCTTCCTCTGTTTGTGACCGAGCTATCATATCGTCTACGTAAACTTCAATCTCATGATGTATCATGTCATGAAATAAAGCTACCATGGCGCGTTGATAAGTTGCCCCTGCGTTCTTCAGCCCGAACGGCATCACCTTATAACAGAAAGTGCCCCATTGTGTGACAAAAGTTGTTTTCTCCATATCCTCGGGAGCCATCTTGATTTGATTGTAGCCCGAGAATCCGTCCATGAAGGAAAACACTTTATGCTGAGCTATATTGTCGATCAAGATGTCAATATGAGGTAGCGGGAAATCGTCCTTAGGGCTGGCCCTATTCAAATCCCGGTAGTCCACACACATTCTGACTTTGCCATCTTTTTTAGGCACTGGCACAATGTTAGCGACCCATTGAGGATAGGACGTAACAGCCAGAAAGCCAGCGTCGAACTGCTTCATTACTTCTGCTTTGATCTTCTCGGACATGTCAGGCCTCATTCGGCGAACCTTTTGCTTGATTGGTGGACAGTCTTCTCTTGTGGGGAGACGGTGAACCACGATGTCTGTGTCTAAACCCGGCATGTCTTCATAGGACCAAGCGAAAATTTCAACATACTCATTTAGCAACTGTACCAAGCGTTCCTTGACTTCTGGTTCCAGGTTGGCACCCACTTGCACCTCCTTCCGATTCTCCTCGGTTCCTAAGTTAACAACTTCCAATGGCTCTTCGTGCGGTAAGATGGCCCTTTCCTCTTGTTACAGGAGTCTGGCTAGTTCCCCGGGTACTTCACAACCTTCGTCATCTTCATACTCGGCTAGATTGACCAGGTCTTCAGAGTTACTGAAAGATACAGCAGAATAGTCACCCATGGAATCCGGAGTGGATGGGTACCTGCATTGGTGAGTGTGGGTGTGTGTAAGGGATAGCCATCCTTAAACAAAAAATGCAAAAGGAAAGAAAATAAGCAGTTTATCAAATGAAAAACGTCCAATGAATCATTAAACATGGCATATGAATATGAAAAATAGTCAAAACCCTTACAAGTGGACCTACATGCCCCGGGTAAGGCAGGAGGTGGAAAGATAGTGTACGGATTGTTTGAAAGTAAAATATTACAGACCAAATAGGAAATGTTTAATAGATAAATTACTGATGAATGAAAGTGATGGGGACAAAGTCCTTAGCCTCCCAATTGTTCAACCCTCCTCTGACAGTTGGATGAATCCATTCTTCAAAGTTGCTTTCTTTGTCTTCATCTTCCAAGGCGTTGATTCGGTAAGGAGAAATTTTGATCGGCGCTCCTTCAATCTTTGACTGGCGCATGGCCTTCTGGCCAGCAGCGGTGAAACCTAATCCAAACTTATCAGCCTTATGCGGAAAATCGGGTAACTGCCCCCACGCTGAATTCTTCTCTTCCTTAACTGCAGCCCTTGCATCCTCCAGAGATGCCATCCTGGCCATCTGTCTTGGTGTCTCAGCTGCCAACTTCGCCACTACTATCTCAGGAAGCACTTCTTCGAAATGTTGAAACGGTGTCTCAATGAACTCCCCTTCAACCTCCACATATCGGAAAGAATTTAAATGGCTAATCATGTACTCTTCTTCGCCGTGGACAGTAATGATCTTTCCCTTTACAGGATATTTCAGCATCTGGTGCAAGGAGGAGGTGACTGCCCCAGCACGGTGTATCCAAGGTCTACCCAGCAGGCAGGAGTATGATGGACGGATGTCCATTACGTAGAAAGTGGATTTAAACACCTCAGTACCTATCTTGACAGGAATTTCAACTTCTCCATGGACCATTCTTTTCGACCCATCGAAAGCTCTGACGACAATATCACTCGGCTTCAATTCCAACCCTTCGCAATCTAACCGGTCCAAGGCCTTCTTAGGCAAAACATTCAGCAATGAACCGGTATCAACCAAAACATGTGCAAGGGTGGTTCCGCGACACTCGATTGAAATATGCAACGCATCATTGTGATTTCGGCCTTTAGGGGTCAGGTCGGCATCAGAAAAACCTAATCCATTGTCTGCAGTCAGACTAGCCACGCAATGTTGAAATTGATCTGCAGAGGTTTCCTGGGGCACATGAGCTGCCTTTAAAAACTTAATCAAAGCTTGAGCGTGCGCTTCTGAGCAAAGCAACAGTGCCAGCATGGAGATCTTGGAGGGGGTTTGCCCCAACTGTTCCACCACATCGTAATCACTTCTCTTGATTATCCTCAAAATCTCGTCCATTTCTTTCTTGGAGGCTTCTGGAATCACCAAAGGTTGAGCCCTTGTCCTGACGGGCTCATCTTGTATTCCTTTTCCTTTATCGGCAATGGTAGGAGAGACAGCACTAGGAACGAAAATTTCTTCAATCAAAGGAGTTCTAGCGGAGAGTTTTACTGGTGCAGGGAGGACTTCTTTAGCTGGTGAGGGTCCAAAGACTGCTCTTGGAGGAGCAATCTCTGGAGAAAATATTCTCCCGCTCCTGGTGATTTTGCTGGTGCCCGCAATGTTGCTAATGCTGGCTTCTTCATCATCTGAATTTTCTTCAATTACCTCGATTTGCTTGATACCATGGTAGTAGATGTCACCACCATAGTTCCAAGGTATCGACTTCTCAGAAACATAGGGAACAGGCCCCGGCATTGTTATCTTCAAAGGTATAGACTTTGCAGCTGGTGTAATCTTAACTGGCTTTTTGACGGCCTCGGAAATATTGGCGTGAATGGTTATGATTGAGACATTTTCAACATGAACTGGAACAGCAGGAACTTTTTCGAACAAAATTTGTCGGCTATCCATGAGGCCTTGGATGCCTTTCTTCAATAGCGGACAATCAAACGACAGAGAGTGGCAACAGTAGCAGTCTTCTTTACATCCCGGGAAGATCCCGGCTCTTAACAAATTCAACTTAATGGTTAGCAGTGGAGTAGTCAGATCAGTAACGTCAGCAACATACAGATCCTCTTCAATGGCATTGACATTCCGACCATGCTTCGGCATAGGTGCAGATATCACATTGGGTTTTTCTGGAGCGTCAAACTCTACCTCCTTAGCCTCTATCAGGTCCTGGATCTTATGTTTGAGTGCCCAACAATCATTGGTGTCGCGTCCAACACTGTCTGAATGATAGGCGCACTTGGCATTGGCATGATAATGCGGAGAGGATGTATTTACATTCTTTGGTGCCTCTTTGATGGTGGCAAGATTCAACTTCAATAGATGGGGAAGCACCTGCGCCGGAGTCATATTAATACGGGTGAACTGCCGTTGTGGCCTTTCCACCCGTTGCTGGTTTGGTCTGGATTGGTTGTAGCGAGGCGGCTCACTTGGAGTATTTTGAATCATTACGGCCCCCACAGTCGGCCGACGCTCCATCTTCCCTGCTCTTCTTTGAGAATATACCATAGCTGTCTCCTTCTTAAAAGGCTTCTTCTCAACACTTGCAGCAACACTCTTCTGAATCTTTCCTGACTTGATGCCAGCCTCTATTCTTTCGCCCGTTAAGATCAAATCGGTAAACCCTGCGGAAGAGTTACCAATTAAATGATTGAAGAACGGCCCAGATAGGGTCCCAAGAAACATATCAACGAGTTCGCGATCGGTTAAAGGAGGCTGCACCCTGCCAGCCAAATCCCTCCACTTTTGTGCATATTCTTTGAATCCCTCACTTGTTCCTAGCGACATACCCTGAAGTTGGGTACGGGTAGGAGCAAGATCAGAATTATACTGGTATTGTTTATAGAAAGCGATGGCCAAATCTTCCCAATTTCTGACACTGGTTCCTTCTAACTGATAAAACCATTCCAACTGAGCTCCCGACAGGCTGTCTTGAAAGAAATGAATCCAGAGACTTTTATCTGCCGTATAGGGTTGAATCTTTCTCACGTAGGACCTGAGGTGCATTTTGGGGCAGGACAACCCGTCATACCTTACAAACACCGGCACCTTGAATTTTGGGGGAATCACAATTCCGGCAACCAAGCCCATGTCTTCAAAATCCAGACCCGGTACCCTTTGCAATTCCATGGCAGCCAGTCTGTCTTCTAAACCCTTGTATTTGTCATCAGCTGGAGGATACTGCTGGTCAGAATAATCTTCATCCTCTTCAACCTCTTCCTCCTCTGCATCAGACTCGGAAGGCACCGCAACTCGATCTCTTTTACTAGTCCCTTCATCAGAAGTAGGAGGAAATTCAAGCACCTTCCGAGCTTCTCTGTCAAATCTTCTCCCCAAAGTAGCCACTCCGACCCTCTTTTTCTTCTTCTCTGGGTCCTTATTTTCCAGATGAGCCTTGATATCCTCTTGACTCTTGACCAAGGTCATCAAGAGTTGCTGGAACTGTGCATTCTGGGCTTGTAGGTCTTTGACTGTTTGCTCGAGATCCATCCTACTGAAATAAACAGCAGATAGACAGGGCAACCTGGAGTGAGACCTGCTTATGCACATGATGAATGGTATGCTGATGTATGCAATGCATTCAAGGATTTAGGACATTCAAAATTGTTTTAGACAAAGAAGAACGCACGTCATATTAATAAGAAGAAATTTGTTAGTACATAAATGCCCCATGGGCCAAATATTACAACATAAACTTCTCAAGGCAGAAAGACATTGCGCATCCTCTTTGGCGCGATGTAGGTGTTGAGGGCCTCTTGCTCGTGGAGTCGGCGGGTAAGCTCTAGAACCTTCTTTTCACTGGCGTAGTAGCTAGCTTCAAAAGTGTTCCGTTCCTCTTTGAGTTGAATCCAACTTTTCTGCATTTCCTCCCACGATGTAGGCATGTATGGATGCAGGATGGTGTAGGAGACCTCTCCTTCATTGACGGGCTCTTTAATCACTGGGAGTACGTGAGGATAAGGCATCATTAGACTTTGGGCTCGGGCTCGCACCCACTTGAGATAGGGCTCAAGAGGGATGGAGTTCTTGTGTCCCAGAGTCTTGCTATCAACCTTGTTGAGTTTTCCCCAAGCTCTGATGAATCTTTGGCGAAGTCCTTGCGCATCGTTGTCGAAGTCAAAAACTAGGCTAGGAATCAACATGTCATGAGGGCCATCCCTTCGTGCATATCCAAATTGTCTCAAAGCTAGGCAAGGGTTGTAGGTGATACCTCCCCTGATTCCAAGTAAGGGAACATTAGGAAACTCTCCGCAACGATCGATGATGATGACATTTTCTCTGGACCGAGAACACCAATGCACATCAGAATGAGTAAGAGTCATCAATCGTTGGGACCACCTTGTACTTTGGTCATTCTTCAAGACAGATTGTGGAAGGTGCGAAATAAACCACCTTGCAAGGAGAGGAGTACAGCACATGAGAACACCCCTCTTTCTCATTGTTCGTGTGTAAAATGAGTGAAGGATGTCCCCAAGCAACGTTGGTATTGGATTTCTGGACAAGAAGATTTTGACAGCGTTGACATCTACCAATTGGTCAGGATTTGGGAACAAGACCAACCCATAGATAAGGAGTGCCACAATCTCTTCAAAGGCTTGTAGGTCCAATGAGTTCCAACATTCTTGTGCCTTCTCAAACAAGAATTTTGCTAAGAATCCTTTGACGCCGCTTCTGGTTTCCCAATGCCCCTTGATTTAAGATGGTTGTAGATGTAATGCTTGAGCAACATCTTCAGGCTTTGGTTCCTTCTTCGTACCGTTGAAGGGTAGTTGATTAAGGATAGGGATTCTTAGGAGTTGAGAAAACTCCTCCAAAGTGGGGACCAACTGATAATCAGGGAAAGTGAAGTAGTGGTGAAGAGGGTCAAAGAACTGGAATAGCACTTTCATCATGTCTTCTTCAATGTTGGTGTTGACTAGGCTGAGCAGTCTACCATGTCTTTCACTGAAGGATGAATCTTCCGGAATTCTTGAAGAGATCTCCTTGAGTTGAGGAGAGATTCTCACAAGGTTGACTTGAATGGTATTTCTGCGAGGGATTTCCATGTCCTACAAAACAAGAACAAAGATGAAGATCCAAAACCCTTGAAATGGTTAGTGAATGCATATGATGTTTTATGATGTTTATGATGTATGCGCAAGACATATGTACAAGCAAATCACACCAAACCCTAGTTTCAGGCTTGCATGGGGTTTCACAGGTAAGTACCCTCTTGAGTGTAGTTGGCTTAAAAACCTGTCCTAAAAATAGTAACCGGGTTCTAAGGAGCTCAATATCACGGGATTGTTTTCATTGTTCATTGTTTTGGTTTAGCCACTTAACTAGCGACCAAAATATTCCAAGAAAGCAACCCTCAATGAGTGTAGTATCGAGTATCTACCAACTTCGGACTGCACCAAAGCCGGTCATCTCACTACCCCTAATAAAAGGCCAAGATGGTCAAGTAAGGTTCTAGGTCATTAGTGCTTAGTGACATCACTCAGCGGCCCCGTACGCTCCTTGATTGAACTCAAGGGTTACCGGTACTCACAAATATGTCGCACTAATATAGCTATTGCTTAGACCGTGTCGGTATACCCCGCACAGTTTCCACAATGTATTGCTATCTATGAATGTTTCCCAAAAATCCGGGTGGAGGATTGTAAACCCAAACAATAGAGCCCAAGTATAAAGCAAGCAAATCAAACAATTAGTCATGCAAGAGGGTGATCTAAGCCCTAAGGTTACTCCACTTAAAGAAAAAGTCCCCAGCAGAGTCGCCAGTTCTGTGATACGGTGGGAGAACTGACTAGGGTTTTGCGTTTGTTTTCGCAAATGTTTCGGTTGAGCAAGAGTCGCCACCGACTTTTTATTTTATCCTAAGGAAAGGTTTAAAAAGCACAGCAAAAACCTTTGAGATATTTCGTGGGTTCGGGGAGTAGATTATAGAAGGGGAAGGTATTAGCACCCCTTCTATCCATGGTTATCCATGGGCTCTTAGGTACTTGCTTAGATCAACTTGCCTTAGTTTTCAATTGTTTGAAATGGTGCTTTGTGTGTGGTTTTGAAAATGTTTTGAAAAGATGCCTTGTGCTAGGCTAACCTTGTAACAATTCTTTACTCGAATGTTTTACAAAAAGGTGTTTTATCTTTTAAAAAGATGTTTCAAGGGTTTGAAAAGTTGATTTTGAAAGTGTTTGTGAAGTGGGTTTTGAAATTAGGCAAGTGTTTTCTTTGCAAATTGACAAGTACTTAAGAGTTTATCTACCCTAAAGCTTTCTCAAAGATTTTTTGTCATGTTTTAAGCCCTTTTGGCAAATTTGTTCCATCATTGCATTTGGTGGACAATCTTGTCTTAGGAGATGAAAGGGACGGGCGCGGGTCATCGTTTGGACCATAGTTGCAATAGTGTTAAAGGTCTTTGGGCAATTTTCTTTAAGGGACTTGATCATTTGTTTTTATTTGTTTTGAAAAGTTTTGTCGAGGGACTATGATCATTCAATTTGTTTGTTTTGCCCAAAGAAGTTCAACATGCAATATGGCCCAATTATTTGAAGGCAACAAAGTGGAATACCCTAGGGGTGCAAGTGCGAGATGTGTTGTTTATTTTCATGCTCATTTATCTTGTATTAGGTCAAACTATTTTTTATCGTTTTTCACATGCAAACCCTAATTCTAACATGGCATAATTAGAAAGCGTATAAAGTGCGAAATTTAAATTTCTACGCTATTACAACATAATAATATAGGGAGGGGGGTACAAATCTACAAATGGGGGATATTTAGACAAGAATTTAAATCTAAATTATTACATCATTTTTGAATATTTGCAAGGTAAATAAATTGCATAATTAAATAGAAATTAAATAAATATGCACAATGCAAAAAGAAAGTTTTTATATATGTATGAAAAAAATTTTGTTTATGTAAAATAAAATAAGAAAATAAAAATGTATTATTTTTGAGTATTTTCATATTTAGGGCAAAAAACCCTAATTTTAATCAAAATGTATATTAATTAATTAATTCACATAATATTTATTATTTACATACAAAAATAAAATAAAATATAGTATATTTGTAAAAAGGAATTTTTAATATTAAATATTAAAAAATAAAATATGTTCATTTTTTGGCATTTTTATTCTAAGCATATTAATATATATATATATGTATACTTATATTATTTTAAATATGTATTATATACAAATAATAATAATAATTAATTTTTTTAGAAAATAGTATTTTTTTTATATAAAATATTTTCAGAGGATAATATAAAATAAAAAACAAAAATAGAAGTATTTTTACATATTTTTCTATTTTATTCTAAGTAATAATATGTATATATATTTATGTATAAACTAAAGGAAAATCAAATAAATACCAAATAAAATCAAAAAATGATGAGAAAAATATTTTCAAAATTTTAACATGTTGAGAAAAAATAAATGAGTCAAATAAAAAAGAAAAAAAGTCAAAAATGTTAAAAATGAAGCAAATGGGCTCAGGGGTGTGAAACAGAAAAAATGGTGTGGATAGCAAAATGATACAGGCCCAGCCCAATCCACTTCTTCTTCAACCTTTGGCCAAAAACGCGCGCCTTGTTACAGAGATTCAAACATCCTGATTCTTTGAGATTTTGCACAAACTTTCAAAACAAAACATGTCAAGCATTGAATCACGATTCCAAATATATAAAAAACTCATCCTAACTCTCAGAAATGAGAGAGAATTTTATCAATCCCAAATCTTGACCTAAACTTTCTGCCATTTTCAAAGCTTAAATTCTCTCAACTCAGGCAAAAGAAATGAAATGTAAAGCTATGTACATGCTCAAGGCTATGAGTAGAACCTTGTTTCTTCACAAACTTAAGACTAAAGATGCATAATAAGAGAGATACGAGTTCAAAATTTTACCTATTCAGTTGAACTTCTATCTGGAGAATGAGGAACTTTCAGTGCAAGGTGATGATTGGAAGAGCTTCCTTGAGGTCCAGGGATGCTATTCCAATGTTTACATTGTCTTGAAAGCTTCTGAATCAAGCTGTAGAACTTCACCTGCAAGTCAAAGATCTGAAAATGGTGGAAGTGGTTAGAGCAATTACAGATCGTGTCTTAGCTTCTGGATAGCTTGCATAGGTTGTAAGGAAGGTAGAGGAACAAGTTTGGACAAGAATGCTTGAAGGGATTGAGAGATGGCACTCAAACTGCAGGCCTTGCCCTGTTTGAGCAGTTTGATGGTGTTTCTGAGATGGAGAGTGTTTGAGAGGTCAAGGATTCGTCCAAAAGCTTGGTTGGGATGTTTTGAATGTGTCTACAATATTTGCTTTTTTGTTTTCAAGCTGAGATGGAAGTTGTCACAAGTTATGGAACTTTTCTTCTTTCTTAAGCAACAAAAGCAAGTTGGCTTTCTAGGCATGTAGGGGGCCTCCTAATGTGCTGCATAATCCTCTCTTGATCAGAGCAATTTGTCCATAATCTTGTGCCAAAAGGATTTAGCTTGTACTTGTTGGATTTCTAAATTGACATAAAGTGAACTTTTACCAAAATGGCTAATTCACTTTATCTAAAAATGGATCAATCTTGTGTACAATGCTTGAACTCATGGAACAACAATTTGGCACAATGAACAAGCATTAAATTATGGAGTGTAACTTGGTTTAAGGACCTGTAATCTATCCTAAAGCATGCTGAGTTCAAATTTGCAAAGTTATGGACATGGAACTTGGTCATGAACAAAGTGGTTTTTTGCTATATTGTGAAATTCGATTCTCTCTAACCATGAGGTTGTTTGAGAAGTTCTTGGACATTTTGGAAAGCTTGGAATGTGTACTACAATCCATCTTTGAAATGAAAATTGAAATTCCAAGTGGAATGGTATGAAAAATGGCCTTGAAGTGGGGTAGAAAACCTTGTCAAAATAGGTTAAAATTCTACTAAGTTAAAAAATGGTTTAGTGCCCTTATTCAAAAAAATGTAACTTGAGATACAAGCTTCAAATGAGAAAACTTTGTGAATCAAAGTTGTAGATTATGCAACAAGCTACAACTTTCATGTTTTGACTTTTGTTTGAATCCAAATGGATCTTGGTGAAAAGGTGGGGCAAAGTTGGGAAAAAATTAGGGTTTTTCATAACTTAGAAAAATTCTAAGTTATGAAAAATTCCATTTTCTAACCCTAATTTGCAATTTGTGATTTCTTGGTGAACAAGTTTCATGATTTGGCATGTTTTGATGAAAAATGAATCTTGACCTTTGATTTTGACAAAAAAGTCAAAGTTTGACTTTTCAGTATACAGTCAAAACTGATCAATTGATTGGGAAATTCAACTGTCAATCTTGTGTACTTAGGATCTTTTGAACTTGTTGAGCATGTCAAGATAATTCCATAGGGTCCTTGAGTCCATATGTGAGCTTGGTTTGCCATTGGCTAGGTCAAACAGTCAAAAATTGCCTCTGTACAGTCAAAACCCTAAAAATGACCATTTTGCCCTTTTAGTGATCTGATCAAATTTCTTGTGGAATTGTGATCCAAACTTGATCAAATGGACCATATGAGTTCATAATGTTGATGTGGATCAAATTTCATGTGATTTGACTGTCAATTGGCCACAGTTGGCTTTTTCCCCAATACAGTTGATTTCTAGGTCAACTGTCCAATTGACTGGGCAAAACTTGGAATCAAGACTTGAAACTTGGAATGGATAAACTTGGGAGGCCAATATGAAGCAAGAAAGTCATCTTGGGCACTTTAGGTCAAAACATCTTTGTGCAAACACAAACCCTAATTTGGGGTTAGCAGTGCAAGGAGGAGCCTTGAGCAGATGAAACCCGAACTGGATCTTGAGCTTCAAGAGTTTTGTGAGGAGAGATTAATGAGAAATGGGAGGGAAAATTTTTGGGTACAACAATTACTTTACCAAGTGGGTCAAAGAAGCTTCCTTCGCCTCTGTTACAAAGAATGTGGTTGCCCGCTTCATCAAGCAGAACCTCATTTGCCGGTACGGTATTCCTGACCAAATCATTACGGACAACAGTACAAACCTGAACAACACTATGATCACCGCTCTGTGTGAACAGTTCAAGATTCAACATCACAATTCATCTCCCTATAGGCCAAAGATGAACGGTGCTGTCGAAGCTGCGAATAAAAATATCAAGAAGATCATTCAAAAGATGACAGTCACCTACAAGGACTGGCATGAGATGTTACCGTTTGCTCTACACGGGTACCGTACCACGGCGCGGACATCAACTGGGGAAACACCCTTTCTTTGGTATACGACATGGAAGCTGTTTTACCTATAGAAGTTCAGATTCCTTCCCTGAGAATCATGAAGGACGCTGGTTTGAGTGAAGACGATTGGATTCAGACTCGGCTTGATCAACTTAACTTGATTGACGAGAAGCGACTTATTGCTGTTTGTCATGGTCAGACGTATCAAAAACGGATGATTAAGGCTTTCAACAAGAAAGTCAGACGTCAGGTATATCAAGTCGGAGATCTTGTAATCAAACGGATCATCTTGCCGCAAAGTGATCCCAGGGGTAAGTGGACTCCTACCTACGAAGGACCATTTATGATTAAAAACATCTTTTCTGGTGGGGCTATGATTTTAACCACCATGGACAGCGACGACCTGCCACACCCAGCAAACGCAAACATAGTCAAAAGATACTACGCATAAACGACTTGACAAGTTGAAAACCCGAAAGGGCAACTTGGGCAAAAATGGGCATCCCGGTGAATCGAAAACCCGAAAGGGCGGTTCAGGAAAAAGTTAGGGATAAACAAAAAAATCGTTCACCCGGCAAGTTGAAAATCCGAAAGGGAGACTTGGGAAAAAAAGGGTTTCCCGGTGGATCGAAAACCCGAAAGGCGGTCCAGGTAAAAGTTAGGGAATTAAAGCGTATTACTATGTCTCGTCAGATCACTTTAAAGACAATCCCTTCACAGACAAACTCCAATCTTCTGATCAATCCAATCATCTGCGGACAAAGCAACGAATGGACAAGATACTCAGAGTTGCGAAGGCTATAGCAGAATGGGAACCCCATGGAATTGTTACACATATCCATCTTTGTTTGTATAGATTTTTCCCAATTTTATGGCGACATTCTCTTAATAGGATGTCTGTCTCCTTTGTACAAAATGCTTACACAAAGTTAATACAAAGTTACTTCAAAGTGCAGAAAGCTGTTTGCCTTTTCTTTCTTTTTTACACTTGTGTTTTATTTGAAAACATCCCATGATTTATTAAATGAGCATATGCATTTGAACATAATCACTGCTTACAAATAAAACGAAATGAGAAAGAATAATTACTGATAGGATGGAAGTGTAGGAAAGTGTCTTTAGGCTATTCCAGGAGAAATCCCCTGCATTACATCATCCAGATCCTAGGCGGAACTAAAGCTTTGAAATGCATATCCCCAGTGGAGTTAAGTTTCAAGGATCCCCATCTGAGTTGAGTTTTCAAGTTCCCAATCCACAGCGGAGCAAAACTTTGAACTACAAACCCTCAGTAAGAATGAAACTTTCTTCCCCAACAGAGTCAAATCTTCGACCTTTGAACACCAGTGAAGACCATCCAGTTTCCTCCCTTTTCCCTGGAGAGTCGCTTTTAAACCAGATAATTCCTCAGAAAGTTATTTTAAAACCTTTTTCCCAGTGAGGTCTCCAATCAAATCAGCGCGTCACTAAGACCCCCGGCGGAGAGGAAACTTTGAGCTACCCAGCAGAAACCATTCAGTTTTCCCCTGATATCCTCAACAGAACAGAGTTTCTCATTAGATTGGCATATTCCCAACCTCCTGACCCAAACGCCTGAATGAAGATTCTCATTCTCAAAGTGGCGTACAACCTAAACTTCTGAACTTCTTCCAAACATGAATAAGCTTTTCCCAGAGTTCCGAGCTTACCCTCCAGCAGTATGGCTATTCCCCACATAATTTTTAATCCCCTGCAGATCAAAGATTCTCGTTCTTGACTCCTCAGCACAAATTCCCCTAGAAGAATGAAGATTCTCATTCTCAATTCCCCACAGAGTTTTCAAATATTCCCTAGCGGAGTTATCCTCAAACAACAAAACAGGAATCCCCAGTAGATTGGCGTACAACCCAAACTCCTTATTTTCCCAGCAGTATAGCTTCTCCCCATAGAGGTTGTCAAAAAACTTGAATACACACATACTCTTCAACAGTGGTCCAGGATTTATTTTCCCCGACAGAAGTCAAAGATTTTATTATCTCCAGCTATCCAAGATTTATCTTCCTCAGCAAGATAGATCATCAGCTTACATGCACATACATTGCATTCATATATCATAAACATTGGTAAAATACATATATTGCATCATACATTTCATGCAACATAACTTTGTGTTTCAGCTAATATTTTACCCTTTTCAGGATAAGATTAGCAAGCTCCGAACTTCAGGATCATGAAAACAGTTTACGGGTGCTTCCAAACATGGATGTCAATCTATCGCTTGTTCAGGGTCATGAAAACAGTTTACGGGTGCTTCCAAACATGGATGTCAATCTATCGCTTGTTCAGATTCAGCTCATTGAAAATAGTTTACGGATGCTCCAAACATGGATGTTAATCTATTGCTTGTTCAAACTTCAGGATCATGAAAATAGTTTACGGGTGCTTCCAAACATGGATGTCAATCTATCGCTTGTTCAGATTCAGCTCATTGAAAACAGTTTACGAATGCTCCAAACATGGATGTTAATCTATTACTTATTCAAACTTCAGGATCATGAAAACGGTTTACGGGTGCTTCCAAACATGGATGTCAATCTATTGCTTATTCAGATTCAGCTCATTGAAAACAGTTTACGGATGCTCCAAACATGGATGTTAATCTATTGCTTGTTCAAACTTCAGGATCATGAAAACAGTTTACGGACGCTCTAAACAAGGATGTCAATCTATCGCTTGTTCAGATTCAACTTTTGAAAACAGTTTACGGATGCACCAAACATGGATGTTAATCTATTGCTTATTCAACTTCAAGGATCATGAAAACAGTTTACGGGTGCTTCCAAACATGGATGTTAATCTATCGCTTGTTCAGATTCGGCTCATTGAAAACAGTTTATGGAGGCTCCAAAAATGGATGCTAATCTACTGCTTATTCAGACCCCCAGCTCAGAGATGTTCCAGACATGGATACCTTTCTGATACTCATTCTTTCACCTACAACATACAGTTCAACAAACATTCTTGGATGGCATCTTTAAGCCCATCTCCGACAAGATTCTGTCACATCTCCAAATGGCATCTTTAAGCCCATTTCCTCAACTATGCTTGGACGAGTGAAAATTTATGGGCACTCTAGTGTCCAATCATCTTTTACCTTCGAGTCGCGAACGACAAACTTGCCAATCTAACTCTTCAGGTTCAAGAAGATTGAACAGGGGCAACTGTTGTACCCCAAAATTTGCCCTCCCTTTTTCACAAGAAATCACAACCCTAGGGTTTTCTCAAATTTTCAAAGATTGGCTCAAGAATTGATCAAACAAACTTTTCTTTGGCAGTAAATCAAGAATTAGGATTTTCTCTCGCATTTCTCATAAGAAACATAATTCTCAGAAATTCAATTAACTGTCACATGTTTTCATACTTTTTCAAGTTTGTTGAAAGGTTACTGATGGTTCTCAAGGTTTGTTTATCTGAAATAAGAACTGAGATGGTCATGTGGAATATTCAGGTTTTGTCTGATCCAGGTTAACCAGATGATGTGCGTCTGTTAAGACGTTTGCTTATTAATGGAATTCATGTTTGCTTGTTTGTTGGAATGCACAATGCATATTTTTGATTGGAATGTTGTTGCAAGGTTACGAGATTGTAGAGTTGTTGAATTACTTAAAGTTTAAGTTATCTGTATTAAAATTATTGGAATGCAGTTTCAGTTATTTTAAATCAGAAATATTAAATAATAAATGAAGACTTGAAGGAAGAATTGCAAGATATTTGACATTAGAAGAGTTTTATTGGATAAAGAATTTTTCATTCATTTCAAATGTTGTTACAAAAAATAATTTATTATTTCATGTGCTTTAATTTTTACAGCTTATAGTACTTGAAGAATAAATTATTACAATTAAATGGAAAAATCTAAGTCTAAGCCATTGCTCCATTGTTCCCGTGCTCGCCACAAAGTCTCCGGCTTCTTCTACTTTGTCACCGTCCAATTTGTGCTCATATGAAAAGACAAAGGAAAAGGGATTAGTACAGTTAGTTGAATATGAAAGAATTTTCAAACAGAAAAAGAAAGAAATTATTCATCATTAAAGTTTGCCGTCTGGAATCAGAAGTGCTATTGTTCATCACGTTTTTATTTTCCTCTTTGAAAATCACAAGAAGATTGCTCTTCTTGGTTCACAAAGAGAAAAATAAAAAATGCAAAAGGAAAAATGAAAGCATACAAAAGCAATTGGTTCAAATGCAAACATTACCAAAGAGCAAGGCAAACTGTTAAGCTAAAACTAAATGCAACAAGGCGTCAACTGTACTGCATTACAAACCAAAGACAAACTGAATGCAAACAAACAACAAACCAAACAACATTGTAAATGAAACATAACAACAAACCAAAGGCAAACTGGAACCTGCTGTAACAAACAGCACAACCAAAAATCCCAAAACTGAGCTACAAAGCACAAGGCGCCAAACTGCATAAGCAAACTGAACAAAACAAATTGGATGCAAACTGTACAAATGCAGCAAGTACAATGCAACAGGATGGCAGTAAAAGGCAAGAGGTAATCCAAAATCACAAGTCAAAGACTTGTCACAACTTTTCATCATTTTCCAGTCAAAGGGAAAACTTTTCAGAAAATAAAAAAGACAAAAAGCAAATTTGTTTTGTCATTGAGAGAGAAAGAGAGAAAAGGGAGCACCTTTTTAGTATTTGTACAGTTGGCTAAATAAATGGATCAAGAAATAATACCATAAAAACAGCAAGAAGAAAAAGCCCAACGGTTTCAAACACAAACCATAAGTCCCAGCCTGCTAACCAAAAGTAGAGAGAGTTGTTATAAGACAAAACTCCAAGCCAAGCCTAAGGACACAAGTTGAAAACCTGTAAAACTTGTAGAAATTGGAACCAAGCTTAAAAATATACCAAAGCAATTCCACAACTCTCCAACCTGCACAATCAACCAAAAAACTCCAAGTATCCAAGCCTGAAAACGCAACAAAACTCCCAAACCTGTTACAACCAAACTGTAACAACCTGCATAACTTCTAAAACCTACAGTTTCACACTACACAACCATACAAACTGTAACAAGCCTAGCCAAACTGCAAACAAACTGTAACAATCAATGGCCAAACAAAAGCTACCAATATAACCAGTTGCAGAACAACC
This sequence comes from Vicia faba, assembly GCA_948472305.1. Lineage (NCBI taxonomy): Eukaryota > Viridiplantae > Streptophyta > Magnoliopsida > Fabales > Fabaceae > Vicia > Vicia faba. The sequence goes on from CATIWC010002093.1 coordinate 103,851, forward strand.
ACCAAAATACTCACAAGCCTGTTAACATCATCAACAAGTTCTAACTAGAAGAACAAAAACATACCAAAAGTCTCAGAATCATCATCATTGTAAATCATCCAACAACAACAAACCAACAAAGTTTCAGAACTGTACTCATCATCAACATTCAAGAGAGAGGAGAGAGTTTCAGAAGCAACAACAACAAAGTTTCAGTTTAATCATCACCAACATTCAAGGTAGAGGAAAAGATCAAAAGTTTCAGAACAACAAAATCTAAACATATAAACAACAAGTTTCAGAATACCATTATTCAACATTCAAGAGAGAGGAAAGAGTTTTAGAACCAACAACAAAGTTTCAGAACTAACAACAAAGTTTCAAATTTTTTATTCATCATCAACAGAAAAACATCAACAAAGGAGCACCGCCAGCCCAACCTCTCTCTTTCATCACAGAGAAAATTCCACAGGTATACTTCTCAAACCTTTTGCTGCGTATTAAGGCATAAGCACAATAGATTAAAAAACGAAACTGTAAAGTCAAGCAAGCAAATAAAACAAAACTGTAAAACTCAAATCAGAGAGACGAATCATACCTTTTTGCAACCAAGGCCTTTGTATGTTAGGAAGAGGATAGAGAGTGGGGGGTGGCGCTCCGACAGCTTAGGTTTAGAGGGAGATCAGAATCGTTGGCTGAGGGAGATGAAGAGAGAAAACGAGAGAACGACGCCGTTGTGAAGAGAAAATGCACAAACCCTAAATTCTGAGACCCCAACCAAAATTGTACAAAACTTTGCTTTGGGCCTTCGCCCCCCAAACAACCCTAAGCCCATACGAAAATGGTGGCTCACACCCTCCCTCCATTCTGCCCCTTTTCTTTTAATTCTGTTTTGGGCCTAACACACAAATCCTAAGCCCATCCTTTTTTTTTTAATTTCTTTTCTTTTGTTTAAACAAATACTTTGGTTTTAATTAATTCATTTTTAATTTTGTTTTCTTTTCTTAGTTAATAATACCATAAATAATATATTAAAATTTTATTTTGGCATATCACTTTGATTTTCTTAATTTAGTTTTAATTTTCTTCTTTTATTAATTGATAATTGTTTCATTTGATAAAATACCAAAAAAACATTTAATTTGATTTAATTTTTCTTACTTTAAACTTTTTTATCCACATAATTAATAAAAAACACATACAAAGAATAATAATAACAATTCTTAATTTTTTAGAATAGAGTTTATTTATCCTTTTTTAATACATGCATTTCATAATTGATTGATTTTCTTTATTTTATAATTTGTTGTGGCTTTACATTGAATTGCGACAATTCGATTTGGTTGTAACACTTGATATTTGGACATTGTTATCCTTGTGAGATTCATCCCCATTTGTAATAATTTGTACCCCCATCCCCGGATATTTTTGTAATAGCTTAGACTTTTAATTCTCGAACTTTATGCTTTCAAATATGCCATGATTAGAGATTAGGGTTTGTATGCGAAAATCCAAAATCAATCCCTAGATGACCTAATACAAGACCTAAATGCATGAAAATGACAAACACAATTCACACGTGCACCTCTAGGGTAACCTCGTTTGTTGCCTCAGAAATGCAATCATGTCCCTCGAATATGAGACACTCTAGCAAATGCCCCTTCGATAAACAAAGATTGTAGTCCCTCGATGACCCTCGATGTTGCCTTGGATAAAACGATCTCGTCCCTTACAAAATTGCTAGAGCGTCTCACAAGTTGCTTTTAATGATTGTATGCGATGACCCGCGCCTGTCCCGTTTAACATCCTAATACAAGGTTGTTTACCGAATACAATGGTAAAGCAACACTGTCAAAAGGGTTAAAAACGTATAGAAAAGATCTTTGAGAAAAATAGGATAGATAACTCTTAGTTACTTGATCAAAACTTGCAAAACATCCTTGTTATTTTCAAACACACATCACAACACAATTTCAAAACATTTCCCAAAAACAAACTTTCAAACATTGAAATATCTTTTCAAAAAGACAAACACCTTTGTATGTATTCAAACAAGAATCATTACAAAGGTTGCCACAATGATGGCCTCTTTTCAAAGCATTTTCAAAAACCACACACACAAAGCACCATTTCAAACAATTGAAAAGCAAAAGCAAGTGATCTAAACAAGTAACTAAGAGCCCATGGAAAATCATGGATGAAAAGAGTGCTTGCACCTTCCCTTTTCATAATCTACCCCTCGAACCCAAGAAAACATCTCAAAGGTCTTTCCTGTGCTTTTTGAACTTTCCTTTGGATAAAATAAAAATTTGGTGGCGACTCTTGCTAAACCGCACAATTGCGAACACAAACGCAAAACCTCAAGTCAGTTCTCCCATCGTATCACAACATGGATTACTTAACAATTGGTAACAAGTTCATATTAGACGTCCATGATTTATAAGAACTCTGATGTGATGCTTACGAGAATGATATAATTTACAAAGAGCAAACCAAAGCATGTCATGATAAGCGAATCACGAAATGAGAGTTCAATGTAGGAGACCCAATGATGTTATTCAACTCCAGATTAAGACTCTTCCCAGGAAAATCATGTTCCAGATGGTCTGGACCATTTGAAGCAATGAGAGTGGTGCAATCTAGAGTTGTTGAGGTTCTAAGCAAGTCAACCGGTCATTTCATTGTAAATGGACAAAGGTTAAAACACTATAACAGTGGTGACATATCTGCTACCTATGATCTCCATACTTTGATTGAACCACCTCCTGTTACTACTACAACCTGATTCTAGCATTCGTCGAGCTACCGATATTAAACAAAGCATTACGTGGGAGGCAACCCATGAATTTTCATTTTTAATTCTATTTTTAGTTAATAAATATCTAACTTGTGTGTGTTTTATTTTTAGGGCCACTGCATTCTACTTAGCCAAATTTTATCCACTAATATTATTTAAGGATGTAGATAATTAATGAAATGAAGATGGTTTTCAAAAATGATGACCAGAGGAAGCGCTTTGATATCCTAGTTGAGAGAACTATCTCACCTACCCAATATACGAATTTCCTTCCTTACTTTACATAGGACTTGTTAACAGTGTTTATTTTATGTTTACCCAAATGAGTTGGGATAGATTTTCAGTTGCAAAACACCCAACCTACAGAAACCTCACCATGGAATTCTTAAGTTCATTTCGCTTTCAGCTTTACATTAAACTAGGACAAGGTAGAGGCTTAGCCACATTTAGACTCTTTGGTCAGGATTACCGTCTCACCAGTAGGGAGTTAGCCAGATCCCTTACTTTTCAGCATAACCCCCAAGCTTATTCCGAAGTGTCTGATGATATGCAAGGAGAATAAGACTATTTATAGGGAGGAACCACTGAAGATATTAACCCTGATCATGATGTTATGAACAACACTGTCATCCATAATCCTTCCATTCGGTACTTTCATATGGTTACTGCCCAAACATTCTTTGGAAAAGCATCAAACCAAAATTGTGTGAGCAAAGATTAGATGTTTTTCATCTTGAGTGTTTTTCAGAACTGTCCTATAAACTATGCAACCTTCCTAGTGAAAAATCTAAATAAGGTTGTTAATCAGATCGTAGAAAACATTTATGGTGGCAGACTAGTAACTCATATTGCTATAGCACTAGGCCTACAGAATCGTGTAGCTCACTTAACCCCTACTTTTGGGTATGACCTGTTTGATATTGAGCATTGACTAAACTATAGTTTAGTAAGGCGTGAAGGACCCGACCAGCTAAAAATTCTTATTAATTATGAAGTAGTCCATCATTTCACCTTACTGAACCACGTGTTTACTAACGTCCATAACCAAAATAATTGGTGGTTCCAATTAGAAAACCTGGATGGAAACCTATAAGCACCTGACTGTTTTCTCTAGATGCACCTTCATCACCCTCTTTTTTAGATCCTACTGATACTCAAAATGTTGACTATGAGCTTTACACTTTAGGAAGAGAAATCATGGCCCTTCGCCGTGACCAAAGAGAACAAGTCGACAGACTAACGGAGCAGATGGACCATCTTTTCCAGGAGAACTATTGATTAAGGAGAGATCAAGGCCGTCATGGGCTCCAATCATGATTACACACCAGGATTTATCATTCCTATTTCACCTTAGATCAAAACATTGAGGACAATGTTTAGTTTAACTATGGGATAGGAACTTTACTTGCTTTCTAGTTAGATTTCTTATTTTCTAGTTAGATTTATTGCTTTCTAGTATTTATTTTGCTTTACTTTGTCTTATCAAGTCATTGCATGTATTGTCGAGTCTTTTTGAGTAGTTTTTGTTGTTTGTTGAATCTCTTCCATTTCTTGAGCCATACCAGATTTTTTTTGCAAAAAGAAACAATGTTTGTTTTTAAATATATAGGCTATTAGACACACTTAGGATAAGTTATAAATACTTGGGAAATGTCTTAAAATATCGGTATTGTCTTAACACTGTAAGTCTCTTAATTATAAAGATCGATATGGATACTTGTTATGCCTTAGCTTTAAAGTCTCACCCCAAAATTAGTCCTCATGTAGTTTATTTTAGCAGTCGGCTCTGGCTTAAGTATGCTCTACATAGGGAAGCCCATAAATATAAGTGAATGATCCTAATTTTTATGCTTTAATTAATTGAAAATAGGGAATGCAACTTCTAAGTTAGGAGATCCTCACCCGGTTTCTTAACTCAACTGTTGTGGAACCTGCAAACATAGGATAAAATTACCTATTATTAGTTGGTTCAGAGGTTTCTGGTGCTGAACTTGGTAGAGAAGATTACGGTCCAATCCCCCATAACTACAATAGGGAAAATAAAGGGGTTACACCTATTAATGTACCAGAACCTCGTACAAAGGATCAGAGTCACTAATCGTCTGCCTTACTATGAGTATGTACAAATAACGGGCTTAATGTGATTGCACCTAAATGAAAAAGGATAAAAAATGGGATGAGTAAGTTAAGCTTAATCAAAATAACATGATACATACTGGATTGTATAGGGAGGAGACTTATGCCCACGAAAAAAAATAGAATGTGTTAATTCGATGACCTTGTTTTTGTGAATTAGTACCTATAGATATAACCTTGTTCAGAGCAAAGTTTTTAAGCTCGACGTAACTATTGAATGCAACTGTTTACTTTCATTTTTCTTGAGGACAAGCAATGGTTCAAGTGTGGGAGATTTTGATGACACCAAAGTAAAACGGATGAAAATAAGGCATTTTACACTCAAGGCTGAAGGTTGAGAAAAACACAAGAAATGAGGGGTTTGAATTGGGGTTTTCAAAACTATTTCTTTTTCAAATGCTTCTCACAAATAAACAATGATAACTAAGCAAGAAAGAAAAGTGACATGTTTGGTTTTGATAAGAAGTGATGAGTATTCTAGAAGATAATTCATTGTTATTTTTCTAGAGGTTCATAAGAGATCATATCATTGTTATTTAATATTCTGATGGAATGATTTTGATAAGAAGTGATGAGTATTCTAGAAGATAATTCATTGTAGTGTTCCCAAAAGTACCAGAGTCTTTCAGAACTAGGACCTAGTCTTCAGATATGTAGCAGCATCTTATCTGACAAATAGTTTATTGATATCTGAGTGTTGAAGCAAAAGCTTTATCTGAGAAGCACTTTATCTTGATATCCGATCGTTGAAGCAAAAGCTTGATATGTGATTGTCACTGTAGATTCTTTATTGGACACACTCGAATTCTGAAGCAACAACTTATTTAAAGAAGTACACGTAGATCCCGTTTCTAGCGAACATTCAGCATTCAACAGAACTACTGATGTTTCTTTAGAACTGAATACGATAGTCTTTCTGAGGTGAGATAAACACGTTTATGATGATTCTGAAGGCAACAGTCTTGAATCAATTTGAATGTTTTATCTGCACACTTAAATAACTATTACATACCAAAAACGTTACATATAAAATATATGTATTGTTATCATCAAAACTCAGAGATTATATGTAGAACCAAATCTTGTTCTAACAATCTCCCCCTTTTTGATGATGACAAAACCATGTATTTTGCTGAAAATTTTTTACAAGGTAACATCAATCAAAGTATTAGAGTAAGTTTGGAAAAACTCCCCCTCAGATAAGCAATCCCCCCTAAGATAAACAATCTTCCCCTGAGTTAAAGACTTAACAATCTTTTAGAAAATAAAGGGATATTTGAGCATTTTTATCTTTCTTATCGTCTGATTAAAGAATGAGATCATCTTTAATGCTTATCAGAGCTTGACCTGATCAAAAAATCCATTTTCAATAAATATGTTATCTCATAACCCTCTAATTGATAGAAGTTCTATATCTGATCTGATTGATTTGAATCCTTGAGACATCAGAAGTTCTTTATTAGATCCTTCTAATCGGTAGATTCATTTTCTTATCAGCTTGTTCCTGAAACAATGTTCTCAAAACTTTCTTGCATTTATGTTTGGTTAGAATGTAAGCAATGAGATTATAGAGAATTAGATATATCAAAATCATCATTATCTTTCTCCCCCTTTTTGTCATAATAAAAAAGATATTAAATTTCAGTTGTGAGAAAAAAATATTAGCACGCTTATCTAATAAAATAAGATAAAAATAATTATGAACCATACTGAAATAATTGAAAAAGAAGAACTTCATAGAAAGAACAAACAAAGTACAGAAAATTAAAAACAAACTAGTAATAAAACAAAACAAAACATTAAAACAAGCAGCCTAAAGTGCCTAAGGATTGGAGGCGAAAGAGTTCTTATGAGCCAAGAGTTGAGCCAGCATATTCTAAATGTTATTGTTAACTAATTCTTATTTGTCTAGTCTTTATCTGACAAAAAGTTGTTCTTTATGAATGCTTCCAAGTGTTTTTAACACATGAGAAAATATTTTAGAAGTATTTCCTTGATCTTTTACCACATCCGCAAATTATTTTTCAGCGGCTTCTCTATCAACTTCTTCTTTTTCAGCTATCTTCTTCGCTTCTAGGACCAGATATCTCTCTTTAGCTTCTTTGATAGATTTGTTAGACTACGATAAATCATATAGAGAGGGGTTAATAGATGCCCGTATTAAAATTTACATTTTAAAATGGTTACTTAAAAACTTATTTGAAAAATAATTTTGAGAGAAAGGTTTATTAGCCTAGATCAAAATAATAGTCTAAACGAACCTAGTTATTGGAAACTCAGATATGCAAAAGTCATATGCAATTAAGATAATGATAAAATCGATTAACATAATAATATATCAATTAATAGTTTAATATAAAACACGACGGTTTTATATTTCCAATGAAATAATATAAAAAACATAACTCGACACTTCATCGAACATGTCGCGAGCAATCAATTCTCTGAATTTTATTTGAGCTTATTTGTTATGAAAAAGCACTTACAATAAAAGTGATCATAAGCTAATCAATAAAGCAATTTAAACTTTAATAATCTGTGATACGGTGGGAGAACAGACTTGAGGTTTTTGCGTTTTATCGCAAGTGTTACGGTTATCAAGAGTCGCCACCGACTTTTCTTTTATCCAAAAAGGAAAGGTGAAAAAGCACAGGAAAGACCTTTAGAGATGTTTTCTTGAGTTCGGGGGGTAGATTATGAAAAGGGAAGGTATTAGAACCCTTTTCATCCATGATTTTCCATGGGCTCTTAATTACTTTCTAGATCAATTGATTTTGTTTGAATGTGCTTGTGGTGTGTGTATTGAAAGTATTTTTGAAAATGGAACTTCGTAATGGTTCTCGTTTCTATAAGAACGCCTACAAAATGTTTGTTTCGAAAATAGTTCAAAGGTGTGTTTGTGAGATGTGTTTTTAAAAGTATTTTGAAAATGGAACTTCGTAATGGTTCTCGTTTCTATAAGAACGCCTACAAAGTGTTTGTTTCGAAAATAGTTCAAAGGTGAGAATGTGGGTAAAATTGTTTTTATTGTGAGCAAGCGAGTAACTAAGAGCGGACCTACCTAATCAAAAGGTCTTAGATGTGCTTTTCCTCCTCCTTTAGATGTGGCTATCTTACCATTGATTTGGTAAGAATCCCCATCGTTGGATGTGAAGGGACGGGTGTTGGGACGTTTGTATAGTCATAGAAGGCAACACATGGGACGTTTTAGGGACTAGATCGTTTACCGAAGGCAACATCGAGGGTCATCGAGGGACTACGATCTTTTTATCCAGGGTCTTTGCTAAAACTCCCATGCTCGAGGGACATGACTATTTTTCCGAGACAAAAAGTGAGATTACCCTAAGGATGCATGTGTGCAAAGTGTTTTTTATTGCATGCATTTAGTCTTTGATTAGGGTGGCCTATTTGTTGGTTTTATCTTACCATACATCCTAGTTACTAACATTTGTATAAAGAAATAAAAATGTAGGAAATAAATATCCTACACTATTACAACCATATTGAAAGGCAAGAAAATGTAAATACAAAAGAACAAAATAAAAGAAAGGAAAATGAGCTCTTCGACCCAGGCAGTAGCACCCTTCGACTCAAATCATCATGGCCCCTTTCGAATCAGCCTTTTTTGTTTCCTTCGACTGCAGGAGTGTTAGCCGGTAACCTTTGACTCACCCTTCTTGCTATTTCTTTTGACAGGCTTTAGGAATCAGCAAAGTCATGTCTTTTGATTGGGTAGGCACCAGCAGGATCATGTCTTTTGATTGGCCCGGCAGTCAGTGTATGGCGAAGCCTTCTGGTTCTGCCTTGTTTCCTTGTTCGACTGGAGGTTGAAAGCAGTGAGGGAATGCCATTCGACTGAGCCTGGAAGTCAACATGGTTTGCCTCCTAGTTGTCTCTTTCGTTTGACCTGGAGAAAGAGGGTAGAAGCAAGAAGCTTCGTTTCCTATTTCTTGTTTCTTTCGTTTAAAGCATTAAATGGCAACATGGCCTGAGGTCACGCTAGTATTTGTCTTGTAAACAGTTTAATAGTTAAAGTAAGTTCAGGTAAACAGAAAGCAAAACGAAAGGGTTAGCTCTGAAAAAATATGTTAAAAGGGTGGAAACGAAACGAACAATGGTATGTACATGTTTCAAACAAAAGGGAAAATTACTATGCCATGAAACGAAAAGTTCAAAGGTAAGAGTAACTTACCTTGCTTCAGGCCTTGAATGGATGTGGGACTTTGAGTGGAGGCCCTGGGTGCTGGATTCGAAGGAGGGGGCCAAAGGCTAGGCTTTGAATGCTGGATTCGAAGGAGGGGGCCAAAAGCTAGGCTTTAAATGCTAGATTCGAAGGAGGGGGCCAAAATCTAAGCTTTGAATGCGGGATTCGAAGGAGAAGAGAAAATGTGATGCTCTTTGGATTCGAAGGATACTGAAATGTGGGAATTCTTCAGAATCGAAAGAGGTGAGTATGGTTCTGGTTTTTTTGATTTCTCAAGTGTTGATGAACTTGAGAGTTTTTGTTGTGTTTGAGAAAATTTGGGAGATTCGTTCCTCTGGTCCAAAGATCCTCCCTTAGCTTTGCAAAAATTCCTCTATTTATAGAGAAAAAGAATGGACATGTTTTCAATAGCCAGCCTTGCAAAATAATAAAATAATAGGTAACGTGAAAGGTACAAGTGGGGGGCCTGTTGGTAGTTGGGGTGCAGAAGATGTGACTTATGCTTTTTGGCGTTGCTTGTGCTCAGACCAAATTCAGGTGGAAATCTGCTTTTGTGATAAAAGTACTTTCTCTGATTATGTAAAGATTTGGAAGCAACATAGCCTGGAAAATGAGATTTGGTCTTGAGTCGAATGAAAGAATGAGATCAAAGCGCATTTGTTCGAAGGAATCCTTTGCCTCAGTCGAAGCTTGTAGTCGAAACAAACTTACTCGAAGGAAGCTAATGCCCAGTCGAAGCTTGTATCGAAGAAAACATATTGCCAAATCGAAAGCTCATGCTCAAAGGAAGCATATTGCCCAATCGAAGCTTGGGTCGAAACAAACATAAAGGGAGTCAATGCCTTTTAGCGTGAGGGAAGTTCCTGGCTTCTGAGTCGAAGGGTATTCCCAAGTTGCATTCGAAGGAGGCTCTTTCTCAAAACGTAGGATGTAATCCAAGTTGCATTCGAAGGAGGCTCTTGCTCAACTGAAGTTTGCACACTGGAACGCAGAAGGTGAGTGCCCAAACGAAGACTTGCATGCAAGCACCTGTGTCCAAATGAAGACTTTTTCTTGCATGGGGTACATGTGTCAAGTAGGTCATGGCCTTCGATTGCAAGCATGCAGGCAGCAAAAGGCACAAACGTAGCCTGCAACAAGAAGTTACGGGCCCAGGCGAAAGAGGCACACTAGTAGTTATTTTGAGCAATCGAAGGAGGCCAAGAGTCAATCGAAGGGTGCTGAATCGAAGGGGACCTGTTTTCCTCCAATTTTGTCAAAATGTTATTTTTATTTGTTTTCTCCCTTTTTGATAGTCTCCTTTTAATTCTGGTATTGGAAAATCCCAATGCACTTGTTCAAGCTTGAACCTTGAAAATCCTTGTAAGAAAAGGCCTTGATAGAATGAGAGAGACAATTTTAGGGTACAACAACTGCCCCTGTTCAATCTTCTTACACCTGAAGAGTTAGATGGGAAAGTCTGCCATTTGTGACTTGAAGGTGAAAGATGATTGAACACTAGAGTGCCCAGAAAATTTGCACTCGACAATGTGTAGTTGAGGGAATGGGATTCAAGATGCCATTTGGAGAGGTGATAGAATCTTGTTGGAGATGGGCTTGTAGATGCTATCCAAGGATGCTTGTTGAATTGTAATTTGTAAGTTGAAAGAATGAGTATCAGAATTGCGTCCATGTCTGGAGTGTATCTGAGCTGTATCTGAAAGTTGGATCTGAATGATTATCAGGATGACATCCGTATCTGGAGCGTATCTGAACTGTATCAAAAGCTGGATCTGAATGAGTATCAAGATGGCGTCCGTATCTGAAGCGTATCAGAACTGTATCAAAAGGTTGAAATTGAATGAGTATCAGGATGGCATCCGTATCTGGAGCGTATCTGAACTGTATCTTAAAGTTGAATCTGAATGAGTATCAGGATGACATCCGTATCTGGAGCATATCTGAATTATATCTGAAAGCCGAATCTGAATGAGTATCAGGATGGCATCCGTATCTGGAGCGTATCTGAACTGTATCAAAAGGTTAGATCTGAATGAGTATCAGGATGGCTTCCGTATCTGGAGTGTATCTGAAACTGTATCTGAAAGCTGAATCTGAATGAGTATCAGGATGCCATCTGTATTTGGAGCATATCTGAACCGTATCTGAAAGCTGAATCTGAATGAGTATCAGGATGGCATCCGTATCTGGAGCATATCTAAACTGTATCTGAAAGCTGAATCTGAATGAGTATCAGGATGGAATTCGTATCTGGAGCGTATCTGAAACTGTATCTGAAAGCTGAATCTGAATGAGTATCAGGATGGCATCCGTATCTGGAGCGTATTTGAACTATATCAAAAGCTGGATCTGAATGAATATCAGGATGGCGTCCGTATCTGGAGCGTATATGAACTGTATCAAAAGGTTGAAATTGAATGAGTATCAGGATGGCATCCGTATCTGGAGCGTATCTGAACTGTATTTTGAAGTTGAATCTAAATGAGTATCAGGATGGCATCCGTATCTAGAGCTTATCTGAACTGTATCTGAAAGCTGAATCTGAATGAGTATCAGGATGGCATCCGTATCTAGAGCGTATCTGAACTGTATCAAAAGGTTGGATCTAAATGAGTATCAGGATGGCTTCCGTATCTGGAGCGTATCTGAAACTGTATCTGAAAGCTAAATCTGAATGAGTATCAGGATGACATCTGTATCTGGAGCATATCTGAAACTGTATCTGAAAGCTGAATCTGAATGAGTATCAGGATGACATCCATATCGGGAGCGTATCTGAACTGTATCAAAAGCTGGATCTGAATGAGTATCAGGATGGCGTTCGTATTTGGAGCGTATCTGAACTGTATCAAAAGGTTGAGTTGTTTGAGTTGGTCGAGTAGATATTTGTCCTGTCTAGTTTCAAATATTAATCCTTGACTTGAGAAAGATAGTTTTCCTGGCTTGTTACATGTATTAATCTAGAACTTGAAAAGGTTGGTCGACGAGATAGTTGTCCTGTCTGGTTTCAGGTATTAATCTTTGACCTGAGAAAGAAAGATAGTTTTCCTGGCTTGTTACAGGTATTAATCTTCAATCTCTCGTCCACAGATAGTTTTCCTGGCTTGCTACAGGTATTAATCTGGAACTTGAAAGGGCTGATGGTAGCCATCTGTTGATTGACCTTTTCCTGAAAAGGTAAAACATTAGCATGTATGCAATGTCATGATGTATTAAATGCATGATGTCATGATGTTCTAAAAAATAAATGAGATTGTGTCGTATGCACTTTATCATGTATGTAAATAGGAGGTATGAAATGTGAGATGTTTATGAATGTATTTTCGTCTGGGAAAATAAATCCTTGACAAATGTCGGGGAGTTTGTTAAATCCTGGACTGCTGTTGAAGAGTATGTGTGTCTTCAAACTTTTCTTAGAATGTTTCCACCGGGGATTCCTGTTTTGTTGTTTGAGGAGAACTCCGCTGGGAAATATTGAAAATTCTGTGGGGAGTATGTTTATTCCTGCTTGGGGAAAGAGTTCAGGAGTCTCAATTGTCCGTTGCTCTTACTGGGGAATCAAAGTTGAATTGATATCTGGTCAAGTCCAGGTTTCACAGTAACTTGTCGTGGATTGTAGAGTAGTCTACTGGGGAAAATGGGTTGTGGTCCTCTGATTTGTAGTAGTCGGAGAGGCAAACTCAAGCTGGAGAATCCTGCCGTTTGTTGGGGAAATAAACCTTGTTGCTCAGTCTATTGGAGAGGCGGCGACTTTACTGGAGAAAAATCCTCGAGGATTCTTGAGGTCGACTTAGCTGGGAAGAGGTTATCAGAGATTGAAACTCTAGCTGGGAGTCATCCTATGAGAAGTATTTTGAGGAGATTTGTCAATGCCCCTAGTAGCGAGTGTTTGTGGAACTGCCAGGAAATGTTTGACTATACGTAACCCTTTGCTGAGATTGGCCTTCAATGCCCCAAGTGACGGAGATGGAGGCCTGCCCCTGGTTGCTCTGCAATTCTTGGGAGATTTCTTGGAACCTTGACTGGACTGGCCCAAGTGTGCTGGATAGTGACATGTCACGCCCCTTTGTTTATAGGAGATTTGTCGTTGGAAGTGTCATCCCACTTGAAGTGATTTTGTTCACCGAGAGAGCTTTCGTTCATCGGATATTCGTTGTGTGAATTTCTCCGCTGTCAAACAAATAGCCAAATGCAAATAGTGATATTCAAGTAATGAAAATTTTATGCTTGTCTTGAAGTTTTGAAAAATGCATTTTTAGCAGGTAAAGAAGTTTGTAATTCAACTCTTGATTTTGAGTAAAGCCTTACAGGAGTCAGGATACCTTTTGTAACAGTATGCTTTCGAACTAACCCATGCTTCAATTAGGACTTTTGAAGGGTTGTAATGTGGCTTTGTTCATGGTTTAAGAAACAAAGGATAAAGGCTCAAATGTATTTGTACCCACCCATTCTTCGTGATGTTCTTCAGTCCTAAGCTCAGTTAATTGTATGTTTGAACTCCAATTGAGTCTGGGACGATGTTTTGGTGATGGTTCAAACAAGTTAAGTTTATCGGAAGGCCGTCATTTTCTGCAACATTTTTTATATTTAGTTGAGTATTTGTAGTAACCTCTTTCTTTTTATTTGTTATCCCTAATTTTTGCCTGACTGTTCTTGTTTTGAGATTACGGTCAGCGGGATGCCCCAGTTTTTCTTAGGCCTCCTTTGTAGGTTTTGACTTAGTAGGATTTTCTTTTTGAGAGATAATGACCTCCTATGTGATTGGGAACCATCATTGTCTTTTGATTCCAGAGGAATGTTTTGATGTCATTCGTTGTATTACGAAATGAGAGTTTGCGGCTAAATGCGCGTTTGAATTAACTGAGAGACTACCCTGCCCCAGGTTTTGATTAAAGGTTTCAATTTGTATACAAAAAAATTCTACTTCTTTGGTTCGAAGGGGTTGACTAGGGATTATCTTCCTTATAAATCCAGTGTTTAGGATTTGAAAGGACGCCTGTATATCGTCAGCAAAGTCTGTCCAAAAGCATACTGTATGAGATTATGGCATTGTTTTCGTCATCCTCCCTCTAAAGGCTTGTAACTTTTAGCAAGAGTTGAATGTCATAAAGTGAGTAAAAAGCATAGTTTAAATGTAATGAAAATGAAATAATTCAAGACAAACATATGCAATGCATTAATGAAACAAAGTTTAACATTAATAGGTGATTGTTTGAATGACAAAAGAAATTACAACTTGAAAATTCAAATGAAACAAAAGCCTCTTTGTCTGAACTTGTCACTTTAGGTGGAGAGCCTTTGAGGGATGACATAAGAACTCAGTCTGGCTACCTTGTGTGAACTCTAGCATTCCTTCGTCGACCAGGTTTTGAATGTTGTACTTCAACGCCTAACAATCGTTTGTATCATGTCCAGGACTATCAGAATGATAGGAACACCTGGCACCCGGATTGTAGCTGGGAGAAAAAGTTTTGGGATTTGGATGAGGTCTTATTGGTGTAATCAGATTCATCCTCAGCATGTGTTGAAAAGCTTGGGACAATGGTATGTTGATGTTTGTAAACTGTCTTTTGGGCTCGCTTTGCCTTTGCTGATTTTCCGGTTGATATTGATGAAGTCGTTGTTGGGCTCATGATGTGGAAGCAAATTGGGAAGGTCTTCTCTCCCTTAAACCGGCTTCGTGTCTCATGGGAGGTTGAATGATGATTTGATCCTCAACTCTAGTTGTTTGCCCCATTTGGTTACATCCGTCTTGATGAAGCTTGTTGATGAGGACTCTCAGCCCTTCTTGTCCTTGAGCCAAGTTTTGGATGAGAGCCATCTGGCCCACCAGTTGTCCCATCATCTAGACTTTCATTGTTTCCATTTCAATTTGTAGCCTTTCCAACTGATCATCCCTGGTGTCCTCCGGATTCTTGATGACCATCCCCCTTGTAAGGAGAGCCTTCACCTCTTCTTGCCCCTTGGACAGGTTCAAGAACATCTCTTGAAGTTGAGCATTTTAAATCTGAATGCTCTTGATGGTCTGCTCTAAGGCCATCTCTACTGAAATAAACAGTAGGAAGATAAGGAAACCTGTATGGGAGAAACCTGTCATGATATGATGCATGATATATGGATGCATGTTTTCAAGGATCTCTCGGGGTAAATACAAGAAAAATGTAAGAAGTTGAACTTTGATCAACAACTTTGTTTGGAGAACTTTGTATCGATGGATGTCCTTCCACGAGAATTAAGCTCACCATGTCAAGTGGGTCATAGCCCTTGACTTAAGTTTGTTGTACTTGATCTTTGACGGTGTTTGTTTAGAGGAAAATAAATCCTCTTGCCCCTTGATAGACGTCTGGTTCATCATAACCTGCACCACATGCCCTTGAGATCCTTGAAATGGTTATCGAAAATGCTATGGTATGATGTTATGATGTTATGTACAAGTATGCGAGGTAAGCAAGTTTATATACAAGTAATCATATTCATATAAAGCAGACAAGTCCTTAGGTTTAGGCTTGCATGGAGTTTGTAGGTAAGTACCCTCTTGAAGTTTAGTTGGCTCAACCTGTCTTAGTTAATAGTAGCCGGGTTCTAAGGGATCTCAGTATCACTGACCTTTCCCACAAGCTTCGTTCAATAAGAAATTGACTTGCAACCGAACAAAACTCAGGGGTCAAGTCTCAATGACTGTAGCATCGAGTATCAATCAATTTTTAGCTCTACACTGAAACCGATCATCTCACTACGTCCTAATGGCCAAGTTGGTCAAGTAAGGTTCTAAGGTCAGTTGATGCTTCGCGACACCATGCGGCGGCCCCGTACTCTCCTTGATTCAACTCAAGGGTTACCGGTACCAACCAAAGTGCCACATCAACGTAGCTACTGCTTTAACCATGTCGGTATACCCCGCACAGTTCCCTCACAATCTATTGCTACTTACCTAAAAGGTGTCCAAAATCCGGGTGTAGGACTTAAAATAAAACCCAAACAAGGAACCAAAATGTAAAGCAAAGAAATCAAACAATGTAAGCAAGTAAAGGTGATCTAGCCCTAAGGTAACCCCACTTTTAAGTATAGTCCCGAGCAGAGTCGCCAGTTCTGTGGTACAGTGGGAGAACTGACTTGAGGTTTTTGTGTTTTATCGCAAGTGTTGCGGTTAGCAAGAGTCGCCACCGACTTTTCTTTTATCCAAAAAGGAAAGGTGAAAAAGCATAGGAAAGACCTTTAGAGATGTTTTCTTGAGTTCGGGGGGTAGATCATGAAAAGGGAAGGTATTATCACCCTTTTCATCCATGGTTTTCCATGGGCTCTTAGTTACTTGATAGATCACTTGCTTTTGTTTGAATGTGCTTGTGGTGTGTGTTTTGAAAGTATTTTTGAAAATGGAACTTCGTAATGGTTCTCGTTTCTATAAGAACGCCTACAAAGTGTTTGTTTCGAAAATAGTTCAAAGGTGTGTTTGTGAGATGTGTTTTTGAAAGTATTTTGAAAATGGAACTTCGTAATGGTTCTCATTTCTATAAGAACGCCTACAAAGTGTTTGTTTCGAAAATAGTTCAAAGGTGAGAATGTGGGTAAAAATGTTTTTGTTGTGAGCAAGCGAGTAACTAAGAGCGAACCTACCTACTCAAAAGGTCTTAGATGTGCTTTTCCTCCTCCTTTAGATGTGGATATCTTACCATTGATTTGGTAAGAAGCCCCATCGTTGGATGTGAAGGGACGGGCGTTGGGACGTTTGTATAGTCATAGAAGGCAACATATGGGACATTTTAGCAATGTCGTTTTAGGGACTAGATCGTTTACCGAAGGCAACATCGAGGGTCATCGAGGGACTACGATCTTTTTATCGAGGGTCTTTGCTAAAACGCCCATGCTCGAGGGACATGACTATTTTTCCGAGGCAACAAGTGAGATTACCCTAAGGGTGCATGTGTGCAAAGTGTTTTTTATTGCATGCATTTAGTCTTTGATTAGGGTGGCCTATTTGTTGGTTTTATCTTACCATACATCCTAGTTACTAACCTTTGTATAAAGCAATAAAAATGCAGAAAATAAATATCCTACACTATTACAACCATATTGAAAGGAAAGAAAATGTAAATGCAAATAAACAAAATAAAAGAAAGGAAAATGAGCTCTTCGACCCAGGCAGTAGCACCCTTCGACTCAAATCTTCATGGCCCCTTTCGAATCAGCCTTTTTTGTTTCCTTCGACTGCAGGAGTGTTATCCGGTAACCTTCGACTCACCCTTCTTGCTATTTCTTTTGACAAGATTTAGGAATCAGCAAAGTCATGTCTTTCGATTGCGCAGGCACCGGCAGGGTCATGTCTTTCGATTGGCCCGACAGTCAGTGTATGGCGAAGCCTTCTGGTTCTGCCTTGTTGCCTTGTTCGACTGGAGGTTGAAAGCAGTGAGGGAATTCCTTTCGACTGAGCTTGGAAGTCAACATGGTTTTCCTCCTAGTTGTCTCTTTCGTTTGACCTAGAGAAAGAGGGTAGAAGCCAGAAGCATCGTTTCCTATTTCCTGTTTCTTTCGTTTAAATCATTAAATGGCAACATGGCTTGAGGTCACACTAGTATTTGTCTTGTAAACAGTTCAATAGTTAAAGCAAGTTCAGGTAAACAGAAATAAAAACGAAAGGGTTAGCTCTGAAAAAATATGTTAAAAGGGTGGAAACAAAAGGAACAATGGTATGTACATGTTTCAAACAAAAGTGAAAATTACCATGCCATGAAACGAAAAGTTCAAAGGTAAGAATAACTTACCTTGCTTCAGGCCTTGAATGGATGTGGGACTTTAAGTGGAGGCCCTGTGTGTTGGATTCGAAGGAGGGGGCCAAAAGCTAGGCTTTGAATGCTGGATACGAATGAGGGGGCCAAAAGCTAGGCTTTGAATGCTGGATTCGAAGGAGGGGGCCAAAAGCTAAGCTTTGAATGCGGGATTCGAAGGAGAAGAGTAAATGTGATGCTCTTTGGATTCAAAGGATACTGAAATATGGGAATTCTTCATAATCGAAAGAGGTGAGTGTGGTTCTGGTTTTTTTATTTCTCAAGTGTTGATGAACTTGAGAGTTTTTGTTGTGTTTGAGAAAATTTGGGAGATTCGTTCCTCTGGTCCAAAGATCCTCCCTTAGCTTTGCAAAAATTCCTCTATTTATAGAGAAAAAGAATGGACACGTTTTCAATAGCCAGCCTTGCAAAATAATAAAATAATAGGTAACGTGAAAGGTACAAGTGGGGGGCCTGTTGGCATTTGGGGTGCAGAAGATGTGACTTATGCTTTTTAGCGTTGCTTGTGCTCAGACCACATTCAGGTGGAAAGCTGCTTTTGTGATAAAAGTACTTTCTCTGATTATGTAAAGATTTGGAAGCAACATAGCCTGGAAAATGAGATTTGGTCTTGAGTCGAATGAAAGAATGAGATCGAAGCGCATTTGTTCGAAGGAAGTCTTTGCCTCAGTCGAAGCTTGTGGTCGAAACAAACTTACTCGAAGGAAGCATTTGCCTCGGTCGAAGCTTGTGGTTGAAACAAACTTACTCGAAGGAAGCTAATGCCCAGTCGAAGCTTGTATCGAAGAAAACATATTGCCAAACCAAAAGCTCATGCTCGAAGGAAGCATATTTCCCAATCGAAGCTTGGGTCGAAACAAACATAAAGGGAGTCATTGCCTTTTAGCGTGAGGGAAGTTCCTGGCTTCTGAGTCGAAGGGTATTCTCAAGTTGCATTCGAAGGAGGCTCTTGCTCAAAACAAAGGATGTAATCCAAGTTGAATTCTAAGGAGGCTCTTGCTCAACTAAAGTTTTCACACGGGAACACAGAAGGTGAGTGCCCAAACGAAGACTTGCATGCAGGCACCTGTGTCCAAACGAAGACTTTTTCTTACATGGGGTACATGTGTCAAGTAGGCATGGCCTTCGATTGCAAGCATGCAAGCAGCAAAAGGCACAAACGAAGCCTGCAACAAGAAGTTACGGGCCCAGGCGAAAGAGGAACGCTAGTAGTTATTTTGAGCAATCGAAGGAGGCCAAGAGTCAATCGAAGGGTGCTGAATCGAAGGGGACCTGTTTTCCTCCAATTTTGTCAAAATGTTATTTTTATCTGTTTTCTCCCTTTTTGATAGTCTCCTTTTAATTCGGGTATTGGAAAATTCCAATGCACTTGTTAAAGCTTGAACCTTGAAAATCCTTGTAAGAAAAGGCCTTGATAGAATGAGAGGGAAAATTTTGGGGTACAACACAATCAAACAAAAATTATATACAAATTGATCAATCAAACAACACATTCAACAAATTGCACATTGAGAATAAATGAGAGTAAGTGATAATATATTGCAATTTTCCTTTGAGTTGAACAAGCTAAACCATTTGTCAAACACTTGGTGTGCAACTGAATTTTTCTGAATTTTCCTTTAAGTTGTGTTAATACACAAAAGAACTTATAAGCAAAAGTGATTATGAGCAATATAACCCCTTGAGGTAAATAAAAAAATAGTTTGGAGAATTATTTACAATTCAATTGATAATGCAATGCTATTGTTGTACCCCAATTTCCCCCCCCCCCCCCCTAAGATCCCCTCATCATACCATGTTGATTCCATCACAACAAGATCACATTATGATTCTTGGTTCCCCTCCCTATATTTAGCTTTTCTCTTTGAGGAATCACCAAGCACCTTGACTTGTGTTCTTTTGTGATCATGAATATTTTTGTCTTGATTTCTTCTTTTAATTAATAAAATGCAATGTTGGTTTTTCTTGCTTGTTACTTATGTAGGTAAAGGCAATGAGATTTAGCAAGTTGCTCCATGGGTTCATGAGTTTATTTCCATGCCCTAGTAAATAAAGTTTGAGAAGTTAAAACCTCACCACTAGATTTGTTTTGGAGGAAATGGCATGGCAAGGTTATTTTGGTTCACCATATTTCAATATTATCAAATTTGGTTCAAAAGTACAAGGGATTGATGGAAGAAGTTGTCATGGTTGGACAAGGTCTCGTTCCCATTGATCACAAGTGCATATTTCTCTTAAATCTCAAGATATGGAAGTGGTTGTGGTTTCTATGGGTTCTCATTATCATCCCCAACAACTTATATTTACAAAGCATTTGTGTTGGTACAAGAAGTTTATTCAAAATTGTCAAAGTTCCTCAAGGCATTTTTATTGATCTAGGAGCTAGGGTTTTGAACTTCAAAGAAGCATATCTTGCTCATCTGTTGGTATTTTGTAGTGATTCCAAAGACATACTTCTCTTAAAAGGGTTATCAACAAATCACTTTAAAAGTTCCAAGGAGTTTTCATGTGGAAGAAACTTGATGATGAAGAAAGATTACAAGTCCTCCAGATGAACCCCCATTTTCCTCTGTGTGACTTCAAATGATCATAACTTGGTCAATTTTTATCACCTTGAGCCCACTACTTTTCCATAATGATCTTGAGGATGTGAGCTTTATTCCTTATTTTATGTGCAAAGTGATAAAATGGATGGAAGATGGCCTAAGGATACACAGGATTATAGGTCATTTCATGCTTTTTTCCAACTTCAACAATTCATAACTCTCTCAATTTTTGGATATTTTGAATGGTTCAAGTTTCAAAATGTCATTCAAGATATCTATTTAATGCCATATTTTTTGGTCAAGAGTAAATTCCAAGAGGAAGGCCATGTTTGGATGCAAAACATTATAGGTCATTTTTGAAGAAAAACTTGAAATATTTCTAAGTATGGAAAGTCAACTTCTTTTTTCCAAACTTTGACTCAATGCAACTTTTAGCTCAAGCATCCATTTTATCCCATACTTTTTCCATTGCAAAGCTTGTAACCTCATCTTTCTAAAGCATCAAGAATCATGCCTTAAGACCCCTTGAGCTGAGAATGCCATTAGACTAAACTTGGTAACTTGGAACTGAAGTTTCTCTATAAGTCAGAATTTGAAATCTTTGTTTTGGCTTCTAATCACAAGTTTTCCATGCGTGTTTGCCTCTAAACATGTTTAGTGAAGTTCCAAAATTGATTAGCACAACAAAACGTGCATTTTGGATGAGTTTTGATCAAATTGGAAGTCACACTTTTCTTGTTTGCAACTTCACACGATTTCCCTCCAAACTTCATCATTTCAAACGCTTGAACATTCCATTTGATTCCCCTATAAATAGAGGGTCATCCCCCATTCATTTCCTCAAGCTTGGATAGCGAAAATCACCCTGCAAAACTTGTTCCATAACTCAAAATTCTACTACTTCGAAATCTTCTTTCAAGCCTTTTTCAATCCAATTTTCCATCGATTCATCTTCCTTGATCTTCCCTGAAGTTAACCATATAATTACATTCAAGAATCGTGCCTTAGATTGCTCCATAGAAGTCCAGTTTCAAAGCTCTGCAACTCAACTTAAATAGGTAGATTCTCGCATTAATTCTTCAAAACTTTGATATCATTGTGATGCTCTCATTTCCATGGTTCTAGTCGCAACACTTACTTTCATCTAGAAAACTTTTTTGACCACGAAATTTCAAATCCCTTTTCAAAACTTTCCTTCCAATATGCTTGAGCTATAGTTTATATAAATTTGTCGCGAAGGTGTGGTTGTCTTCGTCTTGAAGAGACGAAGCGAATGACATAGGTCCGAGCTTCTGATTTTATAGTTTGAGAGACCTGCAATTCACGTTGGTTGGAGGTTGAAGATGACCAATGTGTCATCTTCCAACCAATCATGGCACGCCACTTGTATTTTTTGAAATCTGATTTAATTAATGATTCAATGCATTATCCACTAAAGTCCATAACATGCACAGCGCGCCAGGTCCACTTGATCTGTTTACTAACGCGTTTTGACATTCATCAGATGGCCCATATTTTTTTGATTTTTATTTTCTTTTCTGATTTTTATATTTAATTGTTTTAAATTTAAAAAAATCATAGAAAATTCATTTTTAGTCCAAAAAATCTGAAAAAATTATGAAAAATATTTTTGATTTTTCTCTTTCTGATTTTTATTTTTTCATAATTTTATGTTGTCTTTTGGTATTTTTTTTATAAATTTTAACTTTATTTGTTTTGTTTTAAATGTTTAAAAATACTTTTTATGCATTTTTAAATTCTGAAAAAAATATGGAATGATCCAATGATATTGTGATAAATATTGGTGACCTCACTTATTTTTTATTTCTAACTTTCATATTATTTTTATCATATTTGGTTTATTTTACTCGTTTCTTTTAATTTTAAAAATAGTTTCTGATTTTAAAAAATTACCAAAAAATTTATAAAAATATTTGAGTCCATTTCTGATTTTTCTATGGTCTTACTTTTTATTTCTTAATTAATTTGAACATAGTTGATATTTTTATCCCTTATTTCTATTTTAAATATTTCTAAAACATTTTTTAATATATATATTAAAATGCAATATTATTTTGTGACTATTTTCTGGCTAATCTTGGATTGAATTTTTGATCATGAAATTTATTAACATCATTGGATCCATGGTGTTGAGTTTAACTCCATAAAAATGGATGAATGATTTTAATAACAGTTTGATTAAATTTTAATTCAAATGTGGTTTGTATATTCTTTCCCACCCCTCTTCATCTCATCCCTTTCTTATTGCACTAAGTGTTATTGAAGCATGACCTCTATATCATGTATCAAAACAAATGGTGTATAGATTGCTATTGACCAGCCTCAAAATAGGTGCGACTTCTACACACGTCCACTTACGATTACATAACATAACGCTAAATTTTGTCCCGACTCAAATAAATGATCATTCGTGGCCCAAACCTATGTTTGCAAGCCCAAGTATATTAATTTGATCTCTTTGATCCAATAACCTTGAGATTCATTATGTGGAGGCTTTGGTTCTACCAATCCTGTAATGGATCTATAACACTTTTGGTCAACGCGGATCACTTAAACATCATTGATCATTAAATGGTACTTTTGAGGATTCCAAATGGATGATATACTTAACAAAAATCAAATGCAACTTGTTGTGTGGAGGCTTTGGTTCTACCAATCCTCTAATGAGTTCCAAATGCAAGTTTCAAGATGGTCATCCAACTAACCACTAATTATTAAATTGCTTTTACCTTGTGCCCTTTTATTTTTTATGCTTTATGTACCATTTATTTAGCATTTACATTTCATTTTATTTTTTCATCTTTGCTCACTTGAGCCCATTTACTTTCTTGTCATTTTTATTTTTGCTCACTTGAGCTTTAATTTTCTTTTTCAAGACACCTAATAATAAACATGAACCCTAAAAATCTTTAATGATACTTGGACTACTTGGTTACTATCCTTGGCATTATGGAGTATTGGACTTCTTGGACTTAGGGTTAGAAATCTTGGCCTATGTTGGAGACCTTGTGACCTTAATTGATATTTTGTCTGGAGTTCTTGGGGTTTTACCTGAAGACATTGGGTTGTTTTGTTTTTTTTGTGTGCAGGTTGTTGTGATTACATTCCTTGTTTGTAGTCTGGAATTCACCCGTATACAGCTATTACTCTGCCCAATTTTTGTGAAGACTTAATACACTTGAAGTTTGATTCTCACAAGAGGTCTAGTATCTTTGCTTGCTTGGTTTCAATCCAAAGAATTAGAATTCTATCTTGGCTTATAGTGTCAAGTATTGGCTTCTTGTTGGTTAGATGGTTCCTATACCTATATTTTACCTTATGCATTAGGATAGTCTCTTCTTCTCCTCCCATCTTCTTTAATTTCAAAAATCTTCTTCCTCCTTTTGAAAACTCTTCTTCCTTTTAAACCTGAACCACTTTCATAATAAACTTGGACTTAGGTCCATGTATTTTCAAAAACCTTTTCACAAGTAAACTTCAATCAACTTAACAATACCTTGACATTTTTTTTAGAAGACTAAAAGTCAAATCAATCTCATTTCAAACCATTTTGCCACTTTGGCTCTTATCTTTAAAACTTTTTCTCAAAAGATTAGACTCTTGTCAATCCTTATAGTGAAGCAAACAACTATACTTCTACGATATATAGTGAAGTGAGATATTTTCCACTTGGGTGTTGAGTGAGGCATTGTTGATTTTAAAATCCAAGCCATATCATCCACTTTGAGATGATACAAATTCTTCTTTCTCATGATTGTGGGTAGTAGGTATGTTTTCCACATGGACAATGACGATGATGTCTTATCTCATAAAATTAACCAACACACTTGTATTTTTAAAAAAAAAAATTTAAAGAGGAACTACGTGTACCCTGATCCCATATTGCATAAAAAGGTGGTAAGTAGGCACTAAAGGTTCGCAGCCGCGGTGGGTGCAAAAACCATAAAAATATATTTCTTTTCTCACCTCCATCATCCATTTTTACACAACATTTTATAGCCAAAATATACAGATTTTACAAAGAGGTTCCTACGGAGTATCGTAGATGTTTAGGGTGCTAATACCTTCCCTTTACATAACCAACCCCCTTAACTTGAATATTTCCCCCCTCTTTTTTGGGTTACTCGCTCTTTTCCCATTCCTTGGAAATAATAAAGCGTGGTGGCGATTTCTATTCTGATTTGTACAAGTCTAGTCAATCCCATGGCTTAGTCTTAAACATTTCTACTGCTACAGAAAAATGGCGACTTCACTGGGGAAAGATTGACCTCTTGTTGGTCCACCCCTAAATGGGTTTAGCCTATCTTTGTTTATATCTGTGTATATTCTATTATTATTTATGTGTTATATGTTGAATATATGTTTATCTGGATTTTCCTAGTTTTCAGGGTGCTTGGTGATTACTCATAAGTCCTATACCCAGACTTGGGAAAACTTTAAGATATGACGGGCGGCATAGTCATGTTAAATTTGAGGGAGTAATCCCAAAAAAGGAGGCATGAGATCCCTCACTCAGTGGAGGCCCCTTTGACTGTAGTGTGGTTTACCGAATAATTGGGAAGACATACTGCTTTTGACCTGGGAGCCTGCTGAAGCTGAGGACCGTAGAATACCAAACCCATCTTAGCCTTTTAGGTGTAGTGAGGAAGCTATGACGGAGTAATCCGGAAATAGTTGTCACGCGATCTACGCTCGGACGAGTCTTTCTTGAGAATGTTACTAATTACCGAGTTAATCGGGAAGTTGGTAATATCCGAAGGAATTATGTAGACTCTGGGGACCTCTAGAACCTTGTTCGGAAGGTGATAACTTTTAGACCATACCTTATGGGTAGTACCTTCGACCTCATGCTCGTGACGTTAAACCTATGAACCCTATATATGTGATCTTATGTGTGATTGCTGCATCATGCATTCATGCACTCATAAGCATATTTTGAAGAAATGTTATTTCAAGGGATTTAAAAGTTGACCATTTGTTAATATCTCAGGTACTTTTTAACCATGGATTATAGAAAAAGAAAGACCGGGAAGTACAGTTTCAAGGATCCCAAGATAAATGAGTTGATCAGTCTAATTCTCGAGATTGAGTGTTCTACAGATTTTCAGAAGAAGTATGGATCCATCATTCCTCTCATGAAGCTGAAGATGAATGATGGTATTCTCTCGACCTTGGTCCAGTTCTATAATCTGATGTATCATTGCTTTACTTTTCCCGACTATCAGTTGATGCCTACACTAGAGGAGTATTCTTATCTATTGGATTTACCTGTTACTGATTGTGTTCCTTTTACTGGCTTGGAGGATGAGCCAAAATCCCATTAGATTGCTGCTTTGATCCATCTGGGGAAGTCTTAGGTTAAAGCACATATGACTACTAAAGGAGCTATTAGAGGATTTCCAGTTCAGTTCTTATTGGATAAAGCTTGCTACTTTTCCAGGATGAAGAGTACAGTCGTTTTTGAGGCCATTTTTGCTCTACTTGCTTACGGGATGTTCTTATTTCCTAATGTGGACAGGTTTATTGACATTAACGCTATCAGGATCTTCTTGATTGGAAACCCAGTTCCTACATTGTTGGGAGATGCTTATTACTCTATTCATATTCGAAATTCTTACCATGGGGGGGATGATTATCTGTTGCACGCCTCTATTGTACCGGTGGTTTGTCTCTCATATGCCTCAGTCTGATGCTTTTTGGGATATCAAGAAGGAACCTCGTTGGGCTCCTAAGATCATGGCACTTACTCACTCGGATATTGATTGGTATCATCGAGCTTACCAGGATATAGAGATTATTGACAGTTGTAATAGTTTCCCCAATGTACCTCTTCTTGGTACAAAGGGAGGAATTAACTATAACCCTGTTCTTGCATGACGACAGCTTGATTATCCGATGAGGGATAAACCAAATAGTATTCATTTGAGTAGTTTCTTTCTGAAGGAAGGAGAAGACCATAGGGAAGCTAAGGAGCAGATTGCGAAGGCCTGGCGTCACTTTCATAAGAAGAGTAGGAAAGACTTGGGACCTAGAGGTGTTGTTTCTTTGGAGCCATATCTTCAGTGGGTCCAAATGAGAGCTATTCAGTTGAAGATGACGTATTCCCGGGAAACACCTATGCCTGATTTATTTGTAAAGACTACTCCTCCCTTATTGGATGATCTAGAAGAGCTACAGCTTGCTTTGGTCAGGATGCAACAGGAAAAGGATGCTTGGAAGAATAAGTGCCAAACTTTAGAGATTTCCTATAGAGAAGACTTGAAGGAGAAAGAAGACTTGATTGAGATCCTTGAGAGTCTAGCGGTAGAGACCATGGAGAGGCAAGGGGATTTATTTTCTCCTAAGCCTCAGTCAAATACTAGTTGCTCACTTCTTGATTCAGGAGATTGGAAGGAGGTTTCCACCAGGTATGCAGAAGAAAACCAGAGGTTGAAGGCTCGTATTGCCAGGCTCACAGAGAAGCGCCCGTGTGTAGAGTGATCTCCATCAGCTTCGCTTTTCATGGTTTTAGACTTTATTTTCATCTTGTACTTGGGATTGTTGAGACTTGTAATCCATTTTGAGATTGTCATAATAAATTTTTTTAGTATTTTTCAAATGCGTTATTACTTTGATATTTGCAACATGTCCATAAATTTTAAATCCCTTGAAATATTAAATAATAAAATGAAATCATGTGCATTGCATATCATGCATCATATTGCACATATTTCTTGCATTTGTTACGCATATCCAGGTGTCTTACCAAGCTTCTTTACTTCGTTCAGCAAGCTGAGTCATCACTACAACACTCGGGCTAATTTAAAAAAAAAGATGGACAACTTAGAATAAGAGAATCACGAGCTGCGCGAGGAGGTTTCTGCTTTGAAGGCCGGCATGGCCAATCTTACTGATCTAATGGAATCTCTGGTGGCTGCTGTTGCACCCCAAAATTTACCCTCTTGATTTTAGGCTTATCTTTTATCATGAACATCATAGTGCATTACATTCATACATTGTGATAGGATCAAATTACTTTGGTTATCAAGTCTTCCTCAAGCTTTGAAGATTGATTGCATTGAAAAGTTGCTCAAGAGATATATTACCATCCAAACCTCTGAATCTTTCAAGCTTAAAAGTTTTTGCATATCTCAAGATGCTTTATTTATCTCTTTGGACCCCCAGAAGATTGGAGCTTGTGTTTGATCACAAGTGAAATCACTCTTTGGATTCATCAGCCAAATTAGGGTTTTGTTTGAAGTAAGGCTATTGGTCCTTCCAATGTACAAGTCTTGATTTAGGGAGTTACTAAATTTCTTTGACATTTGAAAGATCTTTCTACAAGAAATTGGTCAAGATGCCTAGAGGATTTGAAGTTTTAAAGATAATTCATCAGTCTCCTAGTGCGTTGAACAACTCTAGGGTTTGGGTTTTCATCAATATTTCTTGAGAATTTTGAAGTGAAACTTTGCACATGGCCTCTATATGTTTGGAAGATCACATCTTTTAAGTTTTAATCATCAATTTTGAAGGGAAGTGGATCAATTGATTTAGAGGGGCAAAATGGTCATTTTGGTCAAGATCAGTCAAAGTCAAAGTTGACCAAGGGATTTTTTGGCCAACCATCAATTCAAGGATGTAATTTTCATATTTCAAGTCCATTTTGGTCATTAGATCAAATAGAATGGATTTTGGGATGAAACTTGTTCTTGAAGAAACCCTAGAAGTTACTAATTTTGGAAAATAAGGGCTTAATTTCAAAAATTCATATTTTATTCATCCTTGATCAAGAAGATGCAAATGAAATATGCTTGAAAAGCTAAGAGAATTATCTTTCATCTCCTTTTGGTCTCATATTCAAATTGGCAAGGAATCAAGAGTTATGGTCTTTTGAAGTCACAAAATTATAGGTCATTTTCCAAAATTATTGAATTTCAAGCCAAATGTTGAGGACCTTAATGGATTCAATTGCAAAAACTCAAAACTAAGGTATTGTATATCTTTTCAATACCTTTCCAAATTGTGCTCATTTGTGCCAAAACTCAAAAGTATGAGCAAGTTATGAGTTTTGAAATATTGGGGCATTTTATTGAAATTTGGCAAATATGCAAAATGGCCATTTCTTGCAAACTCAAGTATTAGTCATTCTCCTTGCTTCTAATCAAGCCCATTGGTAATTTGTGACATGCTGAGGCCCATCACACTCACTATTGCGTGCCCCATATGGTATTGCACACGTTGCATTGAAAAAATGACAAACTTGCTCAAAATTGCAAATTCACCAACACTTATTTATTTCAAATGATCATAAGCTGGAATTTTGGGGGTGTAATTCTGAAGTTATTTGGCTCGCAAAATGCATAAGAAGCAAGAGAACGCATGGGAAAAACACCTGATTCAGTATGCACCTCATTTTTGGCCAAAATTCCCAATCCTGCCCTCCAACGACTTTAAGGACAAACTTCCACTTCTATCCTTCTCTACAAACTCTATATAAGTGAAAGCAAGCAAAGAGAGAGAAAGAGAACACGCCATTTGCAAGAATTCCAGATCTGATATTTCCTCCTTCCTCTGCAACTTGATTCGAATCTCTCAATTCCTTGGTGTTTTCTTCAAAATTCTTGAGGATTTTGCTTCAGCAAAGCAAGTAGATCAAGCTAGCACCATTTGTTTGCATCTGGAGTGAAGGAGACAGTAGATCACTTTTTGCCTTGAGGTAATGATTCCAAACTTCGATTCTTGAGATGCACTTGTTTATTGTGATGTTTGAGCTTGGATTCATGTTCAGTGATGTTAATAGAATATTTCTGAAGCTTTATAGCGTTTAATTTGATGAATTATCCATGATTGGATGTTCTGAAACTCGTGATTTAGAATGTTTTTGTTCATATTCATGACTTGATTGTGGACAATGTGGTTGATGATTTGATTTGATTCAAATTGCTATGAATTCCTTGCCATGTTAGCTTTGATTTGCCTTTGGTTTCATAGAGAATGATGCAAAATTGAGCATGTTATGTTGATCTGAAAGTGACCCCCAAGCCTGAGATATGCGCACGTTTTTTGAATGTCTAGAGGTTGAAGATGATGTGGTGGCACATC
Source organism: Vicia faba (assembly GCA_948472305.1). Taxonomy (NCBI): domain Eukaryota; kingdom Viridiplantae; phylum Streptophyta; class Magnoliopsida; order Fabales; family Fabaceae; genus Vicia; species Vicia faba. Next base: position 133,398 of record CATIWC010002093.1, read on the forward strand.
ATGATTGGTCTGTTTAAATTTTTTTGGTTTATTTGAATTTTTGTTTTATTTGACATTTTGTTTTCTCATCAAAACACATTCAAAAATCACAAAAAATTTACCATAGGTTAATTTTATTTTCTAGTATTTGACATATTTTTTGGATTTTTTTAAAATGATTTGATTGGTTTAAAAAAATTCATAGGCTTATTTAATTATTTATTTGAAGATAATTTTTATTTTAATAGTTCTATTAATCTAAAAAATCTACAAAAAATATTCTAGACTCCTAAAATAATGTGAAAATTGATTCTGATTTTGGTTCATCATTTTTCTCATTTTTGATTAAAAATTTAATTTCAAAAGTTTATTTGCAATATTTGTTTATTTTTTTATTTTTAATACATCTATTAATTCAAAAATTCCAAAAAAAATCATGTAATCTTGTTTTTAATCATAGAATCTGAATATATGTTTACTTTGACATTTTTCATGATTTTTGGTTATGATTTGCATTTTCTTTCCCTTAAATAATAATTCAATTATTAATTGTTTGATTTCTTATTTTTTAATACTTTCCTTTTACCAAAAAATTCACAAAAAATTTAGGGATGTGTATTTTTAGCCCTAATATTTGAATATAATTTAGGTTGGCCATTTTTCTGACTTTTTGATTTAAATATTATTTTGATATGTGAATTTTTGTTAATTACACAATTGTTTGAATATTAATTTCTTTCTTGACTTTTCCTAATTCAAAAAATAAGAAAAAATATATTTCCTGACATTTAGGGTTTCTTGATGATTGGCATGATCTTGATTTAATTTGTTTGAATTTTGATCTCACTTAATCAATATTTGAGATTAAAAGTCAAAATTTAGGGTTTTGTTGCTTATGGTGCAAGTTTTATTTTCAAATCCACTATGCCCTGGATTTTCTATAGGATTCAAGTCTTGATTAGGGTTCATGAATGTATTGGAAATTTGGAAACCATTTTTTTTTTGAATCATTTGATTTGGTTTGACATTTTTCCACAAATAATTTTGAAAACTTGTCTAGTTTGGTAGTTTTGCCAACTAGTCTTGAGCTTTGAACTTCACTTGGACTATTCCTCAATCATTCATGAACTTAGAGCTTGCATTATGACTTCTAAACACTTCCAAGATGTTAATATTTTTTGGTTTGAATTATGGATCTTTATTTCTATTTTTGATGTAATTTTGAGGTGAAGGTACCCAATTATGTTTGCATGACTTGTTGCAATTTGTTTGATGGCTAATAAACTTGAGTGAGGACTATAATTGGGAACCTAATGATCATGTTTGTTCTGATTGTCCATTTTAGCATCAAACCATTTTGAACCTCCTAGTGCATTATGTAGGTTTCATCTCCTTTTGTATTCACGAAGTTGTGTTTGAATCAATTGTGCATGATTGAAATATGTTTGCTACTGACTTTCTTAGTCTTTGTTCATATTATTCTCAAGCTCTTATGATCCTTGATTGACATTCAATTGTCAATTCAACATGGTGATAGAAAGGAGCAACATTCCTCTGATTCTCTTGACCTAATCTGTGCATATGCTTGTTTCTTCTTGCCTATCATGTCTAATGTTTATAATTGCCACCATGTTGTTCTCATTTCTTTTTCACCATATGGAATACTAACTTGGTTGTTGAATGTGCGAGGTACTCTGAGCAAGTTGCCACATTTGGCTTAAGGCTTTTCTGTGTTTCACTTTATTTGTGAAACACAATCTATTGTACTGGCATTGTTTTTTTTTTTGTGCTTGGCATGTTTGATGGTTTATGCATGATATATACATATGATTGTGAATGCCATACATTTCCCCTGGGACTTGTTCATATCTGATAGATTCCTGACTTAATTTATTTACTGATGCCATCTTGCTTGAAGTTTCTCTGGGTTTCTTTTATTCTTGCTTGATTGCTACAAATAGTTATCTGTTTGGTATTGTACTACTTCCTTTCTCCCATTTTCATTTTGCATAATACTCTGATTGCATGATGGGACCTCTATTGCTGATATATGTCAGGAGGCCCTATGGTTTTTGTCTGATTGCATGTGTTGTGTTTGTTGTTGATCGATGAGTCACTCAATTTAGAAATTGAGATCATGACTTCGCTCTCATTGCATCTTCCCTATAGGATGTTTATTGCTTTTATTCTTTAATTGTTGATCGATGAGTCACTCAATTTAGAAATTGAGATCACGACTTTGCTCTCATTGCATGTTCCCTATAGTATGTCTATTTCTTTTCTTCTTTAATTATTGATCGATGAGTCACTCAATTTAGAAATTGAGATCACGACTTCGCTCTCATTGCATGTTCCCTATAGGATAGTTTTGTGGAGCTTCCTTTGGCATGTTGATTAAGGTAGGAATCCATGTATGCTAACATAGGATAGGATTTTCCTTTAACCTCAACCTTAGGGTCAACCATTGTATGATAACTCTACGGATACTGTTAGGCTAGCTTCCCTTAGTTGTTTTTACCTTTCTTTGCATTTTGCATCTTAAAACAAAAATTGTTTTCTTGGCAAATCATAAGACATTTCTAATAAACCCAAACCCTACTTCAAAGTAAAAGATACAAACCAATTTTACTTTGTTTGTGTACCTCTTAGCTTTGCTTTTAAACCTGGTTTGTCGATGTTTCGCCATCGCATATTTATTTGGAGCCGATGTTTCGCCATCGCACATGTTTGTTATCATACATTGATTCACAATATCATTGTTAGGTGTGATGTTTCGTCATCTGTTTCGTTGATGTGTTGCCATCTCTTCCATGTTATCTCTTAGCCGATGTTTTGCCATCGCACATTTGTTTGAAGCCGATGTTTCGCCATTGCACATGTTTGTTATCCTACATTGATTCTCAATATCATTGTTAGGTGTGATGCTTTGTCATCCATTTTATTGATGTTTTGCCATCTTTGCCATGATTCCTTATAACCCTTTTAGCCGATGTTTCGCCATCGCACATTTGTTTGAAGCCGATGTTTCGCCATCGCACATGTATGTTATCCTGCTTTGAATTTCAATGTCATTGTTAGGTGTGTTGTTTTTTCACTTGATGTTTCACCATCTTTGACATGTTACCTTATTATTATTTAGTCGATGTTTGACCATCTCATGCGTTTGTTGTTTTATTTGATGTTTTGCCATCTTGACTATTTTTGTCGTCTTAACTAAAAAACACAAACCAACAAAAACACATAAGCCGAACTACGGATGCTCTGATTCCTTAAAAGGGATACGTAGGCATTGGGGTAGGGCCCAACCGAGCATAACTTTTATTTTCCCTACATTATTTTATTTTTTCCTTTCACATGCATTCCCTTTTCAATTTTAAGCCATAGACGTAGGATTTGACCACACCCATTAGATTAGACAACAAGAGTGGATACCGTAGAGTACTATGAGCGTGTGGGGTGCTAACACCTTCCCCTCGCGTAACAGACTCCCTTACCCGATCTCTCAGTCGAAAGACCGTGATTTCTCCCTTTCCAAGTTTTCTCGATGTTTACCTTTCCCTTTCGGCGGGATAAAAGATGTTCGTTGGCGACTTCATTGATGTTTCATTAACATCCAAATGACAGGTTCCGGCCGCGTAGTTTCAGCTACTCAGAATCAGCCACCAAGTGTTCAACCTCAACCAACAAGGGTTACTACTGAAGCTCCGGTTGTTCCTGTATCTGCTACTCCAACAGTTGTTCAGAATCGCATGCCTCAAGGTTACCCTTGGGGAATGCCAGAGAATTTTGCACATGAAGGTTTCAACCTTGGTCCTCAAGATACTCCAATTGTTCAGACTATTGTTACTCCCGCACCTCCTGTGGTGCATGCTGCTCCTGCTGCACCTCCTTCAGTGAATATGGTTCCGTTTGTTAACGATGATGTGTGTCGTCCTTTCCCTCCACCAAGTGAAGACTTGGGTATTTATGACAGAATGGATGATTTTCAAGAACAGTTTGACAAGATACAAAGGGAGATGAAGGCCCTCAGGGGAAAAGAGTTATTCCGGAAGAATGTGAATGAATTATGCTTGGTCCCGAATTTTAAGATATCTGCTAAGTTTAAAGTCCCGGAGTTTGAGAAGTACAAGGGCAACACTTTCCCTCGTGCTCATATGGTGATGCATGTAAGAAGAATGTCTACCCATACTGATGATCAACGTCTGCTGATTCACTTTTTTCAGGATAGTTTGATCGGTGCTGCACTGAAGTGGTATATGAGTTTGGACAACATCAACATCCATACCTTCAATGACTTGGGAGAAGCGTTCATCAAACAATACCAGTACAACATGGACATGGCTCCTGACCGTGATCAACTTAGGGCCATGGTTCATAAATACAGGGAATTATTTAAAGAATATGCACAGAGATGGCGTGAGGTAGCCGCCCAAGTGATTCCTCTCATGGAAGAGAAGGATATGACTAATATTTTCTTGAAAACACTGGGTGCTTTCTACTACGAGAGGATGGTAGCGAGTGCGCCAAGTGACTTTACTGAAATGGTAGGCATGGGTATCCACTTAGAAGAGGCTGTAAAAGAGGGCCATTTAACGAGAAATGAAGGATCTGGAGGTGTGAAGAAGCCATCTTATGGGTTTACCAAGAAGAAGGAAGGGGATGCAAATGTAGTCATGCAAGAGAGGAGAGTTAATACTCCTAGAAGGAATTCTCAGCGTCATCATCAAGTCGCTTCAGTTACTCCAGTTGTGGGTGTAGCTCCAACTACCGTTGCTTATCAGAGACCGTCCCAGCAGGAGAATCAAGGGTATAATCAGAGAAGGGAGATTTATGACTATATTCCTATGAGCTATACGGAGTTACTACCAGCATTGATTCAGAAAAATTTGCTTCATACCCGACCACCTCCCGATGTACCATCACCATTGCCTTGGTATTACAAGGCAGACCAAACATGTGTTTTTCATCAGGGAGCACCAGGGCATAATATGGAGAATTGTTATCCTTTAAAGACTGAGGTGTAGAAATTGGTGAAGTCTGGTATTCTATCTTTCAAGGATGTGGGCCCTAATGTGAAAGACAATCCTCTATCCAAGCATGAAGGAGTAAATGCTGTGAATATGGTGGCCGAATGTCCATGCGACTTCCGGATTTTTATATTAATCTGGTTAGAGGAGATTTGGTGAAAATGCATGCAGACCTATGTGAATTTAGCTACTATACGCATGACCATTCCGGTTGTGCTATTTGCAGTACAGACATACAGGGTTGCGATAAGATAAAGGCTGATTTACAGGAGATGATGGATGAGGGCCTCATCCACATAATCAGGCCTAGGGCCGAGTATGAAGAGGAGGTCAATATGGTTTCTGGATGTCCTGGAGAATTCAGAATTTTTGATGTACAATATATGAATGAGGACCTTGTGCAATTGCATGCTACTTTCTTCCATATGGATGGTCAGGTAGAACACCAGTATGGGTCTTGCCGAATTTGCTGTCGGGACTCCCGAGGATGTTCAATCATGAAGAATGGTGTTCAGTTGTTGTTAGATAGTGGAACTATTAAGGATACAAGTCAAAGGGATGATTACCATGAAGTTGATATGGTTGAGGTTTGTTTGGCTGAAGACGAGTCGGATGAAGAGTATGCCTCTGCAGATGAGTATTTCTCCTCAGATGAGGATTTGTTTTCTAGAAATGACTCAATAATGACTAATTATGTTGAAGGAGTAAACGTCATTGTACCTTGTTTTGGGGCACCCTCCCATTTTGAAATTGAATATTATAGCAAGCCAGCTGTTACCCCATTGGTGATTAGTTTTCTGGATCCCGTTCTCTACAAGTCAGATAAGGCTGTGCCCTACAAATACAACGCTACGATCTTAGAGGATGAAGTGGAAATTCCCATCTAGCCAATGCCTGATGTTGGAAATATCGCTGAAAATAGTAGGATGACTGGCAGCGATCGTGTGTTTGCACCAGTTGTTCGAGGAGATGTTAGTGCTGGAAAGAAAATTGCGGAGAAGGTTGAACCCGAGAAGGATATGGGTGAGATTAGTGGGGCTACGTTAGAGAAAGAAATGGATGATATTTTGAAGATAATCAAGATGAGCGACTATAGAATTGAAGATCAGCTACTGCATACTCCTTCAAAAATATCTATATTGGCTTTATTGATGAACTCAACTGCTCACAGAGAATCCTTGATGAGAGTATTGTACCAAGCTTTTGTGGAGAGTGATATGCCAGTAGACCAATTCAGCAGTGTAGTAGGGAATATTACATCATGTAATAACCTGAGTCTCTGTGATGACGAATTTCTAGATGAAGAAAGGAATCACAACTTGGCCCTCCACATCTCTATGAACTGTAAGAATGATTCACTATCCATTGTGCTGATTGATAATGGATCTGCTTTGAATGTTATACCGAGGAGCACTCTTATGAAGTTGAAATATCAAGGAATGCATATGCGCCCGAGTGGCATCATTTTGAAAGCGTTTGATGGATCAAGGAAATCTGTTATTGGTGAAGTGGACTTGCCTATTCATATAGGACCACATTTTTTTTAGATAACTTTCCAGGTCATGGACATTGTTCCCGCTTATAGCTGTTTATTGGGACGGCAGTGGATTCATGGGGCAGGGCTGTCACTTCAACATTACACCAGAAACTGAAATTTGTACATGAAGGGAAAGTAGTAATCATAAATGGGGAACAAGCATTATTGATATCTCATTTGTCCTCTTTTAGCATTGTGAAGGCGGATGAAGCTGCTGTTGGGACTCAGCTCCAAGCTTTATCTATTGACAACATAAGAGGAAATGAGAATTCCATGGTTTCACTTAAGGATGCGCAACAAGTTGTGTGAAAGGATCATAGCGAGGTATGGGGACAGATTGTGGATCCACCTATAAACAAGAACAGAGCCGGTTAGGGTTCTCTTTGAAGGATGACAAAGGTAAGAGCATGAAGCCGAAGTCTTCTGCAGGAAAGTATCAAGACATCTTCCGTAGTGGGGGTTATCTTCATCCAACTGTTTTCGGTATTAATGCCATTGTGGAAGATGAAGCAGAGCAGGAAATACTGAATTATGTGACGCACGGAGTTAGGGTTAAGAGCTGGATCACCACTGATGTTCCCTCTTGCATACTTGTTTCAAAGTAATTTGTTTTGTTAATCTTTTTGAAAAGCTTTCACTCTTCCCAAGGTGGAAGTATTAATGTTGTAGGGCTTATCTGTTTGTTGTAACTTTTAAAATCAATAATAAAAGTTATCTTTGTTTCCCAAATTGTGTATTTATTTTCCGCTTTTTCTTGGAAAATGGTAATCAGGAAAAAAAAACCTTCAAAATAAATAATAACTAAAATTCAATTTGCATGATCACTTGTTATATATGTCAGTTTCTAAAAGCAATCATAAATCATATGTGCAGATTAATTAAAAAGACCGTTGAATACAACAACCTTACACCCTCTCCCAACTTTGAATGTCCTGTGTATGGGGCCGAAGAAGAAGACTATGATGAGATTCCAGAAGAGGTCTCACGGTTGCTTGAGCACGAGAAAAATACCATTCAGCCTTATAAAGAGCCATTGGAAGTGATCAATTTGGGTTCAGAAGAAGATCTGAAAGAAGTCAAGATTGGAGCATCGCTGCATCCTGATGTTAAGAGCAAGTTGATTGAGTTGTTGAAAGAGTATGTGGATATTTTTGCTTGGTCTTACCAAGATATGCCTGGTCTAGATACAAATATTGTGGAGTACCGTTTACCGTTGAAACCAGAGTTTTCGCCAATCAAACAAAAGTTGAGAAGAACTCACCCAGATATGGCAGTGAAGATCAAAGAGGAGGTTCTAAAGCAGATTAATTCTGGTTTTCTTGTGACGTCAGTGTATCCTCAATGGATTGCCAATATTGTCCCTGTACCGAAAAAAGACAGAAAAGTCCGCATGTGCGTAGATTACAGAAATCTAAATAAAGCTAGTCCAAAAGATGATTTTCCATTGCCACACATTGATATGTTAGTGGATATCACAGCAAAATTCAAGGTATTCTCGTTCATGGACGGATTTTCCGATTATAATCAAATAAGAATGGCTCCAGAGGACATGGAAAAAACAACGTTCATCTCACCCTGGGGAACATTCTGTTACAGAGTGATGCCCTTTGGGTTGAAGAACGCTGGTGAAACATACCATAGGACTATGACAACCCTATTCCATGATATGATGCACAAGGAAATATAGGTATATGTTGATGATATGATTGTTAAATCCCAGACGGAAGAATGGCATGTAGAAGATTTGTTGAAGTTGTTTCAACGTTTGAGGAAGTATCGTCTCCGCATGAATCCAAATAAATGCACCTTCGGTGTTTGATCAGGAAAATTGTTGGGTTTCATTGTTATCCAGAAAGGAATTAAAGTTAACCCTGATAAAGTCAAAGCAATTCAAGAGATGCCAGCACCGAGAACTGAAAAACAAGTTAGAGGGTTCCTCGGGCGTTTGAATTATATTTCCATATTCATTTCCCACATGACTGCAACATGTGAACCGATCTTTAAGTTGTTAAAGAAAGATCAAGGTTGTGTGTGGATGGATGACTGTCAAAGGGAATTTGAAAGTATTAAAGAATATCTGCTTGAACCTCCTATCTTGCTCCCTCCTATCGAAGGAAGACCGTTGATTATGTATCTGATAGTGTTAGATAAATCCATGGGTGGTATTTTGGGACAACAAGATGAAATAGGGAAGAAAGAGTATACCATTTATTATCTCAGTAAAAAGTTTACTGATTGTGAGTCACGGTATTCCATGTTGGAAAAAACATGTTATGCTCTAGCCTGGGCGGCAAAACGTTTGCGGTAGTATATGTTGAATCATACTACTTGGTTAATCTCCAAAATGGATCCGACCAAGTACATTTTTGAAAAGCCTGCTCTTAATGGGAGAATTGCCTGTTGGCAGATGTTGCTATCTGAATATGATATCAAATACCGCACTCAAAAAGCTATTAAAAGCAGTGTGTTGGCAGATTATCTTGCTCACCAACCAGTGGAGGATCATCAGTCTGTGGAGTATGAATTCCCCGACGAGGATGTGATGTTCTTGAAAGTGAAAGATTGTGGTGAACCATTGCCCGAGGAAGGTCCTGACCCTGAATCTCGTTGGAGTATGATATTTGATGGAGCTGTGAATGCTTATGGTAAAGGAATTGGTGTTGTGATTGTCACTCCACATGGATCGCACATTCCTTTTACTGCAAGGTTGACATTTTATTGTACTAATAATATGGAAGAATATGAGGCTTGCATCATGGGTCTCGAGGAAGCTATTGATCTCAGAATTAAAGTTCTAGATGTGTAAGGTGATTCAGCTTTGGTAATAAATCAGATTAAAGGAGAATGGGATACTCGTCACCCCGACTTGATCCCTTACAAAGATTATGCTAGAAGGTTGTTACCCTTCTTTAATAAAGTTGAATTCCATCACATTCCTAGAGATGAAAATCAAATGGTGGATGCTCTGGCAACTCTGTCTTCTATGTATCAAGTGAATACTTGGAATGATACGCCTTGAATTATAGTTCGGCGACTAGATAGGCTCTCTCATGTGTTTATAACAGGGGAGGTAGCAGATGAGAAGCCTTGGTATCATGATATCAAGCATTTTCTCCAGACTCAGGAATACCTAATTGGTTCTTCGAAGAAAGATAGAAAGACATTGAGAAGATTGGCAGGTAGTTTCTTCCTCAATGAAAATGTGTTGTATAAGAGAAATTATGACATGGTCTTGCTCAGATGTGTGGATAGACACGAAGCAGACATGCTGATGCATGAGATTCATGAAGGTTCATTTGGCACTCATGCCAATGGACATTCGATGGCTAAAAAGATGCTAAGGGCAAGCTACTATTGGCTGATAATGGAATCTGATTGTTAAAAATTTGTAAAGAAGTGTCATAAATGCCAGATTTATGCAGATAGGGTCCATGTTCCTCCGTCACTTCTCAATGTGATTTCCTCCCTGTGGCCTTTCTCTATGTGGGGGTACTGACATGATTGGGATGATATAACCTAAAGCTTCGAACCATTTCATCTTGGTAGAAATTGATTACTTCACCAAGTGGGTGGAGGTTGCTTCATGTGCTAGTGTCACTAAGCAGGTGGTTGTGTGCTTCATTAAGAATAATCTTATATGTCGGTATGGTGTGCCGAGCATAATTATCACCGACAATGGCTCAAATCTGAATAATAAAATGATGACAGAACTGTGTGAAGAATTCAAGATTATCCATCATGATTCCTCTCCGTACAGGCCAAAGATGAATATAGTTGTTGAAGTTGCTAATAAGAATATCAAGAAAATTATCTAGAAGATGGTTTTTACTTATAAGGATTGACATGAAATGCTCCCTTTTGCTTTGCATGGATATCGAACATCTGTCTGCACCTCAACAGGAGCAAGCCCATTTTCCCTTGTGTATGGAAAGTAAGTTGTACTCTTAGTCGAGGTTGAGATCCCCTATTTGCGTGTAATAATGGAAACCAAGTTGTCAGAGGCTGAATGGGTCCAGAACAGGTTTGACCAATTGAATTTGATCAAAGAAAAGAGAATGACAGCTTTGTGTCATGGACATTTATATCAGAAGAGAATGAAGAAGGTCAAACCTCGTGAATTCAGAGAAGGCGACCTTGTGCTTAGGAAGATCATGTCTTTCAACACTGATTCTAGGGGCAAGTGGACTCCAAATTTTGAAGGCCCATATGTTGTCAAGAAAGCCTTCTCTGGTGGTGCATTAATTATTGAAACTATGGATGGCGAGGAGTTCCCACGTCCCATGAATGTTGATGCAGTTAAGAAATACTTCACCTAAAGAAATAAAATAATAGCTCGCTAAGTTGAAAACCCAAAAGGGAGGCTTAGGCAAAAAAGAGCGTCTCGGTAGGCCGAAAACCCGAAAGGGCAGTCTAGGAAAAAAATTAGAGACATAAACGGAATAAATTTCCCGCTAAGTTGAAACGCGCAAGGGCAGCTTAAGCAAAATTTAGAGGATTTCTTGGCAAGTAACTACATCAGACAAGACTTGATTGTTGGAGCAACAATCTTCTCAGATCCTCATCATACTTCAATCGAAGCTGCTGCTCAGGATTTCAAAAGTTGTTAGAAGGGATAGTGGTCATTATATCTCAATGTATCTTTTCCATTATATATTACCATTTTTTGAACTTTGTAATCATACATGGAGTCTCGCCATTCGCAGACTACCATTCTATTAATGAAATTTGAGCTTTTACCCAATTCTTTGTAGTTCTTATTTTATTTAGCTTGCAAAGAATCCATTTATTATTGATAATAACTTTCAAAGAAAAAAGATTAAATAACAAAATTGATTTTCAAAAAGAATTTACAATTTACTATTACTTTAAAAGTTGTGACGCAATAGGAAAATAAAAGTGGTGATCCTAGGAATGGACGAATTCCAATTGTTTTGAGAAGTTTTGTTTCCCGAGGAAGTTTTTCTCAAGATGTTCTCGTTGTATCGGGTTTGTGACTCCAGTGTCCCCGGTCAAGTTGTGGTTCATTTCTAATCTTTTCCAAGTTTGCATGATATGAAGATTCAATCCCAGATTCCTCCAATAAAGGTTTTCGTTTGTTTAATAGAGGTTATTTCTGCCCAGAGAAGTTGGTACAATAACTACTCTTGAAGAACGCAAGTCTCTGGTTTCTCTAGTGAAGAATGTATATTGGTTTTCCCTTTGAGGATGAGGTGTTAACCTCCCCAGTGAAGTCAACGCGAAATCCCCAGTTAATGGCTTGGTGATAGGACATTATATGCCTTAACAAAGTTTGTGTGCTTCCTCTTTCAAAATGGTCCTGAATTCCCTAGTGAATGTTTTGATGATTTGATGACCGTCTGCTCTACTTGAAATTGATTTTTCAAAATCCCCAGTAGAACCATTACTGTTGAAAATATTTTATTTCCCGCTGAAGTCTGAGTGCTACACCTGGTACAGCCTGGAGAAGGACGTTGTATCTTTGTATCTGTACTGTTTGGTCTCTATGTTTTGTTTACTTTTGGATTACGTTTCTCCCCAGTAAAGTTAAACCAGACAGTAGGTTTTATTTCCTCACCAGGTGCTTACTTTTTATCGGATTGTTTATCTTGAATGTAATTTAGCCGAGTGTTGATTGTGCCCGAGATGGTTTTGCCTGGTTACTCCCAGTGTTGTATATCTGTTTTGTCAACATATGCACGATAACACTCATACATTCATACACACATCATACATAGCTAAAATTGACAAATTATTTCTCATTCACATTCGTTAATATTTTGTTGACATATCACCTTGTCTTGCATAGTTACGTTGTCCTCTCTCCAATAGAGTGTTGGCCTTAAGCAGAAAGCATATATTCTTTTAATTTCCCCACTGAGTTATCCCTCGTGGAAGATTTTTGCTTTAGCCTTCTTGAACAGCTCTTTGTCTGGATGATTTAGGTTTCCCTCTTGAGTTTATTCCTCAAAGGATGTATTATGGTTGTCTGTTCCATCCTAGTTTATTTCTGGTTTGAATCTTTGATCCTCAGCAATATTATTACTTATGATATCTGCAGGCTTCGAGCCTTGGTTTGAGAATGTGCATTTATTTTGCACGAGAAGACCTTTATCTCCTCAAGCAGGAATATACTGGCATCTCCCCAGGAAGTCATATTTCTTTCCCTAGGAAGCCATATCGTTCTCCCCAGAGAGTCATTTTTTACAATCCTTCATGGCAGCAAGTGGCAGGTCTCTTTATTTGAGCAACCTATACACCCTGTAGAAGTCGAGTAACTGTTTTTTTTCTATCTTCTCTATGAGTTAATAGTTTGCAGCCCGTTGCTCAAATTACCCCAGTGGATGACAAGACTTCCAATATCGCGGAGACAGGTCATTGTGAAATTTTTACAAGTGGTAGTCTCTTTATTTGAGACAACTTATGTATTACCCTTTCCAGGCAGAATTCTTTGGTTAAAGAAGAAGTTAAGACCCATTCTAGGTTAAATGCCAGAACTTCGGGGAAACTTACATTTTCTCTTTACCTTCAGTGAAAGTTGGTAGGTCACCTTCAGTGAAAGTTGGTGATTGTTATCTTTTTGCTACCTTCAGTGAATGTTTGTAGTTCATCGTCAGTGAATGGCGGTGCTATGATATATTTTCTCTCTACCTTCAGTGAAAGTTGGTAGGTCACCTTTAGTGAAAGTTGGTGATTTTTATCTTTTTCTACCTTTAGTGAATGTTGGTAGTTCATCGTCAGTGAACCACAATGCTATGATATATTTTTTCTCTACCTTCAGTGAAATTTGGTAGGTCACCTTCAGTGAAAGTTGGTGATTGTTATCTTTTTTCTACCTTCAGTGAATGTTGGTAGTTTATGTCAGTGAACGGCGGTGCTATGATATATTTTCTCTCTACCTTCAGTGAAAGTTGGTAGGTCACCTTAAGTGAAAGTTGGTGATTGTTATCTTTTTGCTACCTTCAGTGAATGTTGGTAGTTCATCGTCAGTGAATGGCGATGCTATAATATATTTCCTCTCTACCTTCAGTGAAAGTTGGTAGGTCACCTTCAGTGAAAGTTGGTGATTGTTATCTTTTTGCTACCTTCAGTGAACGTTGGTAGTTCATCGTCAGTGAACGGCGATGCTATGATATATTTTTTATCTACCTTCAGTGAAAGTTGGTAGGTCACCTTCAGTGAAAGTTGGTGATTGTTATCTTTTTGCTACCTTCAGTGAACGTTGGCAGTTCATCGTCAGTGAAAGGCGGTGCTATGATATATTTTCTCTCTACCTTCAGTGAAATTTGGTAGGTCGCCTTCAATGAAAGTTGGTGATTGTTATCTTTTTTCTACCTTCAGTGAATGTTGGTAGTTCATCATCAGTGAAAGGTGATGCTATGATATATTTTCTCTTTACCTTCAATGAACGTTGGTAGCTTTGCCTTCAGTAGGAGTTGGTGTATCCTTTGACCATTTTACCATCCTCTCTGAGTCAGGTCTTTTGATCCACCAGTGATTTATTTTCATGGTCATGTTTCTCTTTTGTTTCTGTATTTTCTTTGCTACATCCCCAGTGGTGTTTTGCGTCTCTTTGGTTTTGTTCATATGCATTCATGCTCAAAATCACTGCATGGCATCTTAGGGCCAAAAATAGGGTTTGTTTTATATTTAAGTATCTTCGATCGCGTCGACACGAAGATTTTCAACCTTTGTATCTCCGGATAGAAGAAACTTAAATAAGTGCAAGTGTTGTACCCCAATTTTTCCCCCTAAGATCCCCTCATCATACCATGTTGGTTCCATCACAACAAGATCACATTAGGATTCTTGTTTTCCCTCCCTATATTTAGATTTTCTCTTTGAGGAATCACCAAGCACCTTGACTTGTGTTCTTTTGTGATCATGAATATTTTTGTCTTGATTTATTCTTTTAGTTAATAAAATGCAATGTTGGTTTGTCTTGCTTGTTACTTATGTAGGTAAAGGCAATGAGATTCGGCAAGTTGCTCCATGGGTTCATGAGTTTATTTCCATGCCCTAGTCAATAAAGCTTGAGAAGTTCAAACCTCACCATTGTATTTTTTTTTGAGGAAATGGCATGGAAAGGTTATTTTGGTTCACCACATTTCAAGATTATCAAATTTGGTTCAAAAGTACAAGGGATTGATGGAAGAAGTTGTCATGGTTGGACAAGGTCTTGTTCCCATTGATCACAAGTGCATATTTCTCTCAAATCTCAAGATATGGAAATGGTTGTGGTTGCTATGAGTTCTCATTATCATCGCCAACAACTTATATTTACAAAGCATTTGTGTTGGTACAAGAAGTTTGTTCAAAATTGTCAAAGTTCCTCAAGGCATTTTTCTTGATCTAAGAGCTAGGGTTTTGAACTTCAAAGAAGCATATCTTGCTCATATTTTGGTATTTTGGAGTGATTCCAAATACATCCTTATCTTAAAAGGGTTATCAACAAATAACTTCAAAAGTTCCATGGTGTTTTCATGTGTAAGAAACTTGATGATGAAGAAAGATTACAAGTCCTCCAGATGAACCCCCATTTTCCTATGTGTGACTTCAAATGATCATAACTTGGTCAATTTTTATCATCTTGAGCCCACTCTTTTTCCACAATGATCTTGAGTATGTGAACTTTATTCCTTATTTTATGTTCAAAGTGAGAAAATGGATGGAAGATTCCCTAAGGATACAAAAGATTATAGGTCATTTCATGATTTTATGCCAACTTCAACAATTCATAACTCTCTCAATTTTTTGAGATTTTGAATGTTTCAAGTTTCAAAATGTCATTAAAGAGATATATTTCATGCCATCTTTTTTGGTCAAGAGAAAATTCCAAGAGGAAGGCCATGTTTGTATGCAAAACATTATAGGTCATTTTTGAAGAAAAACATTAAATATTTTTAAGTATGCAAAGTCAACTTCTTTTTTGCCAACTTTGACTCAATGCAACTTTCAGCTCAAGAATCCATTTGATCACATTCTTTTTCAATTGAAAAGCTTGTAACCTCATCTTTCTAAAGCATCAAGAGTCGTGCCTTAAGACCCCTTGAGCTGAGAATGCCATTGGACTGAACTTGGTAACTTGGAACTGAAGTTTCTCCATAAGTCAGAATTTGAAATCTTTGGTTTGGCTTCTAATCATAAGTTTTCCACGTGTTTTTTCCTCTAAACATGTTTAGTGAAGTTTCAGAATTGATTAGCACAACAAAACGCGCGTTTTGGATGAGTTTTGATCAAATTGGAAGTCACACTTTTCTTGTTTGCAACTTCACACGATTTCCCTCCAAACTTCATCATTTCAAACGCTTGAACATTCCATTTGATTCTGTATAAGTATAGGGTCATTCCCCATTCATTTCCTCAAGCTTGGATATCCAGAATCACCCTTCCAAACTTGTTCCATAACTCAAAATTCTGCTACTTCAAAATTTTCTTTCAAGCCTTTTTCAGTCCAATTTTTCCATCAATTCATCTTCCTTGATCTTCCCTGAAGCTAACCATATAATTACATTCAAGAATCGTGCTTTAGATTGATCTATAGAAGTCTAGTTTCATATCTCTGCAACTCAACTTTAATAGGTAGATTCCTTCATCAATTCTTCAAGACTTTGATATCATTGTGATGCTCTCATTACCCTGGTTCTAGTCGCAACACTTACTTTCATCTGAAAACTTGTTTTGAAAATGAAATTTCAAATCCCTTTTCAAAATTTTCCTTCCAATTTGCTTGAGCTATAGTTAATATAAATTTGTCCCAAAGGTGTGGTTATCTTCATCTTGAAGAGACGAAGCGAATGTCATAGGTCTGAGCTTCTGATTTTACAGTTTGAGAGACCTGCAATTCACGTTGGCTGGAGGTTGAAGATGACCAACGTGTCATCTTCCAACCAATGATGGCATGCCACTTGTATTTTTTGAAATCTGATTTAATTAATGATTCAATACATTATCCACTAAAGTCCATAACATGCACAGCGCGCCAGGTCCACTTGAACTGTTTACTAACGCGTTTTGACATTGATCAGATGGTCGATATTTTTTTAATTTTTATTTTCTTTTCTGATTTTTATATTTAATTGTTTTAAATTTCAAAAAATCATAGAAAATTCATTTTTAGTCCAAAAAATCTAATGAGTTCCAAATGCAAGTTTAAAGATGGTCATCCAACTAACCACTAATTATTAAATTGCTTTTACTTTGTACCCTTTTATTTTTTATGCTTTATGTACCATTTATTTAGCATTTACATTTTATGCTATTTTTTCATCTTTGCTCACTTGAGCCCATTTACTTTCTTGTCATTTTTATTTTTTCTCACTTGAGCTTTGCTTTTCTTTTTCAAGACACCTAATAATCAACATGAACCCTAAAAATCTTTAATGATACTTGGACTACTTGGTTACTATCATCGGCATTATGGAGTATTGGACTTCTTGGACTTAGGGTTAGAAATCTTGGCCTATGTTGGAGACCTTGTGACCTTAATTGATATTTTGTCTGGAGTTCTTGGGGTTTTACATCAAGACATTGGGTTGATTTGTTTGTTTTGTGTGCAGGTTGTTGTGATTACATTCCTTGTTTGTAGTCTGGAATTCACCCGTATACAACCGTTACTCTGCCCAATTTTTGTGAAGAATTAATACACTTGAAGTTTGGTTCTCACAAGAGGTCTAGTATCTTTGATGTCTTGGTTTCAATCCAAAGAATAGGAATTCTATCTTGGCTCATAGTGTCAAGTATTGGCTTCTTGTTGGTTAGATGGTTCCTATCCCTAGCTTTTACCTTATGCATTATGATAGTCTCTTCTTCTCCTCCCATCTTCTTTAATTTCAAAAATCTTCTTCCTCCTTTTGAAAACTCTTCTTCCTTTTCAACCTGAACCACTTTCATAATAAACTTGGACTTAGGTCCATGCATTTTCAAAAACCTTTTCACAAGTAAACTTCAATCAACTTAACAATACCTTGACATTTTTTTAGAAGACTAAAAGTCAAATCAATCTCATTTCAATTCATTTTGCCACTTTCGCTCTTATCTTTAAAACTTTTTCTCAAAAGATTATACTCTTGTCAATCCTTGTAGTGATGCAAACAACTATACTTCTACGATATATAGTGAAGTGAGATATTTTCCACTTGGGTGTTGAGTGAGGCATTGTTGAATTTAAAATCCAATCCATATCCTCCACTTTGAGATGATACAAATTCTCCTTTCTCATGATTGTGGGCAGTAGGTATGTTTTCCACACAGACAATGATAATGATGTCTTATCTCATAAAATTAACCAACACACTTGTGTATTTTTTTAATAAAAAATTAAAGAGGAACTACGTGTACCCTGATCCCCTATTGCACGAAAAGGTGGTACGTAGGCACTAAAGGTTCGCAACCGCGGTGGGTGCAAATACCATAAAAATATATTTCTTTTCTCACCTCCACCATCCATTTTTACACAACATTTCATAGCCAAAATATACAGATTTTACAAAGAGGTTCCTGAGGAGTACCGTAGATGTTTAGGGGTCTAATACCTTCCCTTTACATAACCAACCCCCTTACCTTGAATCTCCCCCCCCCCCCCCTCTTTTTTGGGTTACTCGCTTTTTTCCCATTCCTTGGAAACAATAAAGCGCAGTGGCGATTTTTATTCTGATTTGTACAAGTCTAGTCAATACCATGGCTTAGTCTTAAACATTTCTACCACTACAGCTATTTGACAAATTTATTGAAGAATTTAAATAAGTAAAAGCGATAAAAGAAAAGATACACAAGTATTTTTCTACACAGTTCCTCATATTCTTACTCGCATGTGGGTACGTCTGCGCCCAATTCCAATGTGGAATTAAGATACTTTCTTACTTTCCACAAGTATGAATACAAGATAAGTGTTCAAGAGCAACCCTACAAAGCATAACCGTTTGATCTGAGCATAGTAAGGAGTAGAAGTTAATAATTTAATTCTAACTTCTTGCGCAAATTCTTGCATTTTTTGTCCAGTAAACACTGATCCTTGGTCGTTCATAATTGTTTCTGGAATTCCAAACTGACAGATGATGTGATTTTGTATAAAATCAATAACAACTTCTTGGTCGACGTTAGTTAATGCTACTGCCTCGACCCATTTTGTAAAGTAATTAATACCAACTAAAATATATATTTGGTGTTTTGATGAAGCTGGTTTTATTTCTCCAATCACATCTAAATCCCATCCTTTGAATGGCCAGGGCTTTATAACTGCATGTAATTAACTTGCGGGGACATGTTGTATGCCCCCATGCATTTGGCATTCTCAGCAACCTTTAGCAAATTCGATGAAATCTTTTAGAATTGGAGGCCAATAGACGCCTGAACGCACCAGAAGCCATTTCATTTTGTGTCCTGCTTGATGTGCACCACATGCTCCACTATGCACACTTGACACTGCCACATATGCCTCACTTTCCCCATGGCATTTTAACAAAACTCCTTCAGCAGTTTTCTTAAATAATTAGTTCTCTATCAAAACATAACTGAGAGTGCGATACTTGATCTTACGATCTGTCGACCCCGTGGGGATGCACAGATAGTTAGCCAATGGCTTTCGCCAGTCATTCTCTTGTCCATTGTCAATGGTTAAAATTTGAAAATTTATGGCATCTATAGCCCCTAACTTTACAATCGACAAATCTGAAGGGGATAACAAAGTTGCTCGAATTTTCTCTCTTACTTGGGTAAGTTTTTCATTTTGATCTCTCTTGTATCTCGAGGCTTCTTGTGCTAGGTCATTAGCCTTTTCGTTCTCTCTTCAAGGTATGTGTCGAATACTTACTTGCTCAAACTGTTTTAATAATCTGATGGTAATCACAAAATACATGATTAAATTTTCTTTAACACATTTGTACTCCTTTGATACTTGTTTAATCACTAATTCAGAGTCTTCCATAATTTCGATGTTCCTTGCCCCCAAATCTAGCAGTAGTTCAAGTCCTGTTATTAGAGACTCGTATTTTTCTTCATTATTTGTGCACATACCATCGATTTTATACTTGAACTCTGTTGGAATTCCACTGGGAGAAATTATAATTCCTCATATTCCAACTCCATTCTTATGGCTAGAACCATCAAAGTACAATTTTTGTGGCACTAAATCTACATAATTTTGAGGTATACCAACCATTGAATGGTCGAACAAAAACTTTTCCACTACTTGTCCTTTCATTGCTTTTAAGGGCATGTAAGTCAGAGAATACTTTGTTAATGCTAATGCCTATTTACCAATTCGACTATGTAAAATTGATTTGGATGACATGTGCTTTATAATATCGAAATGAGAAGATACATACACATCAACAAGCTTTATATATTGCTTTAGTTTAATACAACAAAAATACAAGTAAATGCATAGTTTTTCTATATCATTATACCTAGTCTCAGGATTATTTAACACTCAACTAAGATAATACACAGGTCTCTCGACACCTTTTTGGTCCTGTTGGACTAACATACTACATATAGTTCCATCTGAGGCTGCAATATATAACCTCATAGGCCTATGTCTAACAAGAGGTGCCAATATTGGAGGCTTTACTAAGTAGTCTTTTATTTTGTCGAAATCCTCTTGATGCTCCTCTTGCCAAACGAAATATTCATTTTTTTAGTTGAAGTAGTGGTGAAAACACTATGGTTTTTCCACTTTAGTTGGATATGAACCTCCTTAGGAAATTTATCTTGCCCAACAAAGACTGAAGTTCCTTTTTGGTCGACAGTGGTTTGATGTCCATGATGACTTTGGTCTTACTTTGATTTACTTATATGCCTTTTTTATGCACCACAAAGCCAAGAAAGTCACCTGCCTGCACACAAAAAGCACATTTTAATGGATTATTTTTTAATCCATGTTTTCTCATCCTTTCGAAAGACTTTCGAAGGTGTTGCAGATGAGTTGGTTTACTTTTTGACTTTATTACAATATCATCAATGTAAAATTGCATGAAATCTTCAATAAAATCATGAAACACAGAATTCATTACCCTTTGATATGTCGCTCCAGAATTGTTTAAACCGAATGGCATGACAACCCATTCATAGGTTCCCAGTGCCCCAGGGCAGCGAAATGCCGTCTTTGACACATCTTCGTCTGCAATAAAAATTTGGTTATAACCATAATAGCCATTAAGCATACTTAAATATTCAAAACCAGTGGCCGAGTCGACCAACATTTCTGCCACAGGCATGGCATACTCATCTTTTGGGGTGGCAGCATTTAAATCTCTAAAATCTATGCATACCCTTAATTTTCCATTTTTCTTAATTACTGGCACTATGTTTTCCATCCAGTCGACATACCTCACAGTTCTTATGAATCTACTTTTGAGGAGTCTTTCTACCTCCTCTTTGATTTTCGACATTATTGTTGGGGCGAAACGTCTGGGCATCTGCTTCACTGGTTTCTTTCCAGCTTTTATTGGTAATTTTAGTTCTACCAAGTCCCTGCTTAAACCTGGCATTTCATTATAGTCCCAAGTAAAACAATCTTTAAATTCTTTTAATAAATATATTACCTCAGATTTCAACTTTGGGTCGATGTTGGTGGTGATATAAGTTGGTCTTTTATCCCTCTTTCCGCCAAGATCTATTTCTTCTAGAGGGTCTTGTGGCTGCATCTTTTTTGGCGCCATTGGATCCTTTTCAAAGCCTAAGGGTTCTTCGTCATATATGCAGTCCATATGCTGCTTAACGACGTTTTCTTCGACCTTCTCTAGTATATCTGGTATCTTTGGCTCAATAGCCAAAGTAGCTTCTTCATCTAGAACTTGTGTTTTATTGGGTTTGACAACCATATTTTCTTCAGCTTCCAATGCCGAATTTATTTTACTTTCGACAATATATGCCGAAATCCTGTTTAGAGCATCTAGCTCAGACATTATCACTGATGTCTCCCCAGCCTGTCTGTTGATTAGTACAGTATAGATCCTCGAGAGGTTCCACATCCCACATAAAGCCATGGGTTTCATGTAACTTTAATGAAACAAATGCTTCATCAAGGTTGGCATATACATCTTCAGCAGGTTGACATTGGGGAAATATTAGCTAATTTCCTGTCGAACTGCTTCTTTTCGACATTTTTCACGTCTGCCATAAAATACCCTTGATCAGCTTTAATATTCTCGACTATGCCATCTTCCCTCCAGATCACCAAACGCTGATGCATAAAGGATGGCACAGCCCCCACTCTGTGTAGCCATTCTCTCCCTACTAAGAGGTTGTAACTTGGCTTTCCTTGAATCACCATGAAAATAGTTGGCCTAGTAACTGAGCCGACAGTAATGTCCACTTGGATCACACCCATAGTGTTTCTAGTTCTTCCTTCATAGTCTGATAAGACCATGTTATGAGATCTAACGCCGATGTCATATTTACCTATTTTTTGTAATAGGTGGTGTGGCATAATATTCACCGTAGCACCACAGTTTACCAACACTTGTTGATAGCCACCCCTTCGATCTTAGCCCTTATTAAAAGAGGCTTTAAATGGCTTCTCATGGCCATATCTGGTTTCTCAAAGAAAGCATCTTGATTCTCAATGGAACCATTGTTCATGACAAAATAACACGTTGGCTTGTGTAAAGCCATCTCCTCAGTATCCGTGTCTACTGAATCCTCTACTTCCATCAAGCAATCATATTATACTGACATAATTGATACCACATTGACTAAGATATTCAAACTCTCTTCAGAGTTGGAATCAAAATCGTCAGCGGCTTCTTCAGAACATTTGGCAGCTGGTCGATTCACGAATTCTTTGATTCGTTATTTCATAGAGGAGTCGACTTTCACCTGGTACTACCTCTGATTACCACCTTTGTTTGCAGCAAACTGGCTAGCAACTGCTTGCCTCTCATCTTGCTTTTGATGCTGGAAGCGTCTCCATCAGGTTCGAGTCATGGGATTCTTCCCCATGTCATTTTCAGAAATGTGGCTTTTCTTCTCTGACTTGAACTCATGTCGGTAGTCAATAGCCGACTTCCCTTTGTTTGGTGCCCCATCAATTGGTGCGCCCTTTCTCCCTTGGGGTTTAATCCAGGTCCTGTTATGAGCCTTTGCTGAGGGGATATAACTCCTAGGTTTAACATGAGAGTTTCCCATAGCTCTCCTTGGGTCCCTTGGTGTAGAGAACCTTTGATTGTACGGCTTGGTTCTGTTCTTCTCTAACTATAGCTTATGGAAATTTTCAGCAGCTATTTTGTCAGTCAAAGCGCCACATCTAGGACACAAGTAATCTTGTGAACCTTTATTCTTATAGCGGTAAAGGAAGTCTAAAAAATCTTCCTCGGGCCTTGGGTACACATCTGCTAGGCCGACATCAGGAATTTCTCCAGTGCCCTCTTCAACCATATTATCCTTAAGAAATTCAGTAATATCTACCATGTTGATGCCAACTGGGTCTAGAAACAAAGCTTCCTCTTGCCTAAGAGGATCAGTATCAATCTTCATTTTTCTTGCAGCAAACTTCAGCCTATCCTCTTGCAGCGACTTTTGCACGAGATCCCTGAAAAGGTAACATTGAGAGGTTGTATGACCAAGATAATTATGAAATTTACAAAAACCTAGTATCAATCGTTGTTCTAATGGTGGTAATTTAGCACCTGAAGGTACTAAAATTTGACCATCTTTAACCAGTAAATCAAAAATTTCTTCACACTTAGTGACATCAAACGTATAAGTTTTTGCTGGGAATTTTGGATTATTTTCGACCGTATTCTTTCCTTTAGCAGGAAATAATGATTTACACTCATAGGCTGGCCCTGGATTCATTTCATCCAAGTCTACCTCTACCTCTGTTGGTGACGTATAGTCGGCCTCACAGATGGGATCTGTGTCATCATAATCTATGAAGGCTACTTTTTCTTTTCTAGTCTTAGCCTTAGTATGTCTGACCTTTTCTAGTTGCAGGCACTCTAGATGTCGTTCTCTATCAGCTAACAGTGACATGCTTTTCACGAAGGTTGGATCTATTTTCTTCCTAATGGAATAATCTAAACCTCCAGCAGCCATTTGAACAAGCTCGTGTTCTGGAACTTGAGTAAATTATCTTGCTTTTAGTTATCTAAATCTGTTTAGATAATCATCAATGGTTTCAGCAAACCTTCTTTTAATGTTTGATAATTCGACCAAAACTAATTTTCGAACGACCCTCATAAAACTGTTCATGGAAAAGTTTCTCCAACTTTGTCCATGAGTCAATCGAATTTGGGGGTAAAGTGGTAAACCACGTCATATCTGCCTTAGTAAGGGAAGAAGGAAAGTGCTTTACCCTTAAGTTTTCATTATTCAACATATCCCCAGATTCAGTTAAATATATGGCGATATGTTCCACCGTCGACTCTCCAGATTCTCCCCCAAATTTTGTATACTTAGGGATTTTCCGTCCTCAAGGGTTTTCAGTCTATAAAATATATTCAGACAAAGGGGAGGAATATGTTGGCCTCTGAAGTGAGGTATTCATACCATTTCTGGCCATAATTCTTTTGACAATGGTGGTTAAATTATTTTCAACGGCTAAGTCTTCTTGTCAAATTTGATCGACAATTTGATCAGCCTCTTGATTTCGATGTACTAATACCCTAGGTGGATCGACAATCAAATTCCTTGGAGGCACTACCATTTTCCCCTGATGGATAGTTTCGTCCTACATTGCCCCCATGTCTATTTGACCAGGGGCATCTATTCGAACATGTGGTGCACGTCGAATAGGCGTTGGGGGAGCACCTAAAAAATTATACAAACGCGTTAATTGGGCAATCACCTGTCGATTTGTTTTAGCAGACTGCCTATTAGTCTCAGCCGACTCTTGTACTATATGATTAAATACATTAATCATCTGGTTAGTTAACATATTAACCAACTCGTGGTTTCTATCATCCATTTGTTGCCTTAATACTGCTACTGAAGTATTAGTAAGAGGCGGTACTAAAGGTTGAGAAGGCGCTACCCTATTTATGTTTCCTCTATTATTTCCCCCTGGCGCATATCCTTGTAAAGGAGAGTTAAAATTTTGAACATTATCTGAAATTACTGTTGTATTTGATGTTGATTGATATCCTTGCATCATGGAATACGGAATTCCATAAGACGAATCTACATTACCAAAACGAGGCATATTAGGTATGGTAGTCGTAGTCATTACTGGTCTTGGGCTTCCCGGTGGAGCCTGAGACATTTGTATGGAAACTGCAGCAGTCGACCCTACTGGAGGAAAAGGTGCTACTTGTGAAACTACTGGATTGGTAGTGATTAAAGTTCGTGACGATATTTCGTCTACGTTTGGATTATCAGGAATTGTCATTCTTGATATCTGCTTCCTAGATAATGGTTTATTATACTCTTTGGTTAACTTCCTATTTCTAAGTTGCATTCACTTATAAATACTTACGACCAATTCTTAGCATTGTGTCCCACTGGGCGTGCCAATTTGTTTACTTTGGAAAATGGTAAACAATCGTTGGTCCTCCCAGAGTCCTAGACTGAGGGTAACTTACGAGATCGACCAGTTGATCGCAAGACGCATGCTAAGAGTTTTTACTATCACACTTATTCCGTCAAAATATTAGTCAAGGGAAATGGTTTTCTTTTGACTGGGGAAACGGGTGTAATTGCTTTACACACTATGATTTAATCGACTGACTGGTGACTCGTGACTGACAGAAGACATTCATACAAAAGCGAGACTCACTAAACTAACTGACTGGTGACTCGTGACCAACAGATAGTGTCGAATTGTTTATGTGAAATAGAAGATAACATATAGATCTTGCTCGATAGTAAAGAGAAAACAGATAAAATACTTAAAAGATATAATTGAAAGATAAAGGATTTGCATTGAAATAAAAATGGTGATTCACGTACATCAAGCACTATTCACTCTTAATTTCCTGACGCTCGGAATGACAGATTTTAACAAGTGATTTGAGAGTACAAGTGAACACCCACAAACTATACAAAATCTGCCTATTTATAGTGTTTACAATGTAACTACCTAGATAAAATCTACGGCTAATATTAACATCTTGAGGTAACTGTTTCACTAGATGCTTCCACCTATTTGGTGCTTAAACACATCATGGATTGCTGGTAACTTCTCATGATTTTGAAGTTCCACCTATTTGGCGCTTGAACACGTCGTGGATTGCTGGTAACCGCCCACGATTCCTCTAACCCTCTTGAACATAAACCGCTTCTGCCTTGCTTTGACACTCTCTTTCTGGCAAAGAATAACCATAATTCCTCTAAGTCCAAGAAACCCTTTTTTTGTCGACTAAAACCATTTTCGACCAAGTCCTTGTCTTTTACCCTTTTGTCGACTAAACCAATTACCTTCTTATATATGTTCTTTTATTTCTTCCTAGTCAACGTAGTTCAATTTCGATAGTTTCAGTGTGACTTAATAACCTTATTTTGGAACACTAGCTCCCGTTTCCCAGAAAAAAAAACCTTATTTTGGAGGATGACTCTTAGCTTATGAGAATATCTTCATTTACTACATGTACTTGAATACCTTAAAATTTTCCAAGGTAACAGATTGTTAAGACACTTTCTTTAGGTTTGCGCAGTATGACAATACCATGGCATGATGAGAGGGGGTTACTAGCTCGGACAATAAAGGTGTCGAGCTTACGACGTAAAACAAGCATGTTTGTTTGTATTTGTTTATGTGTTTGGTGGTTTGTGCTTTAACAAGTTGAAACAAGGAAATGTTCTGAATTTCAAATCTTCACTTTTCAACTTGTTAATTTATTTTCACCTGGTTTTCATATCCTTATTTGTATTTTTTTGTTATGTCAATTTGTGTTTTCCGAAAGCTTTTCGTGTTTAGCTTGAGGAGTTTTGTTCCTTGTATATGTTGTAAATTTTGTACATTGAAATTTTGTAGGAGTATTATTTTTATAATTCTTTTGTTGTTGTTTGTACTCAAGTTTTGGTCTGGTAACTTGCAAAATATTGAGGTGATTTGTCAAGTTTGATCGTTTTGACTTGCGGACGCGTGGTAATGATTTTGTTAAAGTTTTGTACACGTTCGAGGTATGTGTTTATCGCTTTCTATACTTTAGCATATTCATGATACTTAGACTTTTTACAATTTTTATGCCATTCATTCTTTTGTATACTTGTTTATTTGTGAATCACTTTATTTCCTACCTTTTTTGTGAGGTAGCTTTTCATTGTTCACATATGCTGGAGACTACAATTCTTGTTTAAACTGGATTTTATTATGCTTAATCTTTTGTTTGTATTGATTGTATGAAAGCTTGAACATGATCAAGGCTTTTTTTTTTTCATTTTAAGTATAACTACCTTAGCCAAATAAGTCAATTCACCTTATGAGTGTGTGATCATTAGTAACCCCTTTGAGATTTTTGTTGATATCCATGTTGTATTTGCTAAATGCTTGTCTATGAGTGTTTAGTTTCCCTTTTTGCATGGATGTTGATTTGTTATTTTCTTGAACCCTCAACCATTGTTTTAGTTTGAATTTTTACCTTTCCTTAGAAAGTAGGGAGTATTCACATAATGATACGGTTGAATTCAAGTTGGGGAGAAAAATAATTGTGTATTTATTGGTTGATTTCTATGAGGTTGAATAGAAAAATAAAAGAAAAGAAAAGAAAGAAAGAAAAATGTGAAAAAGATGTGATAGAAAAAGAAAGGAAAAAAAGAAGAAGAAAAAGTATGGAATACTGTTGTGTTAATAAGTGATGGTGCTTTGGTGTGAAATTTGTGGTAAAGAAGAAGTTTGATTGGAATTCTATTGTTTGAATCTTTGGTGGATTGATCACTCCCTTAGGTTTAGGCAAGTTTTTGTTTCGATTAGCTTTAGGACTTATCACTTGTTTGTTAACCAAGCCACATTACAACCTTGAAAGCTCTTGATATTCTTGCTTTTACATTTTCAATGTAGGTTTTTGGATAAATGATTAATTTAGTCTATTATTTGCAAGATTGTTGGATGAGTGAAAATACCCCATTTTTGTGTGTTTTACATCTACCGATGATTGTGTTTGCTAGGTGAGATTCATTTGTGAACTAGTATTGTTTTAGAATATTTGGCATAATTTTTGTATTTGGCATTTGTTTTTCATTTGAACCATTGCATTTGTTTTCTGTTTTCAAAACCTGTTGATTCGTGATTATTTGATTTATCATTATTTTTTCTTTAGGTTATTAGACTTTGTTTGAGGACAAACAATGATTCAACTTGGGGAGAGTTTGATAAGTGCAAAAGTGTAGTTATTTTGTATATACTTTTTGTTGCACTTACCGACTCTTGGTTGTTAATATCAGTTGAATAACCTAAATTTGTGTATAAATATGTTTAGTTTGTGTATAATGTGTTTTCATGTATAAAGTGTATCATTTGATAGTTTTCCATTCATTCGACATAACTTCAAACGTGCGATTTTGAGCAACTCGTCGATGAATAAGGCTCAAAATCAAAGAATAATAAATCATCAATTTGGTTTATGTTTTTTATTGTTAGAAATAGAATTGAATAAGCTTTCCAACACTTCGAACTGGGTGCGAAACAAAGTTACAGTTCAAAAGTTATGGCCGAAATAGTGCAGAATGCTGTGTTGGTTTTTCAATATTCTGTCATCTGTCGTTGGGCGAAGCTTTTGATCGTCGGGCGATGCTAGGAAAGGTGCAGCATGGGGAAAACATTGGTTTGATCACCGGGCGACGCTTTTTGTTCGTCGGGCGATGCTGGACAGTTAGAAATGCGTATTTAGGTGTAAAAACACATTTTTTGGGTATGGTTTTGGGTATTTTTGACCCCAACTCCATCAACCTCCATTCTTTGATAGGATTAGCTTAGAAAACAACTTCGTAGCTTGCATACGGATGATCCATGCTGGATTGATCATCAATCGGCACTGACAAACTGAGAGATTTTTGGTTCATTTCTCTTCCTCTTTGTGTATTTCTCTTTGGTTGGGTTTTGTGTATGATTTTACTTTGAACTTATGTATATTTATCGCCCATGGAGATATATTAAACTCGCTTTACAAATATTTGTTGATTGTTGTCTTAGATTTTTGCTCTGTGCTAGGATTTGAGTTGTTATAGACATATACTAATTAGATTCTTATCTAGGATGATTATCTGTTAGTTTGTGAACTCAAGAGATAGATTTAGAGCTGACATCTACTTGGGTATCAGAGCTTAATACCTATGTGTGGTTGTGTTGTACTGAGAGATCGTCAGTGCGATTACATAAGTTGTCTTATGTGTTGTTGAGGAGGTAGAGAGATCATTTCCTTGGTAATACAGTCTGTCTCTCAATTTGGGTTAGAAATGACTTAGGTTGTGAGTGATACGTAGTGACATTAATGAGTATTGTTAGGTTGAATGTAACTGATCAATAGATTTAAGTCTGTGATGAGTAGATTATATGCAGGCTTGATAAGTTCTTCCTTAGTTTTTACTTTTGTTTACATGTATTTTCTGTTGATAACATTTTCTTTACAAACCCGTTTATTCTCAAACTCATTAACGAGATATTTGTTGAACGACAATTCAATAACCAATCTTTATGGATACGATAAGTTCCCGGATAAATATTTCCAAAACTTTTGTTGCTTTCCGCTATAACACTTCCAACACCAACCACTCTCGGGAAGGGGACGATGACATGGTACAAGAGCCTCCCCGATGAATCCATCACCTCATAGAAATAGCTCAGGAGAATATTTTTGAGGCATTTCACTGCCTCTCGTCGACACCCGAAATCAGAGGCTTCGCTTGAAGCAATCGTACAAGTCAGGAACGAGTCTCTGGGGCATATATTGAATGCTTCAACAAGGAAGCAATCTAAGTCCCAACAATGGACAACATGAAGAAGTACCTCCTCGAGCGCGGGCTTCGCCCCTGTGGTGACTTTTCCAAAGCTGTAGCATAGAGACGCTGGCCACGCTCGACTCCCTCCTCCTTAAGGCCCACACATACATACAGTACGAGGAGAAGGAAGCGGCCAACAGTTCCAGGGAATCTAGGCACAGAGAGAGTGCCAAGTCCTCTAAGAACTATGAGCCCTCGACATCCCGTCGGGGATAGAATAAATGGGAGGACAAGTCTCGTGATTCAAAAGACTACAAGGGGCCAGCCGATTGTTTCCACAACTACACCCTTCTGAAAACCTCAAGGGAGTTTATTTTTTCTGAATGCGCCAATTCTAAATTCAAGCAAGCCAAGGTGCACTTCCCCCGAAAAATACCATCCAAGTAGGGAACCAACAAGAGCGAGTATTACAGGTTCCACAAGAGTCATGGGCACAACACAGAGGACTGCATTCATCTCAAAGATGCAATCGAAATACTGATTAGAGATGGGCACCTCAAGCAGTACAAAAAGAAGGAGAGTGCCCTTGACGAAGCACCAGAAACCAAAAATGTCGAGGAAGGGAATAAATCCCTCGACCTCGACCCCATTCTGGTCGCCATGAGCATCTCACGGCTGGAAGACTTCTATTATTTAGACATGGAGAACGTACCCATGTACTTCTCCTCCTACAGTCCTTGGGAATCCTTCTCGGCAGCCATGGTCATCTTTGGCAGAGGGTTCAACAAGCACACAGTTGGATCGGTGAAAAGGAGATTCGATCAACTCATTGAAGCCAACTCAGATATGGACACCACACTCGATAAATTCCGGGGGGGCTCTCATCCCCTCGGCTTTTACAGAGAAGAATTATCGGGTGGGGCCCTGAACTCGAGAATCCCACTACTCGTGAGAGCTCTGATGGCTAATTTTGAAGTACATCGCATTCTGGTCGACCAAGGCAGTTTGGTAGACATCATGTACGCCCAGTTGTTCACCACCTTGCAGTTGTACGAGAGCCATCTAACCCCCTATGTGGGATTTGATCTCCAGGGCTTCAATGGAGCCAACAAAAAACATTGGGGATATGTTGAGTTGATCGTCACATTCCGGAGAGGGGCGACAGCCCAAGCCATTAAGACCTAATGATTGGTGGTAGATTTCCTGTCTCTCTATCAGTTCATCTTCGGGAGACCCACTCTCGTCAACCTTATCATGATCCCTTCTACCGTTCATCTCAATATGAAGTACTACACCATTAAAGGCTTGGTCTCCACCCTCCACGGGGACATCCAAGCAGCTAGAAGGTGCTTCGGAGCTTCAGCCAAAGGTATCAGTTCCATCAGCGTCCAACCTAGAACGACCACTAGAGCCTCACTTCCCTCCAGCTTCGAGGAAGTCAAGCCGCTGCCGAGGGTTGACACTATTGACCTCGACAGTCGCTTCTCCATGGAATACCGTGTTGAGCAAAGGAAGAAAGGGAAGGAGACTATGCTCGAAGACGAAGGGTCGACCTCCTCTGTTGATCACAAGGAACTCTTGAGTCACGCACGGCCCATCCCGGACGGCAACTTTGAGCTAGTTCCCCTCAGAGAAGACCCTACAAGAGGAGTAAAGGTCGGAGCAGACCTCCCCGACCTTGCGAAAAGGAAACTCAAAGCTTGCCTAAGGTAGAATGCTGATATGTTCGCTTGGAGTGCGGCCGAGATGCCCGATTTAGATGTAGAGGTCGCATGCCATCACTTGACCATTAATCCTGCCATCAAGGCGGTCATGCAGCATAGGAGAAAGCAGACGTCCGAGAAAGCGAAGGCTGTAGAACTAGCTGTAAAAGACCTCCTAGAGGTACATTTTATTTATGAAGCCCAGTACACAACCTGGCTCTCAAATGTAGTTCTTGTAAAAAACTATAATGGAAAATGGCGCATGTGTATTGACTATACTGATCTCAATCGGGCTTGCCCGAAAGATTCTTATCCCCTCCCCAATATTGATAAACTGGTTAAAAACTCGGCCAATTTTAAATTTCTATCATTCATGGATGCGTACTCTAGTTATAACCAGATCCCCGTGGTGAAAACGGACAAAACATATACCGCTTTCATGATCGGTGTAATACGATGGGAGAATTGACTTGGGTGTTTTTGCATTTTATCGCAATTGTTGCGGATAGCAAGAGTCACCACCGGCTTTTATTTTATCCAATAAAGGAAAGGGTGAACAGAACATGAAAGACCTTTTGAGAATTTTCTTGAGTTCGGGGGGTAGGTTATGGAAAGG
Source organism: Vicia faba (assembly GCA_948472305.1). Lineage (NCBI taxonomy): Eukaryota > Viridiplantae > Streptophyta > Magnoliopsida > Fabales > Fabaceae > Vicia > Vicia faba. The sequence continues at coordinate 165,072 of CATIWC010002093.1, forward strand.
GAAGTTGTTAGCACCCTTTTCATCCGTAGTTATCTACGGGCTCTTAGTTGCTAGCTGACTTTGAAATGCTTTATTTGAAATATGTTTGTGATTGGTTTTGAAAGTGCCTTTTCTTAGGAGAACTTTGTAATGATTCTCGTCTCTATAAGAATGCATACAAAGTGTTGACTTTTTGGAAATATTTCATTGGAAAGTGTTTTTGAAAGTGCCTTTGCTTAGGCGAACTTTGTAATGATTCTCGTCTCTATAAGAATGCATATAAAGTGTTGACTTTTTGAAAATATTTCATTGGAAAGTGTTTTTGAAAGTGCCTTTGCTTAGGTGAACTTTGTAATGATTCTCGTCTCTATAAGAATGCATACAAAGTGTTGACTTTTGAAAATATTTCATTTGAAAGTGCCTTTGCTTAGGCGAACTTTGTAATGATTCTCGTCTCTATAAGAATGCATGCAAAGTGTTGACTTTTGAAAATATTTCATTTGAAAGTATTGGTTTATTTTTAAATATGTTTTGAATATGGTTGTGAGCAAGCAACTACGAGCATTCTACCTACTCAAAAAGTCTTTGTTCTTTTCCTCCTCCTTTAGATATTGTTATCTTACCATTGATTGATAAGAAATCCTATCATTGAATGTGAAGGGACTGGCGTGGGTCATCGTGTAGTCATAGAAGGCAACATTGTAGGATACCTTAGAAATTTTTTGTAAGGGTCTAAGATCGTTTACCGAAGGCAACATTGAAGGGTCATCGGGGGACTACGATCTTGTATTCGAGGGTCTTTGCTAAAGTATCTCACGTTCGAGGGACATGACTATTTTTCTCAAGGCAACAAGTGAGGTTAACCCTAGAGGTGCAAGTGTGAAAAGTGTTTGTTTTTCATGCTTTTTGTCTTAAGATTTGGGTTCTCTATTGTTTGATTTTTAGTCTTGCCATACACACCCTAATTACTAGCAATTAAATTGAAAGTGATAAACTATAGAATTTTAAAGTTCTACGCTATTACATCTTTCTTTTTTTTTGGATGGCGTTACAAGTTTATGAATGGGGGATGAAAGAAATAAAGTTCTAATTATACTATTACAACCATATTGAATATTGAATGATAATAAAATATAAAGAAATGTAAAGATAATGTAAAAAAAGAAAACATTTTTAAAAAACTTTTATGTATTGACACATGAGCTTATGCTTTGATACGAAACCTTTATGTATTGACGCATGCACTTATGCATTGATATGAAAACTTTATGTATTGACGCATGCACTTATGCATTGATACGAAAACTTTATTTATTTACGCATGCACTTATGTATTGATACGAAAACCTTTCTTGCTTCTGGAAAATGAAATTAACTCAGTATGAGTCGACACATGCACTTACGTATCGACACATATCTCTTCTTGTTTCTGGAAAATAAAAATTAACTCAATATGAGTCGACGCATTTGCATTTCGTATCGACTCATACAACAGTTCGTATCGATGCATAATGGTTTGCATTGGCTCATAACATGTTTTGTACATAATATGTGTCGACTCATAGTGTTTCGTATCGACTCATACTTCTATTTTTTACTTCTAACATTGTTCAGTTGCATATATGGGTCAGTTCTCAACACATGGTTAGTGAAAATGAAAAGCAGGCGTATGGTTAGCTTCAAGGAAATGATATCTACATTTTATCTTCACAAATGAACCATTAATGATGCTTTTTATGAAGAGTTCAAAGTCAAGAAAACTTACCTTGAAACTGAAATCTGTGCTTTAAGTTTGAGTTGTTGTATTGTCTTGGAGAAGTCAAGTTGGATATGGATATTTTTGAGTTTGGAAAATAGTGATGTTATAGAAGTTGTTCTTGAGTTTGAACAACTTCTATATGATATATGTGGAGTGTTTGGATGGTTTGTTTGGATAGAACTTGCAAGGTGTGAGAGGTTCAAAGATTTGGACTTCAAAACTCAAGAGTGGGGGTTTTGTGGATAGTTCTGGTTTTTTGAGAGTATGAGGGGGATTTTGAGAATTTTTCAACACACGAGAATCTCTATATTTTTCTCTGACCCCTTTCTTTTAGAAATGCTCCCTCTATTTATAGTAAATAGGTTTGAGAACAAGAGTTGATTAGGTTTGCAAGACAACATGTTATGGTTTGATTGGGATGCAAATATCAAACTATGTCAATTCTCCATAGTCCCAAGATGAAGTACCAAAGTGCTGGTATAGAGGGGATACTTTCCATGATTTATGATGGAGTAAAATCAGAAGTAAGCAAGATATGGGCTCAAGACAAATTTTGTACCTAAAGCTTGCTTTTTAAGAATAGCAATGTTGCCTTTATGCCATAAATGGAAAGATCTTTTGGACAATGACTCAAACACTTAGGTGTAAGAATTAAATTATGGTGAGATTGGCAAGTTAGAAGGCCTGCAACACAAGATTATGCAGCATATCATAAGGATTTTGTTATGTGTTCTTCAACAAAAGGATTTCCAATTCAAAGATGGATGCCCAACTTCATGCCCTTGAACCTCCTAGCTCAAGTATGATAAATTTATGCTCTTGGATGTTTTGGAAAGCTTGAAACATCCTCTATAAATTTAATGTTGTCCATTTTGACAAAATCATCTTAGAACTATGTGAAACAAATGCCAAGAAGTTGGGATGAAATCCTGACCAAAATCCGTTAAAAATTTCTCTAAGTGCTACAAGAAAATCCCATGGCTTCATGGAGTTATATCTTCAAATCTAAGCATTTTTTGGACATCAATCTTCTAATACAAAGTTGTAAAATTCATCAAGATCTACAACTTTCATGTTGAAATATTCCTTTGAATCATTTTGCATCATGGTGAAAAATTAGTATGAAGTTATGAAATAAACCTGTGTAAAACACATAGAAAAATTTCTAAGTCTTGAAAAGTTTGACTTTTCAAATTGACTTTTGACTTTCTTGACTTTTTGATGATCAAGCTTGATATTATTGAATGTTTTGATTAATTTTGATCTGAGACTTAATGTTGACCAAAACGTCAAAGTTTGACTTTTGGTGTATGTGATACGGTGGCAGAACTGACTGTTTAATACTGGTTTGCGTTTTTGCTTTTTTTTTGTTTGCAAAATGTCGCGGTAAGCAAGATTCTCCACCGACTTTTATTTCATCCAATCGGAAAGGAAAAAAGTACAGAAAAAATCCTTTTTCGAGATATTCTGAGTATGGGGGGTAGATTATAGAAAGGGAAGGTGTTAGCACCCTTTCTATCCATGGTTTTCCATGGGCTCTTAGGTACTTGCTCATCTTTTTTTTAAATTGATTGTGTATGCGCTTTGTTTTTGAAAAGATTGACTTCGTGATAACCCTTGTATCAGTCCTCAAAGGTGTGACGAAGTTCGTTTTGAAAGTTTGTTTTGAAATGTGTAAGTGTGAAAAAGTTTTGATTTGAGCAAGTACCTACTAGCATCTACCTACTCGAAAAAAAGATCGTTTCTATTCTTTTTTCCTTTAGACAGCGCTATCCTACTATTGAGAAACAGGTAGCACCGTCGTTGGAATTGTAAGGGTCAATTCGAAAGGGACGTACGATCACCAAAGCAATATTAGGACACCTTAGTAATAACCCTAGAGTCGTAAGATCTTTCGAGGCAACATTCGAAGGCAACTGAAGTGAGAGTATACCCTAAGAGTGATATGTGCGAGTGATTTGTTTTCAGTTATTTAATCTTTGCATATTAGGGTTTTCTAACCGTATTAATTTGTCATGCATTCTTGTCATACAATTCTATTAGCATACATCTGGACAATTAAATATTTGCGGGAATTAAAATGCGTGAAAAAATAAATCTACGCTATTACAAGGCTTCGGGGAGGGGGATCAATTACATAGCCAAAAACCCAGGAATTTAAACAATAAATAAAACCCTAAATTAAACTATTACAAACCATGAACAGTTACAAAAATATTGTCAAAATAAATGATAAGCACGCGATGAATCAAATACGAAACGATTAGGGTTTTGACCCTTGACTAAACCTATTTGCGATTGATTAAAAAAAAGATGTTTTTGTCATGTTTTGTTATTTGAAAAAATAATGAGTAATTAAATAAATAGGAAAATCCTAATTCTAGAAAAATAAATTAATTCACTCTAAAACCTATTTTTTGTATTTTTATTTATTTGAGAAAAAGAGAAAATAAAATTAAATCGAGAGTTTAAACCTAATTTTCTAATTAGTTTTAATTATAGAAAACAAGTTAAAGTTGCCCTAAATTAAATTAAATTAATAAAATTAATTTTGATAAAAAAAGTCTAATTCTATTTTTTTTTATTTCTTGATTTTATGAAAAAATAATTAATTTGTTAATTAAGATAATTAAAATAAAAATTAAAAGAATTAAAGAAAAGAAATAAAAAAAGTTAGAGATGGGCCTGATTGTTAGCAATTGTGGGGGTATAATGTTGAAATTATGGGCGCAAACAAATCCCAGCCCTTTTGACTTTGCTTGATCTAGTGTGTACGTTGACCTGAGGCGTATGATGGACCTTCAATGGAAAGACATTAGATCTTGGCTGAATATGCGTTTGATGGTGGGATCTGGATGGCATATGGTGGACACTTGAGGCTGTAGTGCACCTGATCTCATGAAACAAAATAATATGAACAAAGGTTGGGACCTGGGGATCGAACCCATGCCCTTATATCCAATTCCAACGCTTTCTTGCCAACTGAGCTGTGATGCTTAGTTGTAATTATAATGAGAACAAAGAATAATATAAGAAAACATGCATTAGTGGTCAAAACAAAAAGAAAAACGCGCGTCAGTTTGAATGAACCAATGATGTTATGCCACACAAGCTTCTTCTTCCTCTCTCTGTCGCTTTAGTCTATGACACTTTTACCTACAGACGACTTGTTGTAGGTACAGACATGTGCATCTCAAAAATTGTATACATGCAAGATAAATGACAAGTGAGGGTACCAATCAACTCGTCTCATCCTCACAAGTATCATGGTACCAAAATTCAGGCCTAATTTTGCCTATACTGCAAACCCCTAAAACGAATCAAGAAACCCTAACAATGGCATATCACGATTGCTGTATTAAAAATGCAATTAAATGGTACCAATAGCTTGCAAACTCAATGATGAACAAGAATATATAAATCAAACATGCGTATGATGAGTAAATCAATGAAATCGAAATCGAGTTTGGAGGCAAATCGTGGCGTCTGTAACTTACGATTCCGGATGTAGAAATGCTTGCAAATTATTGAGATCCCTTCTGGAGATGTCCAGAAGTCTATTGGTAGCCTTAGAATGGCTTGAATCACTCTCTAAGTCCAATAATGATCACCCACTTTCTTGAAAATTTTTGAGTTTTCTCTTTTACTATGCACGACCTCTAACCCTTGTTCTTGCCTTGGATTCGTTCAATATATATCATATAGTGCATTAGGGTTGTAAAAACTGATCACATCTTTGGAAGTTTTCAAGATTTGATTTGATTTTCACGGCACATGTAAACTTGCTATATTGATCCAAATTATGTCTTTCTTGTCCCAATCAGCCTTGATTCGAATTGATCATGATATCCTTACATTATTTGATTGAGATCCTGTCCAAAAATCAGATCACAACATATCTTTTTCATTATTCATCAATTATTTGATTTAATTGAAATTTTAATTAACAAAAAATTAAAATAAATTGAAAAGTGAAGCAAATAACATGAGGTTGGATATTTTGGTCGTGGATCATATTATAAGTGATTTGCAAGCATAAAAAGTTGGGCCCATTTAGCAAAAAATGCAAATTTGAGCACATTTGACTTTTGGCAATTTTGCAAAAATGGTCAACTTGGCCAATACATAACTCTCTCAATTTTGACCATAGATAGGTGTTCTTGGACTTTTTAGAAAGCTTAGTATGTCCTCTAATCAACTCTTTTGGTTCCATCTCAATTGAGTCTTCCATGTTAGTGTATAAAGCTTTGACCCAACATGTGTTTTTGTTGACTTTTCAAAATGACCTATAATGTCAAAATTCATATCTTTTTGTGAGTGCATATTCTAAACTTGGGAGCTAAATATGAATTGTAGGTAATTTTATCCTCTTCAAAATGAGCTTTGGATGAGTCATTTCTGATAGAGTATGAGAAAGTTATGCTTGGTCAAAGTTGGGTTGACTTTCCCTGTAAAACCCTAATTTAGCAACTTTTGGGTTTTGCTGAATTGTGAGCAATCCTTGAGGAATCATGATCATCCCTTGATAAAATGATGAATAATTCTTCAAAATGAGGATGTTGACCAAAAATCTTGAGGTTTGACTGTATGTGGGCCACAGTTAACTTTTGACCTAGCATAGTTGATTTTCAGGCATTTGAGCAATTGACTGAGCAAACTTCCTCTACAAGGCTTGAAACTTGACATGGATGATCTTGAGAACATATTAGGACAATGGAAAGAATTTGGGATCCTTTGTGGTTCACACATCTTGATGAAAATAGAAACCCTAATTTGAGATAGACTGCCTTAAGAGAGAGTTTGTCTGGTCAACTCTTGGACTTCCTTGAGCAATTTGAGGACCTCACTTGACATCTGTTGAGAAATATGGGTGGGAAAATTTTGGGGTACAACAGCTGCCGTTGTTCAATATTCTTAAACCTGAAGATGTAGATTGGCTCGTTTGCCTTTCGTGATCTGAAGGTAGAAGATGATTGAACACTAGAGTGTCTAGAAATTTGCACTCGCATGAAGTGATACTTGATTTGTGATATCGGGAATGGGCTTATAGATGCCATTCATAAGTTTCTAGAGAGTCGTCGGAGATGGGCTTAAAGATGCCATCCGAAGAAGTGTCGATCGCATAAGAGATTCCTTTGCAAGAACCCATATACCTGTTGTTGAGGAGGGCTTCACTGGGGGATGTTGGTCTCTGTCTTGAGTGAAATAGAGTTTTAGGAGCTTCAGTTGTCCGTTAATCTACTGGGGAATAATTCCGGTTTAGGAAGCAGAAGTGAACTGCGTGCTTGGTCGGGGTATATGTTACACCGCGACTTTCTGGGGAAATGTGAAATCAATCGTGTTTGATCGGGTCCCGGTCTTACAGTGTTGTAGACTGCTGTCTGGGGATAAGAGAGGCAGAACCCAGATAGCAAGGTTATAAGAAGGAACCTGGATAGTAGGGTTACTTCGATATGAAAGCCTGGATGGTAGGGTTGCAAGAAGGAACCTGGATAGTAGGGTTACTTCGATATGAGAGCCTAGATAGCAGGGTTCTGAGAAGGAACCTGGATAGTAGGGTTACTTAGATATGAAAGTATGGATAGTAGGGCTGTGAGAAGGGACCTGGATAGTAGGGTTACTTAGATATGAAAGCCTGGATAGTAGGGTTGTGAGAAGGAACCTGGATAGTAGGGTTGTGAGAAGGAACCTGGATAGCAGGTTTACTTAGATATGAAAGCCTGGATAGTAGGGTTGTGAGAAGGAACCTGGATAGTAGGGTTACTTCGATATGAAAGCCTGGATAGTAGGGCTATGAGAAGGAACCTGGATAGTAGGGTTACTTCGAGATGAAAGCCTGGATAGTAGGGCTGTGAGAAGGAACTTGGATAGTAGGATTACTTCGATATGAAAGCCTGGATAGTAGGGCTGTGAGAACGAACCTGGATAGTAGGGTTACTTCGATATGAAAGCCTGGATATTAGGCTTGCAAGAAGGGACCTGGATAGTAGGGTTACTTCGATATGAGAGCCTAGATTGCAAGGCTGTGAGAAGGAACCTGGATAGTAGGGTTACTTCGATATGAAAGCCTGAATAGTAGGGTTGTAAGAAGGGACTTGGATAATAGGGCTGTGAGAAGGGACCTGGATAGTAGGGTTACTTCGATATGAAAGCCTAGATAGTAGGGTTGTGAGAAGGAACCTGGATAGTAGGGTTACTTCGAGATGAAAGCCTGGATAGTAGGGTTGTGAGAAGGAACCTGGATAGTAGGGTTACTTCAATATGAAAGCCTGGATAGTAGGGCTGTGAGAAGGAACCTAGATAATAGGGTTACTTCGATATGAAAGCCTGGATAATAGGGTTGTGAGAAGGAACCTGGATGGTAGGGTTACTTCGAAATGAGTTTGGGAAATACTGCAGGGGGAACCTGGGTAAGATTGCTTTTGTCGCACCGATAATTACTCTGTTTAGCTTCGAGTGTTGATCATGGACCTACTGGAAATTGTTGATAATAATTATCCTTCCTGAAAGAAACACATGGTTAGCTATGTGTGATGCATGAGATGCATTGTATGATGACGTTCTCAAGATAAATGAGACTATGTTATATGTGATGTATGCACATGTCATGATGTATGAACATGAAATGCGGACGTAATAATTTGAGTCCGGGAAAATAAATCCCTGACTGCTGTTTGGAGAGTATGAGAAATGGTATTCTTGACTGCTGTAAAAAAATCATAGTTCCTCTACTTCTGTTGGAGATGGTGACCAAAGATGACTATACTGGGGATTTTCTATCCATTCAGCTAGTGAGTATTCTGCCGGAAGCGACCTGTCTGAGGATAACTCTGCGGGGAATAACTCTGTTAGAGAGGAGACACTTTGTTGATAGATCTGCCGATTTGGAGAAATAAACTCAGCTGGGGATGAATTTCCGTTGCTGGTGATACCGAATTTTGTTGGAGATTAAATTTCTGCTTGCGAGAGAAATAAACTCTACTTGGGGAAAAATTTACCAACTCACTCGTGATTGCGAACCTTAGCTGGGGAGAGTTATGTCCTGTTCGGGAAAGCTAACATTATTGTCTTTGGATATTTTTACTCTGTGGGGAGTGTATGTACCACTGCTCATGTTCTCATGTTGGCCCTATCCTAGTACCTGATGGGTAGAGTAACTTTAAGGTCCGGGCATTTCTTGTTTTCCCCGTCCCTGGAATTACGAGTAATTGTCTTTTGTTTCTTATGTAAATATTTATGAGCAACCATTATTTTCAAATGCATATATCAAAAATGAATCATTGAACGTTCTCGCAAAACAAAACAGAAAAAGAAAAAAAACAAGTTGAAATTTCTTGTGAAAATGAATTGTATTAATTTTTGAAGTTGGCCTGCAATAGGAGTTTTGTACAAGGAGGCTGACGTCCCAGTAAGAGAACGCCGCTGAAAGATGGAAATTATAAAATTTGTGTAAAAGAAAGAAAAACAGCTATGTAAAACGATCCCATCGGGTTCCAACTCTGCTATTGCCTTTATATTTTCAAGCGTCTCATCACTTTGCTACTAGGCCGAAGGTGGATCAGATTGATTGGCGCTGTGTGAGCTTGATAATCGATACCGAAGTCTGGTTGCAAGATGATCCAATGATACATAGTGTTACGCTTCAATCCCTAACTTTTGCCTGGACCACCCTTTCGGGTTTTCAATCCATCGGGATACCCGTTTTTGCCCAAGTCGCCTTTTCAGGTTTTCGACTTGACGGGTATACAATTTTTCATTTTCACCCCTTACTTTTGTCCGAACCCTTTTGGTTCTCCAGGAAGCCCTTTTTTTTCCTAGGCCAGTCAACCTAGCGGGTCTTTGATTATGTGTAGTATCCTTTCACTATGTATGCATTGACGGGGTGAGGAAGGTCGTCACCATCCATGGTGGTTAGAATCATAGCTCCTCCTGAGAAAATGTTCTTAACCACAAATGGCCCTTCGTATGTAGGGGTCCATTTCCCCTGGGATCACCTTGCGGTAGTATGATGCGTTTGATCAATAGATCCCCGACTTGATATTCTTGACGTCTGACTTTCTTGTTAAAAGCCTTGATCATTCGCTTTTGATATGTCTGACCATGACAGATAGCAGTAAGTCTCTTTTCATCGATTAGATTCAGCTGATCAAGTCGGGTTTGGATCCAGTCGTCTTCGTTCAAACCCGCATGCTTCATAATCCTGAGCGAGGGTATCTGGACTTCGATGGGTAGGACTTCCTCCATGCCATATACCAGAGACTAGGGTGTTGCCCCTGTCGATGTCCGTGCTGAGGTACGGTATCCATGAAGAGCGAATGGTAACATCTCGTGCCAGTCTTTGTATGTCATTGTCATCTTCTGTACAATCTTTTTGATGTTCTTGTTAGCCTCCTCAACATCCCCATTCATCTTCGGCCGGTAGGGAGAAGAGTTATGATGCTGAATCTTGAACTGTTTGCAGAGCTCGGTGATCATTGTGTTATTGAGATTTGTACCATTGTCAGTAATAATCCTCTCTAGTATACCATATCGACATATCAGATTATGTCGGATAAACCGTGCCACGACGTTCTTGGTTACTGTAGCAAAGGAAGCTGCCTTAACCCACTTCATAAAGTAATCAATTACTACCAGAATGAAACGATGCCCGTTAGACGCAGTAGGTCTGATCTCACCGATCATGTCAATTCCCCACATTGCAAAGGGCCAAGGAGCTGTCAAGACGTTTAAGGGGACCGGAGGCACATGCACCTTATCAGTATAGATTTGGCACTTATGACAGGTTCGAGAGTGCTGATAGCAATCTGCTTCTATAGTTGACCAATAGTATCCTTCCCGTAGGATCTTCTTAGCCATGGTATGTCCACTGGAATGGGTTCCGAAGGTGCCTTCATGTAACTCTGCCATGATCCTTTTTGCCTCGCTCTTGTCTACACACCACAGTAAGGTTGAATCATGGTTATGCTTATAAAGAATTCCATTACTGATGAAGAATTTCGCAGCGAACCTTCTCAGAAACTTCTTATCATTAACAGACGCCCCCTTGGGGTATTCTTGAGCCTCAAGATACCTCTTTACCTCGTGAAACCAGGGCTTATCTGCTATCTCTTCAGTCTTAATGTCACAGTAATGTGCGGGTTCGTCCAACCTCTCAATGGTAATCTGAGGAGCTTCATTGTCCCACCTAACTTTGAACATAGAAGACATAGTAGCTAGCGCGTCTGCTAACTGATTCTCCTCTCGTGGGAAATGTTCAAAGGTTACCTCCTCAAAGTGTGGGAGCAATGTCAGTACATAATGTTTGTAAGGAATAAGATTCGGGTGCCTAGTATCCCACTCGCCTTTGATCTGACTTATTACCAGAGCGGAATCTCTGAATACACTCAAGAACTTAATCCTCAGGTCAATAGCAGCTCGAAGACCCATGATACATGCTTCATACTCCTCCATGTTGTTGGTGCAGTTAAAACATAATTGGGCGGTGAACGAAGTATGACAGCCCTCAGGAGATATAATTACAGCGCCAATTCCGTTACCCAATGCGTTCGAGGCTCCATCAAAATACATAGACCATCGGGATCCCTCCTCGGGTCCTTCATCTGGTCTAGGTTCTTCGCATTCGGTTACCAACATGATATTCTCATTCGGGAACTCGAAATTCATGGACTGGTACTCATCCACGGCCTGATGCGCCAAATGATCCGCCAATACACTACCCTTGATTGCTTTTTGGGTTGTGTATTGGATGCTGTTGTACCCCAAAATTTGCCCTCCCATATTCTTCAAGAAATTGCCAAGTCATGCTTCAAAATCTCCCCAAGGGTTGCACAGTCAAGGGTCTCCTAAACAGTCAAAATTAGGGTTTTGGTTCTGATCAAGAAAATGAAGTTTCCAAGGGTCCAATCAAGTCCCACATGCCTACAAATATGGTCAAGCATCCTCATATCAAGTTTCAAGACTTTCAGCACAAAATTGCACAGTCAAAAACCCTAATTGCACTACAGTCAACTGTAGGGGAAAAATGGTCATTTGACAGTCAAAAGTTCAATTTTTTGGTCAACATCTCATTTTGAAGCCACAAACATCATTTGATCAATGCTTGATCATGATTCTCAAAGCTTGGCTCAAAAATCATCAAGATGCAAAAGTTTCCTTATTTGGACAGCTGAAAAAGTTAACTGTAAATTGACCAGGGCATAACATTCACATGGATTATCAGAAAAATTCCATCCAAAGCTCATTTTGAAGAGAAAGACATTTCCTACAACTCCTCTTCACACTTCAAGTCCAAGAAATTCTCTTACAAAAAGTTATCAATTTCAACATTATAGGTCATTTTCAAAAGTCAACAAAAAGGGACTTTAAGTCAAAGACCATAACTTGAGATTGGTAAATCAAAATGACATGGGACCAAAGACATTGGTTAGAGGACTCAAATACCTTTCCAAAATGTCCAAGAACATGAGCAAAGCTTAAACATTGAGCAAGGTATGCCTTGTAGAAGTTGGGAAATTTTTAGATATTTTGAAAAGTCAACATTGATTCAAATGACCTAAAATTGCTAATGGGCCTATTTTTCTTCCACAATTCATCATCCAAGGCATGTGCACGACCACTTGGCCAAAAGGGAAGTTTTTCTTCATTATTTATTTATTTATTTGGATTTTATTATTAATAATTCATTTTAATTAAATAAAATACATGAAAAATACTAAACCTAAGTTTTTCAATCTTTTTGTGCATGATATATACTCAATGATTCGTGCATGATCAGATATGGAAGGAATTGAAGTGATTGGATATGATTGAGGTCAAAATAGTATGAAAAAATATTGAAAAAGATCTTGAAAAATCAAATCTTACAAACCATGAATGCAAAGGTTTTGGATCAATTTCTTTAACCCTAATCACTCTCCTATACATACACAAGCAAGACCTAATCCTCCTGACCACAAAAAGCTGCGCCAGAAATCCTTACACAAACTTGGAATTTTTCAAAGAAAACTCAAATCTGAAAACACATTTGCAGGTCGCTTGAAGCCAAGAAATTCATTCCATTGCATCCCTGGGACATCAAGCAACGTACCTGGATCAAGAACACCAACCCTACAGCCTTAAATCATTGGAAAAATAAAGCCAAGGAAGAAGAAGGATGCGTGGCCATCAGTAATTGGCTGGTTCAAAAATTCGCGCTAAAAGAATCACTAACGCGTGGATTTATTTTATAATATTTGTTTGATATTTAACATACAGAAAGTGCGTTTGGATCAACTGGCAGGCTTAAGCATTGGTAACGTTCAGGACCTGGGTTCGAGCCCCAGGTCCTCACTCTTTCCCTATTATTTTTCAACTAATGTTCCTATGCAGATTCAACTCTGGGTTCCACCATGCACTCAATATCCAGGCCCTCCACGTGTTTACCACTATCAATCCAAGGAACACAATCTGTGGAATATGGTGAACTCTAGTCAATGCTCCCACACGTTGCATGAAAAAGTCAACAAGGCCTCCAGTAATGGGCCAGAATTATTGGGTTGTACCTCACAACTGGGGACAACACCCCCCTGAGGTTTGCAATATTTTTCTTTTTTTCATTCTTTTTTTTACTTTCAATTATTATTCTTAATTAATTCTGTTAATTTAATTATTTTTCATAAAAAACACAAAACAATAAAAAATCAGAAAAGATGAAAAAAATAATAAATATTTTATTTTAGTATTTTTTTAAATAAATTGCATTAATTAATTTTAGTTATTAAATTAGGTTTAATTGTAATATTTTCATAATAAAAATCTAAAATTGGTAGAATTAGGGTTTAATTGATTTTTTATCCCTTTTTATTTTCTTTCATAATAATTAAATATTTACTATTACTTATTTTTGTAATTAAATTGCATGTAAAATAATTAGGGTTAATTTTAGGTTAAACTTTAATATGTTTTCATAATAAAATAAAAATTGTAGAATTAGGTTTAATTGCATTAAATTCTCCTAAATACCAAAAAATACCAAAAACAATTTCTTTTCTTTTTTAATTAATTAATTTCATCATTTAATTTAATTTTGCAAAAAGGGTCCAACGCCCTCGTTTTAATTCTTATTTAATTCGCGTGTTTATTTCTTTCTCGTGTAATATTCATGTATCTCTCCCAAAGCCGTGTAATTAATTTCTCGCACTTTACTCTTCTTTAAATTCTTTATTTTCTGTCAAATCGGGTTCTGGAAATTTTGGCGATGTGGACCCGCGCCTTTTGTAATAGCTTAGAACTTTACTTTTCTCGCACTTTTAACTGTTAATCAAGGCATGCAAGAATGAATGGACAAAATAAAAACAAGCGCATAGATCACCTTGACATGAATAAGACAAAATAACTGAACATGACACACAAATCACACATCACCCCTAGGGTACGCCTCACTGTTGCCTCTCGAAAGGTGATCGTCGAGTAGAGGATGTCTTAGTAAGTCCTCATGATCCGGGAACCTGGCATGAGGGTAGCTTCTAAGGTGTCTTCCCATTGCTCTGGTGATCACCATGTCCCGAACCTCGAATTGACCCGAACACCTCCAATGGTGGTGCTACCTACCTCTCAATGGTGGGATGGCACTACTTTAAAGGACATCTACTCAGACGAATTCCTTAGGGTAGGTAGACGACTCTAGATACTTGCTCTAAATTTCAAAACAAATCAAAAATACTTTTCACACCGACACCTTTTCAAAAAGCTTTCGAAAGCAATTTTTCAAACACTCTTGAGGACCGATACAAGAGTCGAACTGGAATTTTCAAAGAAACTTTTTTTAAAACCCACAATTGAAAAGCAAACAAACATTTTTGAAAACACAAATGAGCAAGTATCTAAGAGCCCATGGATAACCATGGATAGAAAGGGTGCTAACACCTTCCCTTTCTATAACCTACCTCCCGAACCGAGAGCAATCTCTATAAGGAATTTTTCTGTGCTTTTGTCCTTTCCATTTGGAGAAAATAAAAGACGGTGGCGACTCTTGCTTCCGCGACATTTCGCGAACCAGCGTTAAACAGTCAGTTCCAGATCCACCGATCACAGAACTGGCGACTCTGCTGGGGAATTAAACTTAAAGTGAGGTGTACCTTAGGGCTAGTTCATAACTGTGTTTTCAATTGTCTGAATTGTTCGCTTTAAAATTGTGGGACTGTCTTGGGAGTTCTATAGATCCTAACCCGGATATGGGGATACCTTCTTAGAAAGTAGCAACAAGGCTGTGAGGGAACTGTGCGGGGTATACCGACATGGTTGAAACAGTCTGCTACGTTGATGTGGCACTTTGGTGTGTACCGGTAACCCTTGAGTTCAGTCAAGGAGAGTACGGGGCCTCCGCGTGGTGTCGTGAAGCATCAACAGACCTTAGGAACCTTAATTGAACTATCTTGGCCTCTTTAGGGTAGTGAGATAACTGACTTTGGTGCAGTCCGAGGTTGGTTGATACTCGATACTACACTCAATTGAGGGTTGCTTTCCTGGAATATTTCGGTCGCCAGTTCAGTGGCTAAATCGAAACGATGAACAATGAAAGCAATCCCGTGATATTGGGACCCTTAGAACCCGGTTACTTCTAATAGGACAGGTTGAACCCACCAACTTCAAGGGGGTACTACCCAGACCCCATGCTGGCCTTAAACCCTAAGGGCTTGTCTTGTGTGCCTTGTATGCCTTACATGTTTGTCTTTGTAAATATATGTGGTGTGTTTAATCATAGCATCATGACATCATCCAGCATCATATGCATTGACTAACCATTTCAGGGGTTCAAATCTTCATCTTTGTTCTTTGTTTTGTAGGACATGGAAACTGTTCGTAGAAAGACAATTCAAATCAGCCTTGTAAGGGTCCCTCCTCAGTTTAAGGAGCTTATATCTAGGATTCCCGAGAACTCTTCATTCAGTGAAAGACATGGAAGTATCATCAGCTTGGTCAATACCAACATTGAGGAAGATATGATCAAGGTCCTGTTCCAATTCTTTGACCCTCTGCATCACTGTTTCACCTTCTTGGATTATCAGCTGGTACCTACATTGGAGGAGTTCTCCCGGCTCCTGAAGATCCCTATCCTTGATCAACTACCCTACAACGGTACGGAAAAGGAACCCAAGCTTGAAGAGATTGCTAAAGCCTTGCACCTACAATCATCTGACCTCAAGGGACATTGGAAAGTTAGAAGTGGTATCAAAGGGTTCTTAGCCAGGTTTCTGTTTGAAAAGGCCCATGAATGTTGGAACTCCCTTGACTTACAAGCTTTTGAAGAAGTTGTGGCCCTCCTTGTCTATGGTTTGGTGTTGTTCCCTAACCCAGATCAGCTTATAGATATCAGTGCGGTCCAGATCTTTATGTCCAGGAATCCTATACCTACGTTGCTGGGGGACATCCTTCACTCATGTTACACTCGAACCATGAGAAAAAGAGGTGTCCTTATGTGTTGCACTCCTCTCCTGGGAAGGTGGTTTATTTCGCACCTTCCACAATCAGTTTTGAAGAACGAGCGGGGTTTGAGGTGGTCACAACGGTTGATGACTCTCACACATGCAGATATACATTGGTGCCCTAGGTCCAGAGAAGATGTCACTATCATTGATCGTTGCGGGGAGTACCCTAATGTTCCTTTACTTGGAATCAGAGGAGGTATTACTTACAACCCATGCCTGGCTTGGAGACAGTTTGGTTATGCTCGGAGGGATGGTCCTCATGACATGTTAATTCCTGACATAGTTTTTGACTTCGACAACGATACTCAAGGACTTCGCCAGAGATTTATCAGAGCCTGGAGGATGCCAAGTAGGATAGACAGCAAGACACTGGGGCACAGGAACTCCATCCCGTTGGAACCTTATCTCAAGTGGGTACGAGCCCGCTCCCAGAAGTTAGTGATGCCTTATCCCCATATGCTCCCTGTGATCAAAGAGCCAGTCTTGGAAGGAGAAGTGTCCTACACCATTCAGCATCCTGACATGCCCACATCCTGGGAAGAGATGCAGAAGAGCTGGATCCAGCTTAAGGAAGAACGGAATTCTCTTGAGACCAGTCTACATGCTAGTGAAAAGAAGGTTTTGGAGCTTACCCGCCTGTTGCATGAGGAGAGAAATCTCAACACTTATATAGCTCCAAAGAGGATGCGTAGTGTATTTTGGGATTGATTTGCTTTCATATTATTTTGCCCATGAGGCTTTGATGTACTGAACAATTATTTCCTTAATGATAACGTGTGTTCCCTTTTGTCTACAACAAATTTGAACTTTCGAACCCTTGAATGCATTGCATAAACACATATCATTCATCATGTGCATAGCAGGTTTTCCCCTTTTCAGGTTGCTTACAGTTCTTCGCTGTTTATTTCAGCATCATGAATCCTGACTCATCATCAACTGAGACATCCATCAAAGCTCTTTAGGCGCAGAATGCGCAATTTCAGGAATTAATCAAGGGTTTGGCTCAAGGCCAAGAAGAGCTGAAAGCTCTGCTCCTGAAGAAGGAGAAGAAGAAGAAGAGAAGAACTGTTTTGTTTAGCTCGGGCCGAAGGTTTGGCAACACTTTGCAAAATGAAGAGGTTGGTTCTTCCATTGGCAAGAGTACTCCTCAAGCAGAAAAAGGTCCTAGTCCGGTAGTCTCCGACAACGAGACTGATTTTGATGAAGAGCAGTATCCTCCTGCAGAAAACAGATACAAGCAGTTGGAGGACAGGTTGAATGCTATGGAGATACAACAGGTACCTGGGCTGGATTTCGGAGACTTGGGTTTGTCTACTGGTGTGATCATTCCTCGGAAGTTCAAAGCACCATCTTTCACTAAGTACGACGGGGCGTCTTGTCCCAAGCTACATCTCAGGTCCTATGTTCGGAAGATTCAACCGTACTTAGCGGATAAGAATTTGTGGATCCACTTCTTCCAGGAGAGTTTTTCAGGGACTCATCTCGAATGGTTCTATCAGCTGGATGGGACCAAGGTTCGTAACTGGGAGGAGTTGGCTACTGCTTTCTACAAGCAGTATCAATATAATGCCGACCTTGCCCCTACACGTACCCAACTCTAGGGTATGTCGTTAGGTTCAAGTGAAGGTTTTAAAGAGTACGCTCAGAAGTGGAGGGATCTGGCTGGCAGGGTGCAGCCTCCGTTGACTGATCGGGAGTTAGTAGACATGTACTTGGGGACCCTATCTGGGCCATTTTTCAACCATCTTATCGGGAATTCGTCTGCAGGGTTCACTAATCTGATTCTGACTGGAGAGAGAATTGAGGCTGGGTTGAAGTCTGGTAAGATTCCAAAGGGTGCATCTACAGGTTCAGAGAAGAAACCCTTCAAAAAAGAGGCCAGTGTGGTGTATGGGCCTAGAAGGCAAGACAAACCAGAGCTCCGCCAATCTGTCAACGCATTGGTGATTGCGAAGCCTGCAGCCGCTCCTCGGCAAGCTAACCAACCAAGGGCTGAGAGACCCAGAAGGGAATTCACCCGTTTGAGTATGACCTTGTCGCAGATTTTGCCACAGCTGCTCTCAACCAACTTAGTGACCGTCAGAGAGGCTCCGAAGTTTGCAAATACTACATCTCCTAAATACAACCCAAATGCTCGTTGTGCTTATCACTCTGATAGCCCGGGGCATTCCACTGATGACTGTTGGGCATTAAGGAACAAGCTGCAGGACCTTATTGACGCCAAGGAGGTACAGTTTGAGGCATCTGAGAAGCCTAATGTAGTGACAGCTCCCCTGCCTGCTCATGGAGTGAATGCTATTGGGGACGAAGAGGAAGTGGATGAAGCTGAGTTTGATAGCTGGATTTACCCGGCAACCGACAGTGGACCTAGAAATTGGAGTGTGAAGGACAACCTACTTGTTTCTCTTGTTACTGAGTAATGAATTCCTATGTTTTTGGCATTTGTAATAAAACAATAAATAAACTCTATGGCCCGGTGTCTTACCCGAGGCACCGTGGTTTCATTTGTGAGGGCATATAAATTGTCATTTCATATATCATAAATGAAAATCTTGGACGTTTTCTCGCATTATAAATCTTGTGCTCCTTTTCTGTCTTTCTTTCCTTTACATATATTTCAAAACAGCTGTATTTACACACACACACTCACTCATACAGGTTTCAATCCACTCTGGATCTCACTGGTAACGACTCTGCTACTGCCAGTTATGACTTCGAAAATCCGATCAACTTAGCCGAAGACGAAGGTGAAGATGATTGCGAAGTGCCTGGCGAGCTTGCAAGACTGTTACTTCAGGAAGAGAGGGCAATTCAACCCCATGAAGAGCCAGTGGAAACAATAAACTTGGGTACTGAGGCAGACAGGAAAGAGGTAAAGATTGGTGCCAACCTAGAGCTCAGCGTGAAGCAACGGTTGACTCAGATGCTGCATGATTATATGGAGATCTTTGCCTGGTCCTACGAAGACATGCCCGGGTTGGATACCGATATTGTGGTCCATCACTTGCCAACTAAGGAAGATTGCCCTCCGGTTAAGCAAAAGGTCCACCGTATGCGTCCAGAGATGTCTGAGAAGATTAAAGCCGAGGTTATGAAACAGTTTGACGTTGGGTTCCTCGCAGTGACTTCTTACCCTCAGTGGGTTGCTAATGTGGTGCCGGTACCTAAGAAAGACGGTAAGGTCAGAATGTGTGTCGACTACAGGGATCTGAACAGGGCCAGCCCCAAGGATGACTTCCCCCTACCTCACATTGACGTCCTTGTTGATAATACAGCTCAGCACAAGGTATTCTCTTTCATGGATGGCTTTTCAGGTTACAATCAGATCAAGATGGCACCTGAAGACATGGAAAAGACTACATTTGTTACTCAGTGGGGCACCTTCTGCTACAAGGTCATGCCTTTTAGACTAAAGAACGCTGGGGCAACCTACCAACGTGCCATGGTTGCTTTATTTCATGATATGATCCATCATGAGATAGAAGTGTATGTTGACGACATGATCGCAAGGTTCCAGACTGAGGAAGAGCACCTAGATCATCTGCAGAAATTGTTTGACCGGTTGAAACTATACAAGCTGAGGTTGAACCCGAACAAGTGCACCTTCGGGGTAAGATCGGGAAAGTTGCTAGGCTTCGTGGTAAGTGACAAGGGCATTCAAGTGGACCCTGCCAAGGTTAAAGCTATTCAAGAGATGCCAGTTCCTAGGACAGAAAAGGAAGTCAGAGGCTTTTTAGGACGCCTGAATTACATTGCCCGATTCATCTCACACTTGACTGCTACCTGTGAGCCAATCTTCAAGCTGCTGAAGAAAGATCAGGTAGTACGTTGGAATGACGAATGTCAGGCCGCTTTTGACAGAATCAAAGAGTATCTCCAAGAACCACCCATCCTTATGCCACCGGTTGAAGGGAGACCTCTGATATTATACCTGACAGTGCTCGACAACTCAATGGGGTGTGTGCTGGGGCAGCATGACGAGTCTGGCCGAAAAGAGCACGCCATTTATTACCTTAGCAAAAAGTTTACCGACTGTGAGACCCGATACTCACTGCTTGAGAAAACTTGCTGCGCTTTGGTATGGGCTGCTCGCCGGCTGAGACAGTATATGCTGACTCACACTACCTTGTTGATCTCAAAGATGGACCCTATAAAGTACATATTCGAAAAGCCTGCTCTGTCTGGGAGAATTGCAAGATGGCAAATGATCTTGACGGAATACGACATTCAGTACACGACCCAGAAAGCCATCAAGGGAAGTGTATTGGCAGACCACTTGGCACATCAGGCCGTAGACGACTATCAGTCAATGAACTTCGAGTTTCCGGATGAAAGCATCATGATTGTGACTGATTGTGAAGTACCTGGACCGGATGAAGGACCTGAGGAAGGATACCGATGGTCTATGCACTTTGACGGAGCCTCCAATGCTTTGGGTAACGGTATTGGCGCTGTAATCATATCTCCTCAAGGCACTCATACTCCCCTCACTGCCCGGCTATGTTTCAACTGTACCAACAACATGGCAGAGTATGAGGCGTGCATCATGGGTCTTCAAGCTGCGATCGATCTAAGGATCAAGTTTCTGAGTGTCTTCGGAGATTCTGCTCTTGTGATCAATCAGATCAAAGGAGAGTGGGATACGAAACATCCAAATCTTATTCCTTACAGAGAATGTGTGTTGACCTTGATCCCCCACTTCACGAAGATAACCTTTGAACACTTTCCAAGAGAAGAGAATCAGCTGGCGGATGCGTTAGCTACAATGTCTTCTATGTTCAAGGTCAAATGGGATAATGAGGCTCCCCGGATCATCATCTGGAAACTGGACGAACCGGCATACTGTTGCGATCTCGAGACTGAATTGGTAACTGAGAAACCTTGGCACCATGAGGTGAAGAGATATCTGGAAGCGCAGGAATATCCGGAGGGTGCCTCTGTCAATGATAAGAAGTTCCTGAGAAGGTTCGCAGCAAAGTTCTTCCTTAGCAACGGCATCTTGTATAAGCGAAACCATGATTCAACCTTACTGCGTTGTGTGGATAAGACTGAAGCAGAAAGGATCATGGAAGAGCTACATGAAGGGACCTTTGGTACACATTCCAGCGGACATACAATGGCAAAGAAGATCCTTCGGGAAGGGTATTACTGGTCCACAATGGAAGCTGACTGCTACCAACATTCCAGGACATGCCATAAGTGCCAGATTTACGTAGACAAGGTGCATGTTCCTCCAGTTCCCCTGAATGTTCTGACTGCGCCTTGGCCGTTTGCAATGTGGGGCATAGACATGATCGATGAGATTAAACCTACGGCATCTAATGGGCATCGCTTCATCCTAGTGGCGATTGATTATTTTACAAAGTGGGTTGAAGCAGCTTCCTATGCTACGGTAACCAAGACTGTTGTGGCACGGTTCATTCGGCATAACCTGATCTGTCGATACGGTGTCCCTGAAAGAATCATTACAGACAACGGTACCAATCTGAATAACAAGATGATCACTGAGCTCTGCGAGCAGTTCAAAATACAGCACCACAATTCTTCTCCTTACAGACCGAAGATGAATGGGGCTGTAGAAGCTACAAATAAAAATATCAAGAAAATCGTGCAGAAGATGACAGTGACTTATAAGGATTGGCACGAGATGTTACCGTTCGCTCTACATGGGTACCGTACCTCAGCCAAGACGTCAACCGGGGCAACTCCCTTCTCTTTGGTTTATGGTATGGAGGCAGTCTTACCGATCGAAGTACAAATACCCTCTCTCCGGATAATGAAAGATGCAAATTTGAACGAGGATGATTGGATCCAGACACGACTTGATCATCTCAACCTTATTGATGAAAAGAGACTTGCTGCTATCTGTCATGGTCAGACGTATCAGAAACGGATGATCAGGGCATTTAACAAAAAGGTCAGACCACAGGAATATCAAGTTGGGGATCTGGTAATCAAGAGAATCATCCTTCCTCAGAGTGATCCAAGGGGCAAATGGACCCCTACGTACGAAGGGCCATTTGTGGTCAAACATGTGTTCTCAGGAGGAGCCATGATTCTAACCAACATGGATGGTGACGACCTTCCTCACCCCGCCAATGCAGACATAGTAAAAAGATACTACGCATGAAAAAAAAGACCCGCTAGGCTGACATGCCTAGGCAAAAATTAGGGCTTCCCGGCGAACCAAAAGGGTTCAGGCAAAATGAAGGGATGAAAAATGAAAAAAAATTTGTACACCCGGCAAGTCGAAAACCTGAAAAGGCGGCTTGGGCAAAAATGGGTATCCCGGTGGACTGAAAACCCGAAAGGGCGGTCCAGGCATAAATTAGGGATAAAAGCGTAATACTATGTCTCATTGGATCACTTTGCATCCAGAATCCGGTATCTACATCAAGTTCAGACGGCATCGATCAGTCAGCTTCATCTTCGTTTAGGTCATCAAGTGATGAGACGCTCGGAGTTATAAAGGCAATAGCAGAGTTGAAACCCAGTGGGATCATTCATTTCACACAGCTGTTTTATTTTCTTTTGTACAAAATTTGTATAAACTCTTTTGTTCGGCGGCATTCTCTTACTAGGACGTCAACCTCTTGTACACAAACGCCTATTTACAGGCAATTCAAAATCAATATAAATCACTTTTTAGTCAAAATTACCAATTGTTTTTTCTTTTCTGTTTTGTTTTGCGAAGAACGTCCAAGGTTCAATTTGTGATATATGCATTGACAATAATTTGCTAACTCATAAATATTTGCATACGAAACAAAGAATTAACTACAGGCAACATTAGAAATAGGGGCAATAAAGAGTTGTCTGAGCAATCTAGTTGTTCTGTCCTCCAAGGTACCAAGGTAGGTTCAGCTAAAAAACATAACCAGTACATCTTAATCCCCCAGAGAGTGAGCCAGCAAGCACTATACTCTCTCCAAGCTACTATCAAACTTAAAGAAGTTGGGTATCCTCCAGCAGATCTCAACATTCCCCAGCAGTATACACATTCTTGACAAGCATCCCCGACAGTCTTGGCCTAAAGATTGTTCCCCGGCGGTATATCAAATATTCAAAGGAATCACTTTCCCCGCAGTTCAAAACTTCCACAAGAGAGCCCAATCTAGTTCCCCAGGAAAATTGGAATTCATCTCCCCAAGCAGTAAGCTTATCCCCAGTAGATTCTGGAAGCTTATCCTCGCAGAGCACGAGCGCGTCTCCCGGCTTTATTTAAAGAGTTATTTTCTTACTAGGATATAACTGGGTTATCCTCAGCCAAAAGCCACGGAAAGATCGTCGTCGACACAGTTCTTTCTTATCCCCAGCGAAGTCCAGTGACACTTCCAATACAACAAGGGTATCCCCAGCAAGTTATTATCAACAATTCAACAAAGTACCTCGCTCCCCACAGAGTATTGCTTCCCAGGAAGATTGCTAGAGTACTTCGCTCCCCGCAGAGTAATCCATTCGCCGAGTTTATTCCCCAACGCAGTTATCTTCTCCTACCGGTATACTTGCAACTATCATCCCCAGCGGAGGCAAATCTATTCTTCAGCATCAGCCCAGGAGTGACTTCCCGGCACCCGTCAAGGATTTACTTTCCTAGACGAAAACATACATTCGTAAACATCACATACATCATTATAGCATGCATATACGCATCACGAACATACAATCTCACGTATTCAGAGAGCATCTCGCATGTCATACCACATGACATCGCATACAACTAACGCTTGTCTTTTCAGGACAAAAGTACAAAAATGATTACCATCAATGGTCGCAACTAAAGATCCGATTCCTGAATCTTGCTAGGGTGTATCTGTTGATGACCAATTACCAGATCCGATTCCTGTATCTTGCCAGGGTGTGTCTGAAGAGTTCGAGGATCCGATACCTGAATCTTGCCAGGGTGTATCCGTTGAAGACTAGCATTACCAGATCTGATTCCTGTATCTCGCCAGGGTGTGTCTGAAGAGTTCGAGGATCCGATACCTGAATCTTGCCAGGGTGTATCCGTTGAAGACTAGCATTACCAGATCCGATTCCTGTATCTTGCCAGGGTGTGTCTGAAGAGTTCGAGGATCCGATACCTGAATCTTGCCAGGGTGTATCCGTTGAAGACTAACATTACCAGATCCGATTCCTGTATCTTGCCAGGGTGTGTCTGAAGAGTTCGAGGATCCGATACCTGAATCTTGCCAGGGTGTATCCGTTGAAGACTAGCATTACCAGATCCGATTCCTGTATCTTTCCAGGGTGTGTCTGAAGAGTTCGAGGATTCGATACCTGAATCTTGCCAGGGTGTATCTGTTGAAGACTAACATTACCAGATCCGATTCCTGTATCTCGCCAGGGCACGTCTGAAGAATTCGAAGATCCGATTCCTGTAACCAGTCAGGACATATCTACACAAAGCATCTGAAGACCAGCTCCTGCAACATGTCAGGTACTCATTTTTCTTTTGCAGGTACGCAAGTTCTCGCTAAGGAATCTCTCACGCGATCAACATTCAGATGGCATCTATAAGCCCATCATCCTATTCATCAATCTCTAAATGGCATCTATAAGCCCATTCCACCATCATATTGCTTCTATGTGAGCGCAAATTTCTGGGCACTCTAGTGTTCAATCATCTTCTACCCTTGGATTACGAAAGGCACGTCAGCCAATCTGCATCCTAAGGTCTAAGAAGATTGAACAGGGGCAACTGTTGTACCCCAAAATTTGCCCTCCCATATTCTTCAAGAAATTGCCAAGTCATGCTTCAAAATCTCCCCAAGGGTTGCACAGTCAAGGGTCTCCTAAACAGTCAAAATTAGGGTTTTGGTTCTGATCAAGAAAATGAAGTTTCCAAGGGTCCAATCAAGTCCCACATGCCTACAAATATGGTCAAGCATCCTCATATCAAGTTTCAAGACTTTCAGCACAAAATTGCACAGTCAAAAACCCTAATTGCACTACAGTCAACTGTAGGGGCAAAATGGTCATTTGACAGTCAAAAGTTCAAATTTTTGGTCAACATCTCATTTTGAAGCCACAAACATCATTTGATCAATGCTTGATCATGATTCTCAAAGCTTGGCTTAAAAATCATCAAGATGCAAAAGTTTCCTTATTTGGACAGTTGAAAAAGTCAACTGTAAATTGACCAGGGCATAACTTTCACATGGATTATCAGAAAAATTCCATCTAAAGCTCATTTTGAAGAGAAAGACATTTCCTACAACTCCTCTTCACACTTCAAGTCCAAGAAATTCTCTTACAAAAAGTTATCAATTTCAACATTATAGGTCATTTTCAAAAGTCAACAAAAAGGGACTTTAAGTCAAAGACCATAACTTGAGATTGGTAAATCAAAATGACATGGTACCAAATACATTGGTTATAGGACTCAAAGACCTTTCCAAAATGTCCAAGAACATGAGAAAAGCTTAAAAATTGAGCAAGTTATGCCTTGTAGAAGTTGGGAAAGTTTTGGATATTTTGAAAAGTCAACATTGATTCAAATGACCTAAAATTGCTAATGGGCCTATTTTTCTTCCACAATTCATCATCCAAGGCATGTGCACGACCACTTGGCCCAAAGGGAAGTTTTTCTTCATTATTTATTTATTTATTTGGATTTTATTATTAATAATTCATTTTAATTAAATAAAATACATGAAAAATACTAAACCTAAGTTTTTCAATCTTTTTGTGCATGATATATACTCAATGATTCGTGCATGATCAGATATGGAAGGAATTGAAGTGATTGGATATGATTGAGGTCAAAATAGTATGAAAAAATATTGAAAAAGATCTTGAAAAATCAAATCTTACAAACCATGAATGCAAAGGTTTTGGATCAATTTATTTAACCCTAATCACTCTCCTATACATACACAAGCAAGACCTAATCCTCCTGACCAAAAAAGCTGCGCCAGAAATCCTTACACAAACTTGGAATTTTTCAAAGAAAACTCAAATCTGAAAACACATTTGCAGGTCGCTTGAAGCCAAGAAATTCATTCCATTGCATCCCTGGGACATCAAGCAACGTACCTGGATCAAGAACACCAACCCTACAGCCTTAAATCATTGGAAAAATAAAGCCAAGGAAGAAGAAGGATGCGTGGCCATCAGTAATTGGCTGGTTCAAAAATTCGCGCTAAAAGAATCACTAACGCGTGGATTTATTTTATAATATTTGTTTGATATTTAACATACAGAAAGTGCGTTTGGATCAACTGGCAGGCTTAAGCATTGGTAACGTTCAGGACCTGGGTTCGAGCCCCAGGTCCTCACTCTTTCCCTATTATTTTTCAACTAATGTTCCTATGCAGATTCAACTCTGGGTTCCACCATGCACTCAATATCCAGGCCCTCCACGTGTTTACCACTATCAATCCAAGGAACACAATCTGTGGAATATGGTGAAATCTAGTCAATGCTCCCACACGTTGCATGAAAAAGTTAACAAGGCCTCCAGTAATGGGCCAGAATTATTGGGCTGTACCTCACAACTGGGGACAACACCCCCCCTGAGGTTTGCAATATTTTTCTTTTTTTCATTCTTTTTTTTACTTTCAATTATTATTCTTAATTAATTCTGTTAATTTAATTATTTTTCATAAAAAACACAAAACAATAAAAAATCAGAAAAGATGAAAAAAATAATAAATATTTTATTTTAGTATTTTTGTAAATAAATTGCATTAATTAATTTTAGTTATTAAATTAGGTTTAATTGTAATATTTTCATAATAAAAATCTAAAATTGGTAGAATTAGGGTTTAATTGATTTTTTATCCCTTTTTATTTTCTTTCATAATAATTAAATATTTACTATTACTTATTTTTGTAATTAAATTGCATGTAAAATAAT
The DNA here is from genome assembly GCA_948472305.1 of Vicia faba. Classification (NCBI taxonomy): domain Eukaryota; kingdom Viridiplantae; phylum Streptophyta; class Magnoliopsida; order Fabales; family Fabaceae; genus Vicia; species Vicia faba. The sequence goes on from CATIWC010002093.1 coordinate 192,136, forward strand.
TAGGGTTAATTTTAGGTTAAACTTTAATATGTTTTCATAATAAAATAAAAATTGTAGAATTAGGTTTAATTGCATTAAATTCTCCTAAATACCAAAAAATACCAAAAACAATTTCTTTTCTTTTTTAATTAATTAATTTCATCATTTAATTTAATTTTGCAAAAAGGGTCCAACGCCCTCGTTTTAATTCTTATTTAATTCGCGTGTTTATTTCTTTCTCGTGTAATATTCATGTATCTCTCCCAAAGCCGTGTAATTAATTTCTCGCACTTTACTCTTCTTTAAATTCTTTATTTTCTGTCAAATCGGGTTCTGGAAATTTTGGCGATGTGGACCCGTGCCTTTTGTAATAGCTTAGAACTTTACTTTTCTCGCACTTTTAACTGTTAATCAAGGCATGCAAGAATGAATGGACAAAATAAAAACAAGCGCATAGATCACCTTGACATGAATAAGACAAAATAACTGAACATGACACACAAATCACACATCACCCCTAGGGTACGCCTCACTGTTGCCTCTCGAAAGGTGATCGTTGAGTAGAGGTTGTCTTAGTAAGTCCTCATGATCCGGGAACCTGGCATGAGGGTAGCTTCTACGGTGTCTTCCCATTGCTCTGGTGATCACCATGTCCCGAACCTCGAATTGACCCGAACACCTCCAATGGTGGTGCTACCTACCTCTCAATAGTGGGATGGCACTACTTTAAAGGACATCTACTCAGACGAATTCCTTAGGGTAGGTAGACGACTCTAGATACTTGCTCTAAATTTCAAAACAAATCAAAAATACTTTTCACACCGACACCTTTTCAAAAAGCTTTCGAAAGCAATTTTTCAAACACTCTTGAGGACTGATACAAGAGTCGAACTGGAATTTTCAAAGAAACTTTTTTTAAAACCCACAATTGAAAAGCAAACAAACATTTTTGAAAACACAAATGAGCAAGTATCTAAGAGCACATGGATAACCATGGATAGAAAGGGTGCTAACACCTTCCCTTTCTATAACCTACCTCCCGAACCGAGAGCAATCTCTATAAGGAATTTTTCTGTGCTTTAGTCCTTTCCATTTGGAGAAAATAAAAGACGGTGGTGACTCTTGCTTCCGCGACATTTCGCGAACCAGCGTTAAACAGTCAGTTCCAGATCCACCGATCACAGATGCCGTACTCGGTTAAGATCATCTGCCATCTTGCTATTCTTCCGGATAAGGTGGGCTTCTCGAAAATATATTTGATCGATCCATCTTTGATATCAACAAGGTAGTGTGAGCCAGCATATACTGTCTCAGTCGGCGAGCAGCCCATGCCAAAGCGCGGCAAGTTTTCTCAAGCAATGAGTATCAGGTGTCACAGTCGGTAAAATTTTTGCTAAGGTAATAAATGGCGTGCTCTTTTCGACCAGACTCGTCATGCTGCCCCAGCACACACCCCATTGAATTGTCTAGCACTGTCAAGTATAATATCAAAGGTCTTCCTTTAACTGGAGGCATCAAAATTGGTGGTTCTTGAAGGTATTCCTTGATTCTTTCGAAAGCGGTCTAATATTCATCATTCCACCTTACCACTTGATCTTTCTTTAGCAGCTTGAAGATTGGCTCTCAAGTAGCAGTCATATGTGAAATGAACCTGGCGATGTAATTTAGGCGTCCTAAGAAACCTCTAACTTCTTTTTCTATGCGGGGATCCGGCATCTCTTGTATGGCTTTTACCTTTGCAGGGTCCACCTGAATACCATTGTCACTGACAACAAAACCCAGAAGCTTACCAGACCTTACCCCGAAAGTACACTTGTTTGGATTCAACCTCATCTTGTACGTCTTCAACCTATCAAACAGTTTCTGGAGATTATCAAGGTGCTCTTCCTCAGTCTGGGACCTGGCTATCATGTCATTAACATAAACCTCGATCTCGTGGTGAATTATATCATGGAACAACGCGACCATGGCACGCTGATAAGTTGCCCCAACATTCTTCAATCCAAAAGGCATTACCTTGTAGCAGAAGGTGCCCCATTGTGTGACGAAGGTTGTCTTCTCCATGTCCTCAGGAGCCATCTTGATCTGGTTGTAGCTAGAAAACCCATCCATAAAGGAGAAGATCTTGTGTTGTACCGTGTTGTCGACTAGAACATCAATGTGAGGAAGTGGGAAGTCATCCTTGGGGCTTTCCCTGTTCAGATCTCTGTAGTCCACACACATCCGTACCTTACCGTCCTTCTTTAGGTACCAGAATGACGTTGGAAACCCACAGCAGATAAGAAGTGGCAGCTAAGAATCCTGCGTCGAACTATTTCATGACCTCTGCCTTGATTTTCTCTGATATTTCAGGGCGTATACGGCGGACCTTCTGCTTTACCAGAGGGCAGTCTTCTTTAGTCGGCAGTCGATGTACCATAATATTAGTGTACAAACTAGGCATGTCTTCATAGGACCAGGCGAAGATCTCAACATAGTCATGTAGCATCTGTATTAACCGTTGTTTTACACTAGGCTCCAGATTCGCACCTATTTTAACCTCTTTCCTGTCTTCCTCTGTACCCAAATTCACTGATTCAACTGGCTCTTCATGAGGCTGTATGGCCCTCTCTTCCTGCTGTAATAGTCTAGCAAGCTCTCCAGGCACCTCACAATCATTCTCACCTTCGTCCTCGGCTTGGTTGATCGGATTTTTGAAGTCATAACTGGTAGTAGTAAAGCTGTTATCAATGGGATCCAGAGTGGATATGGATCTGCAGTATGATACGTGAGTGTGTGTAAGAGCATAGTTGTTTTGATAAAGTGAGAAACAGAAAAGAAAAACAAGGAGCGCAAAATTTGTAATGCAAGAAACGTCCAATGCTTTATTAATGATATATGAAATGACAAATAATAAGCCCTCATAAGCAAAGCCATGGTGCCTCGGGAAAGGCACCGGGCCGTAAAGTTTCAAACTGTTTATTACAAATCTTAAAACAAAAGGCAATTACTGCGAAATAAAAGAAACAGGTATGAAGTCCTTCGTCGTCCAATTATTCGGTCCACCTTTGGTTGTTGGGTAGATCCAGTTGTCGATGTCTGAATACTCTTCACAATCCTCAATTGCATTAACTCCCTGATTGTTGGTGTGTAGAGGAGGTCTTCCAATCCGTGCGTGCCTAACAGCCTTTTGAGCCCCTGTAGTAAAGCCCAAACCAAATTTGTCAGTTTTGTGAGTGAAATCAGGGAGCTGACCCCAATTGGTACACCCACCTTCTTCAACCACCGCCCTGGCGTCCTTGAGAGAAGCCATCTTCAGTGGAGGTTTGTTGGTAGTAACTTCAGTTGATGCCAAATTTTGAGGGACCTCTTCGAAGTTCTGACAAGGAGTTTCTATGAATTCCCCGTCCATCTCTATGTAGAGGAAGGAATTGAGGTGGCTCATCATGTATCCTTCTTCACCCTGCACTATGACAATCTTTCCCTTCACCGGATATTTCAGCATTTAATGGAGCGTGGAAGTAACTGCCCCAGTCCTTAGGATCCAAGGACGACCCAGCAAGCAAGAATACGATGGCTTGATATCCATTACCTAGAAGGTGGACCCAAAAGTCAGAGAACCCACTTTGACAGGGATGTCCACCTCCCCGTGCACCATTCTCTTCGATCCGTCAAAATCCCTTACCAGAATGTTACTCAGCTTTAAAGTCAAACTCTCACAATCCAAACGGTCCAACGCTTTCTTCGGCAGAACATTTAGTGAGGACCCGGTATCTATCAGCACATGAGCCATAGTGCTACCTCTACACTCAATCGAGACATGCAGAGCATCATTATGATTCCTCCCCTTAGGGGTCAGATCCGCATCTGAAAAACCCAGCCTATTGTCAACAGTCAGGCTGGCCACACAATCTTTGAACTGATATGCTGAAGTTTCCTGCTGCACATGCGCAGTTTTGAGGAATGCAATCAAAGCCTTCACATAGGCTTCTGAACACAACAGCAGAGACAACATGGAGATCTTTGACGAGGTCTGCCCTAGTTGCTCGACCATATTATAGTCGCTTTTCTTGATAATTTTCAGTATTTCCTCTATTTCTTGTTTAGAGGCTTCCACAACGATTTTCTTAGATGCCTCCGTCCGGGAAGGCTCACCTATAATTTCCTTGCCCCGAGTCCCAGATGGCTCAGCAGCAGGGGTGATAACTGGAGTAAGAACAGGAATAGTAGTTGACGTACTAGCGGGAACAGCAGATGGAATGACAATAGGTTTATTGACAGTCGGAGGGGAAATCTCGGGAGATAAAATCCTGCCACTTTGGGTAACCTTACTAGCCCCGACAATATTACTGACATTAGTATCAGCCTCTTCATTCTTCAAATCTTTCTTAATGCCATGATAATACACATCAGCACCATAATGCCATGGGACAACCTTGTCTGAGGTGTACGGGATGGGACCAGGAACAGTGATTATCAACGGAGCAATTCTTTAAATAGGTGTAAACCTAACAGGTCTTCTCGAGGAAACCTTGGAAGGATTGGCAGAAATGGTTATAATAGCAACGTCTTCATTTGGAACAACAAGAATCATAGTCTTCTCAAACAAAATTTATTTATTACCCATCAGGCGCTGAACACCTGACTTCAACAAACGACAACCAGAAGGTAGAATCGAACACATGTGGAAACCTTCACCACAACCCGGAAATAAACTGGCCAACAACAAATTCTTCTTAACAGTCATAAGAGGAGTAGAAATTTCTTCAACAGAGGTCACAAACAAATCAGTGTCAACAACATTAACTCCACATCCATGTTTGGGCATAGGAGCAGTTATAACATTTGGCTTTTCTGGAGCATCGAACTCTATCTCCTTGGCTTCAAGCAGGTCTTGTACTTTGTTTCTCAGAGCCCAACAATCATTTGTATTATGGCCAGTACTCTCAGAATGGTAGGCGCACCGCGCGTTGGGATTGTATCTGGGAGAAGTAGTGTTTGGATTCTTGGGAGCCTCTCTCAAGGTTACCAAGTTGGATTTCAGCAGGTGAGGTAACACTTCATCCAACGTCATGTTGATGCGGGTAAACTGTCGTTGTGGTCTTTCCACCCTTTGTTGATTGTTACATTGTGGAGCAATTGTGGGTCTCGATATCACTACAGCATTTACCATTTGACGGTGTTCTGATCTGCTTTGGTCCCTCGGGCTATAAACTGCACTGGCTTCCTTCTTAACAGTGAAAGGCTTTTTTATGGAACTCGAGGAGGCATCCTTCTGTATTTTACCACTTCGGATTCCAGCCTCTACTCTTTCTCCAGTTAAAATCAGCTCAGTGAAACCAGATGACGAGTTGCCGATCAAGTGATTGAAAAACGGACCATATAGCGTCCCTAGAAATATGTCAACCAACTCCTTATCGGACAAAGGGGGTTGGACTCTTCCATCCAAGTCTCTCCATTTCTGAGCATAATCTTTAAAGCCTTCTCCTGATCCCATGGACATACTCTGAAGTTGAGTACGAGTGGGAGCAAGGTCGGCATTATACTGATACTGCTTGTAGAAAGCAACAGCAAGATCTTCCCAGTTTCAGACACTGGTTCCCTGCAACTGGTAGAACCATTCAAGCTGAGTCCCTGACAAACTATCTTGAAATAAATGCACCCACAAATTTCTATCAGTAGTGTGGGGTTGGATTTTCCTGACATACGAGCGGAGATGGAGTTTTGGGCAGGACACCTCATCATACTTGGCAAAAACCAGAGCTTTGAACTTATGAGGGATGACCACTCCCGATACCAATCCTAATTCTCTGAAATCTAAACTAGGTATCTTCTGAACTTCCATAACACTTATACGGTCTTCTAACTGCTTGTATCTATCCTCGGCAGGAGGATATTGCTCATCATCAAAATCAGTATCATTGTCAGAAAATGCAGGACTATGGTCCTTTTCCCTTTCTTGGTTCTCCCCATCCTTGGATGAAGAGGTCAGATCAGTTTGATGTTTCAACCTTTCTCTGAACCTTCTGCCCATATTCAGAATTCCGACCTTCTTCTTCTTCTTCTCTTTCAGAATAAGGGTCTTCAGATCCTCTTGCCCTTTAGCTAGACTTATGAACATCTGTTGGAAATAGGCATTCTGCGCCTGAAGATCTTTGATGGCTTGATCGGAAGACATTTCTGCTGAAATAAACAGCGAAGAAGATGAGAAACTTGTAGTGGTACCTGTAATGGTGTGCATGATAATGGGATGCGCATGTAATGATTTCAAAGACTTTGGGAGATTTAAATTTGCAAACCAAAAATAAACAAAACTTTATTAGATTAACTTTGAAAGGTTCAACATGCCTTTTAAGGCGTTACAAATAAGTAAACAAAACAAATCTAAAACTAGAAATAGAACATCAAAAGTCCCATGGACGCTTCCTCTTTGTGCTAATATAGTCATTGATCACTCTTTCTTCCTCGAGCTGCCTGGTGAGCTTTAAAACCTTCCTTTCTTGCTCATGGAACTTCTCCCGGTAAGTATCCCGCTCATTCTTCAGCTGAATCCAAGACCTCTATAACTCCCCAGGATCAGTGGGCATGTAAGGATAGAGAACTGTGTAAGGAATTCCTTCTTCATTGGTGGGCTCTACAATCACTGGTAATACGGCCTCATAAGGCATCATAAGCTTCTGGGCACGAGCTCGGACCCATTGGAGATAAGGCTGCATAGGAAGGGAAGTCTTCGGTCCCAACTCTTTGGGGTCAGATCTATTTACCATTCCCCAAGCCCGTATGAACCTCCGGAGATGCTCCTTAACATCCTCCTTATAGTCTAATACAATTTCCTCGAGAAGTAACTCATGGGGACCATCCCTTCGAGCACAGCCAAATTGTCACAAAGCTAGACAAGGATTGTTAGTTATACCCCCTCTGATACCAAGTAATGGGACATTAGGGTATCCCCCACAGCGGTTAATAGCAGCAGTGTCTTCCATAGCCCAGGAACACCAAAGAATATCTGTATGAGCAAGTGACATTATTCTGTGTGACCAACCCAAACCTTCTTCGTTCTTCAGTACAGACTTAGGGAGGTGAGAAATAAACCACCTCGACAGCAACGGCATGCAGCACATAAGAGTCCCTATTCTCCTCATAGTACGAGTATGGAGAGCATGCAAGATATCTCCAAGAAAGGTAGGCACAAGGTTGCAAGAAAGGAAAATCTTGACAGTATTCACATCCACAAAGGAGTCCGGATTAGGGAAGAGAACTAAACCATAGATAAGAAGAGCCAAGACATCCTTAAAAGCCTGAAAATCCAGATCATCCCAAAATAGTTGAGCCTGGTCTATCAGAAATTTGGCTAGAAAGCCTTCGACCCCGCTTCGAGTTTCCCAATTGGATACTACATCAGCCCGTTTCAAATGCAAAGCTGAGGCAATGTCTTCTGGCCTAGGAATTTCTTCCATACCTGTGAAGGGTACCTGTTCAAGAATGGATATGCCCAATAGATTATAGAATTCTTCCAAGGTGGGTACCAGCTGGTAATCTGGAAAGGTGAAGCAATGATGCACGGGATCAAAGAACTGAAATAGTATGCTCATCATCTGTTCATCAAGGTTTGAAGTAACCAAGCTGAGAAGTTGACCGTGTCTCTTAATGAATATAGAAGTCTCAGAAACTCTTGATGCTAGCTCTTTAAGTTGAGCAGGCATTTGCACAAAGTTGATTCAGATGGTATTTCTACGCACGGAAGCCATGATCTGCAAAACAGAACAAAGATAAATTCCCTTGATCTTTGAAATGGTTAGTGTAATGAAGCATGAATGCCATGTTATGATGCATGATGTCATGATAAACCACAGGTACATCAAACAAGTATTGCAAACACAGTCAAATCACACAAAGCCCTTAGGTTTAAGTCTTGCATGAGGTCAAAGGTAATACCCTCTTGAAGTTAAGTTGTTTCAACCTGTTCTAGAAAAGTAACCGGGTTCTAGAGAATCTCAATATCACTAACCATCCTCCATCGGTCATGGTTTCAGCTCATGCAATCTTTTCTTGCGGCCGAAATTATTCCGAGAGTATGGTATCAATGAGTCTAGCATCGAATATCAACCATTTCTCAGCTCTACACCGAGGCCAGCTATCTCACTACTTTCTAATGGCCAAGTTGGGCAATTAATGGTTCTAAGTTCAGTTGATGCTTAACGACACCATGCAGCGGTCCCGTATTCTTCTCGTTTCTCCATAAGGCATACTGATACCAACCAAAGTGCCACATCAATGTAGCTACTGCTTTAACCGCATCAGTCTACACTGTAAAATTCCCTCACAGTCTATTGCTACTTACCTAAAAGGTATTCCCCAGATCCGGGTGTAGGATCTATAGTAACCCCAAACAAAAACCCTTAAAAGTAAATCAAACAGAGTAATCAAGAGAAGAAATTATGATGAACTAGATCCTAAGGTACACCCCACTTATTAATTCCCCAGTAGAGTTGTCAGTTCTGTGATACGATGGTAGAACCGACTGTTTAATACTGGTTTGCATTTTTGCGTTTTTTGTTCGCAAAATGTCGTGGTAAGCAAGAGTCGCCACCAACTTTTATTTCATCCAATCGGAAAGGAAAAAAGTACAAAAAAAATCCTTTTTCGAGATATTCTGAGTACGGGTAGATTATAGAAAGGGAAGGTGTTAGCACCCTTTCTATCCATGGTTTTCTATGGGCTCTTAGGTACTTGCTCATCTTTTTTTAAAATTGCTTGTGTATGTGTTTTGTTTTTGAAAAGTTTGACTTCGTGATAACCCTTGTATCAGTCCTTAAAGGTGTGATAAAGTTCATTTTGAAAGTTTGTTTTGAAATGTGTAAGTGTGAAAAAGTTTTGATTTGAGCAAGTACCTACTAGCATCTACTTACTCGAAAAAAAGACCGTTTCTATTCTTGTTTCCTTTAGACAGCGCTATCCTACTATTGAGAAATAGGTAGTATCGTCGTTGGAATTGTAAGGGTCAATTCGAAAGGGACGTACGATCACCAAAGCAATATTAGGACACCTTAGTAATAACCCTAGAGTCTTAAGATCTTTCGAGGCAACATTTCTGAGGCAACATTCGAATGGGACATTTGATCTTTTTAGACAGGAGGGCAACCACTAAGACACCCAATGCTTAATGATCGTTTACCGAAGGCAACCGAAGTGAGAGTATACCCTAAGAGTGATATGTGCGAGTGATTTGTTTTCAGTTATTTAATCTTTTCACATTAGGGTTTTCTAACCGTATTAATTTGTCATGCATTCTTGTCATACAATCCTATTAGCATACATCTGGACAGTTAAATATTTGCGAGAAATAAAATGCGAGAAAATAAATCTACGCTATTACAAGGCTTCGGGGAGGGGGATTAATTACATAGCCAAAAGACCCGGGAATTTAAACAATAAATAAAACCCTAAATTAAACTATTACAAACCATGAACAGTTACAAAAATATTGTCAAAATAAATGATAAGCGCACAATGAATCAAATACGAAACGACTAGGATTTTGACCCTTGACTAAACCTATTTGCGATTGATTAAAAAAAAGATGTTTTTGTCATGTTTTGTTATTTGAAAAAATAATGATTAATTAAATAAAAAGGAAAATCCTAATTCTAGAAAAACAAATTAATTCACTCTAAAACCTATTTTTTGTATTTTTATTTATTTGATAAAAAGAGAAAATAAAATTAAATCGAGAGTTTAAACCTAATTTGCTAATTATTTTTAATTATAGAAAACAAGTTAAAGTTGCCCTAAATTAAATTAAATTAATAAAATTAATTTTGATAAAAAAAGTCTAATTCTAATTTTTTTTTATTTCTTGATTTTATGAAAAAATAATTAATTTGTTAATTAAGATGATTAAAAGGAAAATTAAAAGAATTAAAGAAACGAAATAAAAAAAGTTAGAGATGGGCCTGATTGTTAGCAATTGTGGGGGTATAATGTTGAAATTTTGGGCCCAAACAAATCCCAGCCCTTTTGACTTCGCCTTATCTAGTGCGTACATTAACCTGGGGCGTATGATGAACCTTCAATGGAAAGGCATTAGATCTTGGCTGAAGATGCATTTGATGGTGGAATCTGGATGGCATATGGTGGACGCTTGAGGCTGCAGTGCACCTGATCTCATGAAACAAAATAATATGAATAAAGGTTGGGACCTGGGGATCGAACCCAGGCCCTTATATCCAATTCCAATGCTTGCTTGCCAACTGAGCTGTGATGCTTAGTTGTAATTATAATGATAACAAAGAATAATATAAGAAAACATGCATTAGTGGTCAAAACAAAAAGAAAAACGTGCGTCAGTTTGAATGAACCAATGATGTTATGCCACACAAGCTTCTTCTTCCTATCTCCGTCGCTTTAGCCTAGGACACTTTTACCTACAGACAACTTGCTATAGGTACAGACCCGTGCATCTCAAAAATTGTATACATGCAAGATAAATGACAAGTGAGGGTACCAATCAACTCGTCTCATCCTCACAAGTATCATGGTACCAGAATCCAGGCCTAATTTTTCCTATACTGCAAACCCCTAAAACGAATCAAGAAACCCTAACAATGGCATATCATGATTCCTGTATTAAAAATGCAATTAAATGGTACCAATAGCTTGCAAACTCAATGATTAACAATAATATATAAATCAAACATGCGTATGATGAGTAAATCAATGAAATCGAAATCGAGTTTGGAGGCAAACCGTGGCGTCTGTAACTTACGATTTCGGACGTGGAAATGCTTGCAAATGATTGAGATCCCTTTTGGAGATGTCCAGAAGTCTATTGGTAGCCTTAGAATGGCTTGAATCACTCTCTAAGTCCAAGAATGATCACCCAATTTCTTGCAAATGTTTGAGTTTTCTCTTTTTCTATGCACGACCTCTAACCCTTGTTCTTGCCTTGGATCCGTTCAATATATATCATAGAGTGTATTAGGGTTGTAAAAACTGATCACATCTTTGGAAGTTTTCAAGATTTGATTTGATTTTAATGGCACATGTAAACTTGCTATATTGAGCCAAATTAGGCCTTTCTTGTCCCAATCATCCTTGATTCTAATTGATCATGATATCCTTGCATTATTTGGTTGAGATCCTGTCCAAAAATCAGATCACAACATATCTTTTTCATTATTCATCAATTATTTGATTTAATTGAAATTTTAATTAACAAAAAATCAAAATAAATTGAAAAGTGAAGCAAATAACATGAGGTTGGATATTTGGGTCGTGGATCATATTATAAGTGAGGTGCAAGCATAAAAAGTTGGGCCCATTTAGCAAAAAATGAAAATTTGAGCACATTTGACTTTTGGCAATTTTGCAAAAATAGTCAACTTGTCCAATACATAACTCTCTCAATTTTGACCCTAGAGAGGTGTTCTTGGACTTTTTATAAATATTAGGATGTCCTCTAAGCAACCCTTTTGGTCTCATCTCAATTTAGTCTTCCATGTTAATGTATGAAGCTTTGACCCAACAGGTGTTTTTGTTGACTTTTCAAAATGACCTATAATGTTAAAATTCATATCTTTTTGTGAGTGCATATTCTGAACTTGGGAGCTGAAGATGAATTGTAGGGAATTGCATCCTCTTCAAAATGAGATTTGGATGGGTTATTTATGATAAAGTGAGAAAGTTATGCTTGGTCAAAGTTGGGTTGACTTTCACTATAAAACCCTAATTTAGCAACGTTTGGGTTTTGATGAATTCTGAGCAATCCTTGAGGAATCATGATCAACCCTTGATCAAATGATGAATAATACTTCAAAATGAGGATGTTGACCAAAAATCTTGAGGTTTGACTGTATGTGGGCCACAATTGACTTTTGACCTAACACGGTTGATTTTCAGGCATTTGAGCAATTGACTGAGCAAACTTCCTCTGCAAGGCTTGAAACTTGACATGGATGATCTTGAGAACATATTAGGACAATGGAAAGAATTTTGGATCCTTTGTGGTTCACACATCTTGATGAAAATAGAAACCCTAATTTGAGATAGACTGCCTTAGGAGAGAGTTTGTCTGGTCAACTCTTGGACTTCCTTGAGCAATTTGAGGACCTCACTTGACACCTGTTAAGAAATATGGGAGGGCAAATTTTGGGGTGCAACGGTGTATCAGTTGACTTTTCATCAGTACAGCTAATTTTTGGTTATCTAGTCAATTGACTGGGCAGAATTTGTGATACAAGACTTGAAACTTGTCATGAGCATTCTTGAAGGTCCATAATGATCCATGAAAGCCATTTGAAGTATTAGAAGTCTAATTGTCCTTGTGCAAGCTCAAACCTTAATTTTGAGGTATCAGTGTTAAGGAGATGGCTTGACCTAGTCAATACTTGTGCAAGTTTGAGCTTTTGAAGATCTTTGTGAGAAATGTCTTGAGAAAAGAGAGGGGAAATTTTAGGGTACAATAGCTGCCCCTGTTTAATATTCTTAAACTTGAAGAGTTAGATTGACATGTCCTTCATTCGTGACTTGAAGGTGGAAGATGATTGAACACTAGAGTGCCTAGAAATTTTCACTTGATGATGTGTTGATTGATTGTGTCTGGAATGGGCTTAAAGATGTCATTTGGAGAAGTTATAAAGAAGTTATCATAGATGGGCTTATAGATGCCATCTAGAGTGACTGTTGGTAGAAATTGGAAGAAGTATCAGAATAAATCTTTAGTCGATTTATACTAAAACAGTAGATGCAGTGGAATGAGTATCAGAATAATATCCATAATTGGATCGTATCTGACTCGTATCTGAAAGATGTACTGAATGAGTGTCAGAATGACATCGACATATGGAACATATATGAATTGTATTTGAGAAATGTACTGAATGAGTGTCAGAAGGACATCCGTATCTGGATTATATTTGAACTGTGTTTAAGAACTGTACTGAATGAGTGTCAGAATGACATATGCATCTAGGTCGTATATGAACTGTATCTAGGAGAAAATCTAGAATAAGTGTCAGAATGACATTCGTCTCTGGATCGTATCTGGACTGTATTTAAAAGAATCTGGAATAAGTATCAGAATATCATCCGTATCTGGATCTATCTGAATCGTTTCTAGAGAGAATCTGGAATAAGTATCAGAATGTCATCTGTATCTGGATCGCATCTGAACTGTTTCTAAAGTGAATCTGGAATAAGTGTCAAAGTGACATCCGTATCTGGATCATATCTGGACTGTATTTGAAAGAATCTGTAATAAGTATTAGAATGACATTCGTATCTGGATCTTATCTAGACCGTTTCTAGAGAGAATCTGGAATAAGTATCAGAATTCCATCTGTATCTGGATCATATCTGAATCATTTCTAGACTGAATCTGGAATAAGTCTCAAAATGACATCCGTATCTAGATTGAATCTGAATTGTATCGAGGAGAAAATCTGGAATAAGTATCAGAATGTCATTCGTCTTTGGATCGCATTTGAACCGTTTCTAGAAGAGAATCTGGAATAAGTATCAGAATGTCACCCATCTTTGGATCGTATCTGAACCATTTCTAGAAGAGAATCTGGAATAAGTATCAGAATGCCATCCATCTTTGGATCGTATTTGAACCATTTCTAGAAGAGAATCTGGAATAAGTATCAGAATGTCATCCATCTGTGGATCGTATTTGAAATGTTTCTAGAAGAGAATCTTTGGTTGATTGTATTTGACAGATGATATGTTGTTGACGAGAACTACTTGTTCGGGAACCATCCTGAAAAGATAAAGTTAGTTTCGTGCAAGGGCATGATGTATGTAAGGTATTGCATAATGATACTCTCAGAATAAATGAGAATGCTATATGTGTTTTGTATGCATATATTATGAAATTTTGTAAATGATGTATGCATGTGAAATGTTGTTTGAAGTGCATTGATAAACCCGTGCAGTATCTTGGTATGGAAAATAAATCCCTGACTGTTGTCGGGGATGAAGAGTATGTGTATCTTGAAATTTGTCTAGAATACTTCCGTTGTGGATTCCTGCTTATTTGTTTGAAGAAATTCCGCTGGGGATGTACTGATTTCTGTTTGGGGAGAAGAGTTTAGGAACCTTGGTGGTCCGTTGCTCTACTGGGGAATTTAATTCTTATATTCCTTGATTGAGATGATAAAGATGATTAAACCTCCGATTTATCTGGGGAGGAATAGTTGACTGGTATCTGGTCGAAATCCAGGCTTTGCGGTAACTTTCTGGGGAGGATGAAGTTAACTGTTATCTGGTCAGATTCCAGGCTTTACAGCAACTTATAGGGGATAATGAAGTTAGTTGTTATATGGTCGAATTCCAGGCTTCGCAGCAACTTACTGGGGATAGTATCAACTTGGATGGGGACAAGGGGAGTTATATTAGTGATGTGTAGTAGTCTGAGGAAAAGACTCAAGCTTGGGAGATTGTAATCCGTTGGGGAAATAAACCCTGTTGGGGAAAGTAGTCTGACGATCTTACTGGGGAAATGAATTCGTCTGGGGAAGAATTTTTACAAGGTTTCTTTTCCAGTTTTGGAAGACCAAACTCGGCTGGGGAATGTCAGAATAAATCTAAACCTTGATTATATTTGAGGATGTATTGACTAAGTATTAGAATGACATCCATATCTGGATCGTATCTGAATTGTATCTATAGGAGAGTCTGGAATGAATGTCAGAATAAATTTATATATAGATTGTATCTGTATTGTATCTAGAAGATGATGAGTTGCCGTCAATTTCCATCTGTTTGGGAATTGGCATGATGTGTGCGTTTGTCGGGGATAGCCTTGTGGGGGATTGTACCCTTATCCCTGAAGATTATTCTATGGGGATAACCTTATAGAGATGGCTTTGGCGAATCCACTGGGGATCACCTTATGAAAGGAACTTTGTAGGGATTTGTCATTGTCCATAGTAGTAAGTAGTACTGCCAGAAATTGTTTGCTTGGTCATACGTGACCCTTTACTGGAATTCATGTTCAATGCGCTAAGTGATTCCGGTGGAGACCTGCCCCTGGCTATTCAGGACTTTATGAGAGATTTCTTGGAATCTTGACTTGACTTCCACTGATGAGTTGGACAATAACTTGTAATGCCCCCTTGATTATAGGAGATTTGTCATTGGAAGTGTCTTCCCATTTGAAGCAATGTTGTTTCTTGAGAGAATTTCCGTTCATTGGATATTCGTCGTGCGAATTTCTCTATTGTCGACCAATTGGCCATATACAAACAGCGGTATTCAAACAATGCAAAGTTTATGTTTGTCTTGAAGTTTTTTTTTTGAAAATGCATTTTTAGCAAATCAAAGAATTTTGTAAGAATATGAATTCAACTCATGATTTACAGTAAGCCTTACAGGAGTCAGGATACCTTTGTAATAGTATGCTTTCGAACTAACCCATGCTTCAATTAGGACTTTTAAAGGGTTATAACGTGGCCTGGTTCATAGTTTAAGAAACAAAGGATAAGGCTCAAAGTTTATTTGTACCCAACCTGTTCTCCATGATGTTCTCCAGTCATATACTCAATTAATTGCGCGTTTGGGTTCCAATTGAATATGGAATGATATTTTGGTGATGGTTAAGATACTAGAAGTTTATTTGAAAAGGCAGTCAATTTTTCAATATTTTTCTATTGTTGAGGATTTGTATTGACCTCTTTTATTGTCCCTAATTTTTTTCCTGACTATTTTTGTTTTGAGACTACAGTCAGCGGGATGCCCCAGTTTTTTAAGTCTCCTTCATAGGTTTTGACCTAGTGGGCTTTTCTTTTTGAGAGATAATGACTACCTATTTTATGGGGAAACCATCATCGTCTTTTCATTCATGAAGTGACAGCTTGCGACTGAATGCGCATTTGAATTAACTGAGAAACTACCCTGCCCCAGGTCATGATTAAAGGTTACAGTTTGTGCAAAAAAGAAAACTCCTACTTCTTTGGCTCAAAGGGGTTGACTAGGGATTATCTTCCTTATAACTCCCCTGTTTTAGGGTTTTAAACAACGCATGTACATCGTCAGCAAGGTCGGTCCAAAAGAATATTGTATGAGATTATGGTATTATTTTCGTTATCCTCCCTCTAAAGGCTTATGACTTTTAACGAGAGTTGAATATCACAAAAGGGAGTAAAATTCATAGTTTAAATATAGTGAAAACGAATGGATTAATTCAAGACAAACATATGCAATGCATTAATCAAACAAAGTTTGACATAATAGATAAGTGTTCGAACAAACAAAAGAAATTACAATTGAAAATTCAAAATGAACTGGACGCTCTCAATGATTTTCCATGGGAGAAGTGATTACGTTGGGAGTTTCAGGAGGGTCAAACTCAATCTCCTTAGCATCAATCATATCTTGAATTTTGTTCTTCAGGGCCCAACAGCCATTCATATCATGTCCAGGACTTTCGGAATGGTATGCACACCTTTCATTGGGATGGTAACTAGGAGTAGAAGTATTGGGATTCCGAAGAGGCGCCTTTAACGTAACCAGTTTTGCCTTCAACATTTGTTATAACGCTTGAGCCAGTGACATGTTGATTTTGGTGAATTGTCTTTTAGGTGCGACCTCCTTATGCTGATTCCCCTATTGGTGTTATTGCACTGATGCAGGATTAGAGATCAAGACTGCCCCCACAGATTGGACGTGGTTACTCTCGTTACGACCCTTATGGTCGTACACAGCATTGGACTCTTTCTTCCTCTTGTATGGCTTCTTCTGAGTATCAGAAAATGCAGCCATTTGGATCTTTCTGCTTCTGATTCCATTTTCAACTTGTTCCCCAGTTAGAATCATCTCAGTGTACCCGGCCAAAGAACTTCCAATTAGGTGATTGAAGAAAGGTCATGTCAAAGTTCCCATAAAGATATCAACTAGCTCCCTGTCAGTTAGGGGTGACTGCACCCTGCCAGCCAGGTCTCTCCACTTTTGGGCATATTCTTTGAAGCCCTCATTGGAAACAATGGTCATTCTTTGTAACTGCACTCTAGTTGGCGCCAGATCGGCATTGTACTGATATTGATGGTAGAAGGCAATGACCAAGTCCTCCCAAGTATGGATGTTGGAACCTTCTAACTAGTAAAACCACTCTAATTGAGTCGTAAACAGACTCTCTTGAAAGAAGTGCACCCATAACTTCTTATCAGTGGTGTGCGGTTCAATTTTACGGACGTAAGATCTCGAGTGAAACTTAGGTCACGAGACACCATCGTACTTGGCAAAGATTAGAATCTTGAATTTGTGGGGAATGACTACCCCATGCACCAAACCCAAATCACTAAAATCCAAGCCAGGCACAGCTTGAATTTCCACAGCCTCTAATTTATCTTCTAGTTGCTTATACTTATCTTTAGTCGGTGGATATTGTTTGTCAACATAGTCCTCATCCTCAGAGATTGGATTGTCACCACCCCCAGCACGGGTGCTCCTTGCATGTTCATCTTGATTCTCATCCTCCTCGGAGGAGTCTTCTACCACTTGAACTTTTTAGATGGGGCCCTTTAATCTCTTCCTCATGTTGATCACGACCTTCTTCTTGGTCTTTTTCTTCGTAACCAAAAATGCCATCAGTTCTTGCTGCCCCTTTGCTAAGTTAAGCGAAGTTTCTTGAAACTGAGAGTTTTGTGTCTGTAAGTCCTTCACAGTCTGCTCGAGATCCATCTTATACTGAAATAAACAGTAGAAAGATGAGGAAACATGTGTCGGAAACCTGCTTATGTTATGATTCATGTAATGTGAATGCAAATGTTTTCATGGACCTCGCGGGGTAAACACAAGAAGATGTTAGAAATTGAATTTTGACTACAACTTTAATTGAAGAACTTCGCATCGTTGAAATGTCCTTCTATGAGAATCAAGCTCACCATGTCAAGTGGGTCATAGCCCTTGACTCTTTGGCTTTTTGACAGCACTTGGCTAGAGGAAAATAAATCCTCTTGCCCCTTGATAGACGTCTGGTTCAACATAACCCTACATCACAAACCCTTGAGATCCTTGAAATGGTTATTGAAAATGCTATGGTATGATGTCATGATGTTATGTACAAATAAACATATACAAGTAAAGCAAACAAAATCCTTAGGTTTAGGCTTGCATGGGGTTTATAGGTAAGTACCCTCTTGAAGTTTAGTTGGTTCAACATGTCCTAGAAAGTAATCGGGTTCTATGGAATCTCAATATCATTAATCTTTCTTCATCGGGAATTGTTTCAGTGCAAGCCTCTTTATTGGCGATCGAAATATCCTGAAAGTCTGATCTCAATGAACGTAGCTCGAGTATCAACCAACTTCGGACTGCACCAAAGCTGTCTATCTCACTACTTCCTAATGGCCAAGTTGTTCAATTAAAGGTTCTACGGTTAGTTAGTACTTTATGACACCACACAGCGGCCCCGTGTTCTCCTTGACTAGACTCAAGGGATACCGGTACCAACAAATATGTCACACTAACGTAGCCATCGCTTCCACAATATCGGTATACCCCGCACAGTCTCCACGATCTATTGCTACTTACCTAATAATGTTCCCCGATCCGGGTAGAGGATCAATACAAAACCTAAACAACCATTTAAAAGTAAAACAAGCAAATCAAACAACGAAAGCATTTAAAGGTGATCTAGTCTCTAAGGTAACACCACTTTTAAATAATCCCCAGCAGAGTCGCCATTTCTGTAATACGGTGGGAGAACTAACTTGGGTGTTTTTGCGTTTTATCGCAATTGTGGCAGATAGAAAGAGTCACCACCGACTTTTCTTTTATCCAATAAAGGAAAAGGTGAAAAGAACAGGAAAGATCTTTTAAGAATTTTCTTGAGTTTGGGGAGTAGGTTATGAAAAGGGAAGGTGTTAGCACCCTTTTCATCTATAGTTATCTATGGGCTCTTAGTTGCTAGCTCACTTTGAAATGCTTTGTTTGAAATGTGTTTGTGATTGGTTTTTAAAGTATTTTTGAAAGTGCATTTGCTTAGGCGAACTTTGTAATGATTCTCGTCTCTATAAGAATGCATACAAAGTGTTGGATTTTTTAAAATATTTCATTGGAAATTGTTTTTGAAAGTGCCTTTTATTAGGCGAACTTTGTAATGATTTTCGTCTCTATAAGAATGCATACAAAATGTTGACTTTTTGAAAATATTTCATTGGAAAGTGTTTCTGAAAGTGCCTTTGCTTAGGAGAACTTTGTAATGATTCTCGTCTCTATAAGAATGCATACAAAGTGTTGACTTTTGAAAATATTTCATTTGAAAGTGTTTTTGAAAGTTCCTTTGCTTAGGTGAACTTTTGTAATGATTCTCATCTCTATAAGAAAGCATACAAAGTGTTGACTTTTGAAAATATTTTATTTGAAAGTGTTGGTGTGTTTTGAAAGATGTTTAGAAGATGGTTATGGGCAAGCAACTACGAGCGTTCTACCTACTCAAAAAGTCTTAGTTATTTACTCTTCCTTTAGATATTGATATCTTACCATTGATTAATAAGAAGCCCTATTATTGGATGTGAAGGGACGGGCGTGGATCGTCGTGTAGTCATAAAAGGCGATATTGTAGGATACCTTAACAATTGTTTGTAAGGGTCTAAGATCATTTACCAAAGGCAACATCAAAGGGTCCTTGGTAAATCATCTCACGTTCAAGGGACATGACTATTTTTCTCAAGGCAACAAGTGAGGTTAACCCTAGAGGTGCAAGTGTGCAAAGTGTTTGTTTTTCATGCTTTTTTGTCTCGGGATTAGGGTTCTATATTGTTTTATTTTTAGTCTTGTCATACACACCCTAATTACTAGAAATTATATTGAAAGTGATAAATTGCAGAATTTTAAAGTTCTACGCTATTACATCTTCTTCTCTTTTGGGATGGGGATACAAGTTTATGAATGGGGGAAAGCAATAAAGTTCTAATTATACTATTATAAACATATTGAATATTGAATGATAATAAAATATAAATAAATATAAAGATAATGTAAAAAAAATTGTTTTAAAAAACTTTTATGTATTGACACATGAGCTTATGCATTGATACCAAAACTTTATGTATTGACGCATGCACTTATGCATTGATACAAAAAAATTATGTATTGACGCATGCACTTATGTATTGATATGAAAACCTTTCTTGCTTCTGGAAAATTAAATTAACTCAGTATGAGTCAGCACATGCACTTACTTATCGACACATATCTCTTCTTGTTTCTGGAAAATGAAAATTAACTCAGTATGAGTCAATGTATTCACATTTTGTATCGAATCATACAGCAGTTCGTATCGATACATTATGGTTCACATCGGTTCATAACCTGTTTTGTACATAATATGTGTCGACTCATAGTGTTTTGTATCGACTCATACTGTTGTTTTTTACTTCTAACATTGTTCTGCTGCATATATGGG
>CATIWC010002093.1:217500-451397 GCA_948472305.1 Vicia faba
AATTTGACAAAGACTACCCATACAGATCCATACCCATGCACAATTTTCCCAGATGCTAACAAACTTCATATTGCTGAAACCCTCTGATGAAGAGATAGAATAGAGAGAGTCTTCATAAATAATGCAACTTTGGCATAGATAGTAACGACCTTGGTACTTTACTCTGACAGTTTCAGTACCCTAGGACTGGTTTTAATGCAGGTACCTACCCTTGGGTTTGACCCTTTGACCATGTCAGGATGAAGTATGTCTTGCCCTTTTAAAACAGACATTTGTCTTTTAGAACAGACTACTCCCTTTATGTACTTGTCTTAGGATCCCCTTTCCAAGAAACATCGTTGGCATATTACATGCTCAAATCCTAAACATTCCAGCTCACTAAACTGCTTCATAATGAGACACAACCGCCCTGTTTTCTTAGCAGATGAAAACATGCTCAAATCCTATGTCGTCATACATTCTGCTATTTTCATATTAGCAGCTTGAAACCATTCCATTTTCACAAAGAGGATGGTTACTCCCTCTGAGTCATACAACTGTACACACATGGGTTTATTAATAATAATCCACACTTCATCCAATTTTCTTCCTGTCTGTAGTTTTAGAGGAAATTGGGAACAATGTCATTAGGCAATGTGATGACATTCGTTCAGACATAGTCCTCTTCAGTCTTGAACACATCATCCCAATAGTTAATAAAGTTCCACACTTTATATCCTACGAGTTTGATGAAGACTTTTCGTACAAACCAATACTCCCCCTGTTAGGGACAATCACTTCTCCTCATGGAAACAAGTAGGTCACATTCAATACTCAGTTGGACCTTCAAGACAACTTCTGATTCAAAGTAAATAAGACCCCTTGATGAATGGAAAACATAAGACGCATCTTCATGTCTTCAAGAGCGCACCCTCTGTTCAACAATATTGGTTGAACGCATTCATACTCTGAATCAAACTTTCTCGATAATAATCAGCTGCCACATGTTGATTATCTTGATTCTCTGAATCCACTGCTGAGATAGACCAAATGCCACTGTTTGATTATCTCCTTCATGAATCCTCATATGAAAAAAATCAAATGCCACCTTTTGACTTCTCCATGTTTATCAGACTTCTCCCAAAGATATTCTGATCTTCCAATTGAAATTTGAACTTCAAGCTACAAGTTATCACAAAAGGCTTAGATACACTAAGACAGGAACATGTAACATCTTCTCCACCCAACAACTCCAAAAAGCTGCAAAGAGACGATCTTTTTGAAGTATCCAATCTTCAACTTCGTAGATCATCCTATCTTAAGTTGATGTGCCACTTCACCAACCAAGAATCTGATGTTGAACCAAATGTCACAACATTATGTTATAACATCTAGTTGTTGAATTCAGCTCCTTCTCTAATTTACTTCCTTACCTAGATCAGAACCAGACTGATCCAAGTAACCATCATCAAGATTATGATGTCTTCTTCTTCTTGTAGCTTCAAGTCTGAACACGTTTCCAGGAAACCTTTTCAAGGATCAAATGATTTTGCTGTCACCAAAGAGATAGCTCTAAAGCATCACTCTTCCTGTGATTCTTCACAGGGTCTAGAAGAAGGAATGTTCCCACATCTTTAAGAACATCAGTTATCTTGAACTCCAAGGATAATCAATTAAATACTTGTACTTGTCACAAATAGCAATTGATCATAAATCCTTCCCATTATCCTGTAAGATACTTTCACCATTTGAATACTTTGACATACTCTTCGTGTGTTAATATATTCTTCTTGCAAGCACTTTCTTTGAGAGACCAAAGAGTTGAGATATCTAGGTTGCCACCCTTGACTCAAGTAAATAGAATTTTCTCTGAACAAACTCTACTCACCTCAACAGATTTGAAACTCCTACCAGATCAGATTCATCCTTAGGAATGAGAGAGATGAATCCTTCCTTGCAAATATGTCACACAACACCCAGAACCCATGTGACATAGGTCAACAGCCAGCTAAACACCAGGCTGAACTAATGTGAGGAGGTTAACCAAATCTCCCCCTCAAACTACCAATCATGGAAGCTCCACACAAAATATACATGCATTGTACACAAATGTCTCGACATGACATATGACATCCCTACCAGATTCAAGTAACTCCAAGAGTTATACCTTAACCAAATTCTGAGTCTTCATATTCTCACATCTTGAAAGATCTTCCACTTCTAATCATGATGTTTAAATGACAAGATTCATGATCCCAATCTACTTCTTATGAAGGAGCAATAATGTTGCACCATCATTGACTTTTATTAACCAATGAGCTTGTCTTTCTTCACACCATAGTACTCCAGGGAACAACTGCTCAGCCCTGATCAATGTCACATCTCAACCAGCTTCACTTCTAGAGTTCTGACTCCTAAAAGTAACCTTCGGGAGCACACAGACATAGTTGACTCTACCATTGTCAACTTTGCACACACAGATGTCTCCTCTTCCAGGTCAGGAGTAGGTTCCAAACAAAAGTATCCCTTTGTTTGACACCCAAAACATATGCTCTTCAACTAGTAGCTGCATACTTGTTCCACCATCACATAGAACATCAGTTCCATCACCTTGGAACAAGGCCCTCCTTGAAATTCTTCAAGGTCTTCGTATAACACTAATCCGTGATTATGTGATTCTTACCATCCTGAACGAAGAACGTCTTCATGAGTGGACTTGAGAGGACTCAAGTATCTGTGACATCTTCAATAGCTTATGTTGAATTCTTGAATACAGTAGCCTTCAATCCACAAGAGGGGAAACACATCAGAGCTTGAGTTTTGCCAAGTATTACACAGCGGAATAACATAATACAACTCAATCTTTGCATACACACTTTAGGCGTACACAAATCCTAGGTTTGAAAATAAATCAAACCTAGAGCAGCTACCACACAACCAGGCCAAATGCCAATCACCAAAGACAGGTACACACAGTTCCTGTCATGAATAGTCCATCCTCCCACTTTAAGGGACCATTCAGGGAAATAACAAACCTTTCCAGGTTACAATCTCCAGTACTAAGATTGACCTTGCAGATACCAGAAAGTATCACCCATGGATCTCATCCAGAAACAGAACAGGATGCCCGCTCTGATACCAATTGAAATTCTAGTGTATGCCAGTCTTCAGATGTTATACTCAATGTCTAGACATCTGATATGACATAATAAATACACTGCAAGGTAGATACCCAATTTTTCGTGATTCAGTACTAAAGAATAACAGAAGCACAATTTTATCCAAGCTGCGCCAGATATACTTTGAAGGTGCAGAGGATAGAACACACGATGTACCTAGTTCTGCACATGATCAGCAGAGAGCAAACAACCTTCACAGTTCTGTTTCTCCTGCACAGATATCAACATTATGTCTTGACATGTTCTGAGACATCATCTGTTACAACATTACAGTTTTACCTTGATATATAACAGACAGAATTATAAAGTGTTGAAGGTAAAAACACAAATCAGTTGTTGACCCAGTTCGGTGAAACACACCTACTCTGGGGGCATACCAAGCCAGGAAGAAGATCCACTATCAGCAATATTAATTCAGGACTAAACTTCACAAGTTCCCATCCCTCACTTAATCATTTACCCAGTGCAACCTATACCTAGGAACTCCTAGATAGAAACCTACCAGTTTCCATTCCTATTGTCGCAACAACAGAAGTCTTACTCCTACTCAAGAAGTAGTGCCCTCCCACTTGGTTTCCTACATTACAATGAATATGAAGTAATGCAGAAATACTTAGACTTGCTTCACAGCTTCGTCCAAGAACACTCAAACTCTTACCTACAGGTATCGAGTTACACACATGGTATCCTTGCCACAGACCGACAGGTTTACCTAACAGAACACCCCCAATATTACATTATATGAGCCTTACAAACCCTAGGTTACAATCTGCTATTTATAACCTATTACCCAACTGGATTTGGGCCTTCAAAATCGCAGCAAGCTTTTCTCCTTGCTGTTACAAAACAGCAACAAACTTCTACTACAATCAAGGTCTTCAATCTTCTAGTTCCTAAAATATCTCCATATTTAGAAACAACATTTTCTTCAAATATTCTGATTGATTCTTGATTGATCTTCAGATTCTCCATAAGAAACGCCACATATATTCTCAGAATATTTAAGTACCAGAACTGTAACTGAATTACCAATTCCGTTGGCGTGATGTCTAGTCAGATGTCATGACATTACATCTAACATGTTGTCCCAGATGTTGAACTTCTTCAATACAACATGTTTAGGAGAACCACGCTCATTTGCTGATACAACAAATAACCTCTTTCATAAATTAGATCACTTAAAACAATTAGGTTACAAGTCACAGCTGTTACAAACATTCAACATATAACATAGTTAACTAATATTAACTTAATTTCAGGCGCGATGTCATATGTTGATGTTGTGACATCTTACATAACATGTTGGTCCAGATGTTGAACTTCTTCAACCCAACATATTAAAACAACAGAGGGAATATGGGTAAACTTGCTTTCTTATTTGTTTTACAAATGAAGCCAACTCTCCAGCCAGGGCACTTACAATCTTGACCGATTCTCAGTTGGTTGCCTCTCAAGTCCGAGGCAAATATCAGGTCAAAAACGACCAACTCGTCAAATATTGGGCCCTGGTCCAGGAGACAAAAAAGAAGTTTAAATATGTGGATGTACAACATGTTCCCCGCGAGTATAATGCCCGTGTAGATATCTTATCAAAGTTGGCGAGCACGGAGAGAAAGGGAGGAAATAAATTTGTGATACAGGAGATTCTCCCTCGACCAACTACCCAGAAGCCATCTTCTACTCTAGAAGTGTTCGCCATCGGGGACAGCGATTGCTGGATAACCCCCATACATGAATACCTCACTAAGGGCAAACTCCCCGACGACCCAAAAGAAGCGGTCTTTGTCAGGAGAAAAGCTTGCTCGTACGTCTTGGTCGAAGGCAAACTTTACAGAAGAGGATTTTCCATTCGACTTCTCAAATGTGTCGACCGAAATGGGGCAGAGCGCGTCTTGCTCGAAATCCATGAGGGCATCATCGGTCAATACCTAGGCGGGAGATCCCTCACGAGAAAAGCCTTGCGGGCGGGATATTACTGGCCCATCATGCAGCACGACGCGAAAGAGCACATGAAGAAATGTGATAATGCCAGAGCCATGGAGACATGCATTTAGCTCCTCCTAATGAGCTTAAATTACTCTCCTCTCCTTGGCCCTTCGCCTGGTGGGGACTAGATCTCCTCGGCTCGTTTGTAGTTGGAACCAATCAGAACAAGTACCTAATCATAATGGTCTATTACTTCACCAAGTGGATAAAAGTCGAGGCTCTGGCCAAAATCACTGCCTAAAACGTCCTTCGCTTCTACAAAATAAATATCCTTGCTCGCTTTGGCGTCCCACAAGCGATAGTCACCGACAACGGGACCCAGTTCACGGACCACACCTTCCAAGAATTCATCACCAAACTTGTCACGACCTAACACTTCGCCTTTGTCGAGTATCCCTAGAAAAACGGATAAGCCGAGTCTGCGAACACAGTAATATTGAGGGGCCTCGAGTGAAGGTTGGACGAAACCAAGATGCGATGGGTCGGGGAGTTAAACAGTGTGCTTTGGGGATACCGAACGACTGCACATTCGTCCACCGGGGATACTCCTTTCCGACTATCTTACGGGAGGTAAGTTGTCATTCCCGTAGAAACTGAGGAACCGTCTAGGAGAACCGAGGATCCTCCCGATGAGGAGATGAACGACACCGTCCTCCATGAAGAATTGGATCTGGTGGAAGAAATCAGAACAAGAGTGGCCCTACGAGAGGCCTCGCTCAAACAAAAAATAGCCATGTGCCACGATGCCAAGGTCATACGATGAGAGTTCAAGGTCGACAGTCTTGTCTTAAAGAGGAATCACAAAGAATCTCATGAAGGTAAACTCGCAGGGAACTGGGAAGGCCCTTATCGCGTCTACACAAAAATAGGAACTGGAGCGTATTACTTGGAAAACTTATAGGGGGGACAGCTTGCTCGATCATGGAACACTTAAAAGCTAAAACAATATTACAATTAAAAACACTGATCAGTCGATGAGTTTTCTCGACGAGACAAACTCACTCAGGCCTGACCACGCGTGCATGTCTAGGCACAAGCATGGCACCCAAAGTATTCAGAAGGGGTGAGGCTCCACTTATAGAAGGGAAGGTATTAGCACCCTTTATATAATCTACCCCCCGTACTCAAAATCTCGAAAAAGGAATTTTTCTGTGCTTTTTTCCTTTCCAGTTGGATAAAATAAAAGTCAGTGGCGACTCTTGCTTACCGCGACATTTTGCAAACACAAACGCAAAACGCTAACCATCATTTTCCTAAAACAAGTCCGGTTCTGCCACTGTATCACAGAACTGGCGACTCTGCTGGGGAGAATTAACACCTCTATCTTTGGGTACTTCCTACTCTGCGGGGAGTGTATGCATCTTTAGTCATATTCTCAAGTTGGCTCTATCCATGTACCTGGTGGGTAGAGCAACTGTAAGGTTTGGACATTTCTTGTTTTGCCCCTTATTCCTGGAATTACGAGTAATCGTCTTTTGTTTCGCATGTAAATATTTATAAGCAGCAATTATTGTCGAATGCATATACCAAAAATGAATCATTGGACGTTCTTGCAAAACAAAACAGAAAAAGAAAACACAAATTGAAATTTCTTTGTGAAAATGAATTGTATTGATTTTTGAAGTTGGCCTGTAATAGGCGTTTTGTACAAGAGGCTGACGTCCTAGTAAGAGAATGCCGCCGAAGGAACAACGTTTATACAATTGGCGTAAAAGAAAGAAAAACAACTATATGAACAATCTCATTGGGTTCCAACTCTGCTATTGCCTTTATATCTTTGAGCTTCTCATCACTTTGCTACTTGGTCGAAGGTAGATCAGATTGATTGGCATCGTCCGAGCTTGATAATCGATACCGAAGTCTGGTTGCAAAGTGATCCAATGAGACATAGTGTTACACTTTGATCCCTAATTTTTGCTTGGACCACCCTTTCGGGTTTTCAGTCCACCGGGATACCCTTTTTTGCCTAAGCCACCTTTTCAAATTTTCAACTTGTCGGGTGTACAGTTTTTTTTTTGTTTTCATCCCTTACTTTTGCCCGAACCCTTTTGGTTCGCCGGGAAGCCCTTATTTTTGCCTAGGCCAGTCGACCTAGCGGGTCTTTAATTATGCGTAGTATCTTTTCACTATGTCTGCATTGACGGGGTGAGGAAGGTCGTTACCATCCATGGTGGTTAGAATCATAGCTCCTCATGAGAAAATGTTCTTAACCACAAATGGCCCTTTGTAAGTGGGGGTCCATTTGCCCCTGGGATCACCTTGTGGAAGTATGATACGTTTGATCACTAGATCCCCGACTTGATATTCTTGTCGACTAACTTTCTTGTTAAATGCCTTAATCATTCGCTTTTGATACATCTGACCATGACAAATAGCAGTAAGTCTCTTTTCATTGATTCAGTTCAGCTGATCAAGTCGGGTCTGGATCCAGTCGTCTTCGCTCAAACCTACATCCTTCATAATCCAGAGAGAGGGTATTTGAACCTCAATGGGTAATACTTCCTCCATGCCATACACCAGAGAGTAGGGTGTTGCCCCTGTCAACGTCCGTGCTGAGGTGCGATACCCATGAAGACCGAATGGTAGCATCTCATGCCAGTCTTTGTATGTCACCGTCATCTTCTGCACAATCTTCTTGATGTTCTTATTAGCTGCTTCAACAGCCCCATTCATCTTCGGTGGGTAAGGAGAAGAGTTGTGATGCTATATCTTGAACTGTTTGCAGAGCTCGGTGATCATTATATTATTGAGATTTGTACCATTGTCCGTAATGATCCTCTCTGGTACACCATATCGACAGATCAGATTGTGTCGGATGAACTGCGCCACGACGTTCTTGGTTACTGTAGCAAAAGAAGCTGCCTCAACCCACTTCGTAAAGTAATCAATAGCCACCGGAATGAAATGATGCCCGTTGGACGTAGTAGGTCTGATCTCGCCAATCATATCGATGCCCCACATTGCGAAAGGCCAAGGAGCCGTCAAGACGTTCAGAGGAACTAGAGGTACATGCACCTTATCAGCGTAGACTTGACACTTATGGCAGGTTCGAGAGTGCTGATAACCGTCAGCTTCCATAATAGACCAATAATATATATCCCGTAGGATTTTCTTTGCCATGGTGTGTCCACTGGAATGAGTCCCGAAGGTACCTTCATGTAACTCTGCCATGATCCTTTCTGCCTCGTTCTTGTCCACACATTGCAGTAAGGTTGAATCATGGTTACACTTGTAAAGGATCCCATTGCTAATGAAGAAATTCACAGCGATCCTTCTAAATAACTTCTTATCATTAACAGATGCACCATCGGGGTATTCTTTAGCCTCAAGATACCTCTTTACCTCGTGGAACCAGGGCTTATCTGCTACCTCTTCAGTCTCGATGTCACAGCAATGTGCGGGTTCGTCCAACCTCTCGATGGTAATCTGGAGAGCTTCATTGTCCCACCTGACCTTGAACATAGAAGACATGGTAGCTAGCGCGTCCGCTAACTGATTCTCCTCTCTTGGGAAGTTTTCAAAGGTTATCTCCTTAAAGTGCGGAAGCAATGTTAGCACATACTCCTTATAAGGAATAAGATTTGGGTGCTTCGTATCCCACTCGCCCTTGATCTGACTGATCACTAGAGCAGAATCTCTGAATACACTCAAGAACATAATCCTCAGGTTAATAGCTGCTTGAAGGCCCATGATACATGCTTCATACTCCGCCATATTGTTGGTGCAGTTAAAACATAATCGGGCGGTGAACAGAGTATGACAGCTCTCAGGAGATATGATCACATCGCCAACACCATTACCCAACGCGTTTGAAGCTCCGTCAAAATACATAGACCATTGGGATCCTTCCTCACGTCCTTCATCCGGTCCAGGTTCTTCGCAGTCGGTCACCAACATGATGTTCTCATCTGGGAACTCGAAATTCATGGATTGGTAATCAATCACAACCTGATGCGCCAAATGATCCGCTAACACACTCCCCTTGATTGCTTTTTGGGTTGTGTATTGGATGTCATACTCAGTTAAGATCACCTGCCATCTTGCTATTCTTCTGGATAAGGTAGGCTTTTCAAAGATATACTTGATTGGATCCATCTTTGATATCAATAGGGTAGTGTGAGTCAGCATATACTGTCTGAGCCAGCGAGCAGCCCATGCCAAAGCGCAGCAAGTTTTCTCGAGCAACGAGTATCGGGTCTCGTAGTCGGTAAACTTTTTGCTAAGGTAGTAAATAGCGTGCTCTTTTCGGCCAGACTCGTCATGCTGCCCCAGCACGCACCCCATTGAATTGTCCAGTACTGTCAAGTATAAGATCAAAGGTCTTCCTTCAACTGGAGGCATCAGAATAGGTGGCTCTTGGAGGTATTCCTTGATCCTTTCGAAAGCGGACTGACATTCATCATTCCATTTTACCACTTGATTTTTCTTCAACAGCTTGAAGATTGGCTCACAAGTAGCAGTCAGATGTGAAATGAATCGGGAAATGTAGTTTAGAAGTCCCAAAAAGCTTCTAACTTCATTTTCCGTTTGGGGAGCTGGCATCTCCTGTATAGCCTTCACCTTTGCAGGATCCACTCGAATACCTTTATCACTAACAACGAAACCCAGCAGCTTACCAGACCTTACCCCAAAGGTGCACTTATTCAGGTTCAACCATAGCTTATACATCTTCAACCTGTCAAATAGTTTCTGTAGATGGTCAAGGTGCTCTTCCTCAGTCTGGGACCTTGCGATCATGTTATCAACGTAAACCTCAATCTCATGGTGAATCATGTCGTGGAACAAAGCGACCATGGCTTGCTGATAAGTTGCCCCAGCATTCTTCAACCCGAAGGGTATTACCTTGTAACAGAAGGTGCCCCACTGTGTAACGAAGGTTGTCTTCTCCATGTCCTCGGGAGCCATCTTAATTTGATTATAACCATAAAAACCATCCATAAAGGAGAAGATCTTATGTTGCACGGTGTTGTCGACCAGAACATCGATGTGAGGAAGTGGGAAATCATCCTTGGGGCTCTCCCTATTCAGATCTCTATAGTATACACACATTCATACTTTACCATCCTTCTTAGGCACCGGAACAACGTTGGCAACCCACTGCGGGTAAGAAGTGACAGCTAGAAATCCGGCGTCAAATTGTTTCAAGACCTCAGCTTTAATTTTCTCAGACATCTCAGGGCGCATACGGCGAACCTTCTACTTTACCGGAGGGCAGTCTTCTTTAGATGGCAGGCGGTGTACCATAATGTCAGTGTCTAAACCAGGAATATCTTCATAAGACCAAGGGAAGATCTCAACATAGTCGCGTTGTATCTGTATCAACTGTTGCTTGACACTAGGCTCCAGATTCGCACCTATCTTAACCTCTTTCCTGTCTTCCTCTGTACCCAAATTCACTGATTCCACTGGTTCTTCATGAGGTTGTATGACCCTTTCTTCCTGTAGCAACAGTCTAGCAAGTTCCCCAGGCACCTCACAATCATCCTCACCTTCGTCCTCGGCTTGGTTGATCGGATTTTCAAAGTCATAACTGGCAGTAGTAGAGCTGTTATCAATAGGATCCAGAGTAGATATGGATCTTCATTATGATGTGTGAGTGTGTGTAAGACAATAGCTGTTTTTGATAAAGCGAGATATAAAAAAGAAAAACAAGGAGCGCAAAATTTGTAATGTAAGAAAACATCCAATGCTTTATTGATGATATGAAAATGACAAATAATAAGCCCACACAAGCAAAGCCAAGGTGCCTCGGGCAAGGCACCGGGATGTAAAGTTTCAAACTGTTTGTTACAAATCTCAAAACAAAAGTTAATTACTATGTAATAAAAGAAACGGGTATGAAGTCTTTCATCGTCCAGTTGTTCAAGCCACCATTGGTTGTAGGGTAGATCCAGATGTCGATATCTGAATCTTCCTCATCACCTTCAATTGCATTAACTCCTTGATTACTGATATGCAGAGGAGGTCTTCCAATCCGCGCACGCCAAACAGCCATTTGAGCCTCTACAGTAAAGCCCAAACCAAACTTGTCAGTTTTGTGTGTGAAATCAGGGAGTTGACCCCAATTTGCACACCCACCTTTTTCAAGTACAGCCCTGGCATCCTTGAGGGAATCCATCTTCATCGGAGGTTTGTCAATAGCCACATCAGTCGATGCCAAAGTCTGGGGGACCTCTTCAAAGTTCTGACAACGGGTTTCGATGAACTCCCCATCCATCTCCACATAGAAAAAGGAATTGAGATGACTCACCCTGTACTCCTCCTCACCTTGTACCATGACGATCTTCCCCCTTACTGGATATTTCAACATCTGATGGAGCGTAGAAGTCACTGCCCTAGCCTTATGAATCCAAGGGTGACCCAGCAAGCAAGAATATGATGGTCGGATATCCATCACGTAGAAAGTAGATGCAAAAGTCTGAGAGCCAACTTTAACAGGGACGTCCACCTCCTCGTGCACCATCCTTTTTTACCCGCCGAAATCCCTAACCATAATATTGCTCGGCTTCAGAATCAAACATTCACAGTCCAGACGGTCTAATGCCTTCTTTGGCAAAACATTCAATGAGGACTCGGTATCCACCAGTACATGGGCTATAGTAGTGCCCATGCACTCGATCGAGACGTGTAGAGCATCATTGTGATTTCTTCCTTTATCAGTCAGATCTGCATCTGAGAAACCCAACCCATTGTCGGCAGTCAAACTAGCTATGCAGTCGTTGAATTGATCGGCAGAAGTTTCCTGCGACACATGCGTAGTTTTGAGGAAAGCAATTAAAGCCTTTGCATGGGCTTTCAAACACAATAACAAGGACAACATGGAAATTTTTGATGGGGTCTTCCCCAACTGCTCGACTACGTTGTAGTCGCTCTTCTTGATAATCTTCAGAATTTCCTCTATCTTCTGCTTAGAGGTTTCTACAATGATCTTCTTGGGTGCCTCCGTCCGGGCAGGCTCACTTGTGATTTCTTTGCCCCAAGTCCCAGATGGCTCGGCGATAGGGGTGATAATTGGAATAGGGACTGGGATAGTAGTTGATGTACTAGCAGATGGAACGACAACAGGTTTGTGGACAGTCGGAGGGGAAATCTCGGGAGAAAAGAGTCTTCTGCTTCTGGTGACCTTGCTAGCCCCGACAATATTGCTGACATCAGCATCAACTTCTTCAATATTTAAGTCTCACTTAACTCCATGGTAATACACATCGTCCCCATAGTGCCAAGGGATGGCCTTATCCGAAGTGTATGGGATAGGACCAGGGACGGTAATGATTAACGGAGTGATTCTTGGAACGGGTGTAATCCTAACAGGCTTTCTCGAGGAAGCCTTAGAAGGATTGGTGGAAATGGTTATGATGGCAACATCTTCAACTGGAACTAACGGAATCATAGTCTTCTCAAACAGGATCTCTTTGTTATCCATCAGGCATTGAACACCTAATTTCAATAAGTGGCAACCAACAAGCAGAATTGAACATATGTGGCAACCTTCACCACAACCCGGAAATAAACCGGCCAACAATAGATTCTTATTTACTGTCATCAAAGGAGTAGAAATTTATTCCATGGAGGTCACAAATAAATCATCGCCCACAACATTCACTCCATGACCATGTTTGGGCATAGGAGCAGTTATGACGTTGGGCTTCTCCGGAGCGTCAAACTCAATCTTTTTGGCTTCGATCAAGTCTTGCACCTTATTCTTCAAGGCCTAACAGTTGTTTGTATCATGACCTGGGCCATCGGAGTGATAGGCGCAACGGGCATTCGGGTTATACAGCGGAGATATGGTGTTGGGATTCTTCGGGGCCTCCCTCAGAGTTACCAGGTTGGTCTTCAATAATTGTGGTAGAATTTGAGACAAGGTCATATTGAGCTGAGTGAACTGTCTTTGTGGTCTTTCCACCCTTTATTGATTGTTTCGTTGTGGAGCAACTGTAGGTCTTAATATTACTACCGCATTTACTGCTTAACGGTGTTCAGGTCTGCTTTGGCCCCTCGATCCATAGACTGCACTAGCCTCTTTCTTACCGGTGAAAGGCTTCTTTAATGCACTTGATGAAGTATCCTTCTGTATCTTACCACTTCGGATACCAGCTTCTACTCTCTCCCCAGTAAAAATCAATTCAGTAAACCCAGATGATGAACTGCCAGTCAGATGTTTGAAAAATGGACCAGATGGCGTCCACAGAAACATGTCAACCAACTTCCTGTCAGACAAAGGGGGTTGGACTCTTCCAGCCAAGTCTCTCCACTTCTGAGCATAGTCCTTAAAGCCTTCGCTTGCACCCATAGACATACCCTGAAGCTGAGTACGAGTGGGAGCAAGGTCGGCGTTATACTGATACTTCCTGTAGAAAGCAGCAGCAAGGTCCTCCCAGTTTCGGACATTAGCTCCTTCCAATTGATAAAACCATTCAAGTTGAGTCCCTAACAGACTATCTTGAAAGAAATGCACCCACAAATTTCTATCAGCAGTTTGAGGTTGGATTTTTCTGACATACGAGCGAAGATGGAGTTTTGGACATGATACTCCATCGTACTTGACAAAAACCAGAGCTTTGAACTTGTGAGGGATCACCACTCCAGATACCAGTCCCAATTCTCCGAAATCCAAACCAGGGATCTTCTGAATCTCCATGGCACTCAGACGGTCTTCTAATTGCTTGTACCTATCCTTGGCAGGAGGATATTGCTCTTCATCATAATTTGTATCATTATCCGAAACTGCAGGACTGGGGCCCTTTTCTTTTTCTTGGTCCTCCCCTCCCTTGGATGAAAAGGACATATCAGCTTGTTGTTTCAACCTATCCCTAAACCTTTTGCCCATACTCAGGAGAACGACCTTTTTCTTCTTCTTCTTCTCTTTCTCTTTTAGAATGAGAGCCTCCAAATCCTCTTGCCATTTAGCCAAGCTCAAGAACATCTCTTGGAACTGGGCATTTTGTTCCTGAAGATCTTTGATAGCTTGATCGGAAGACATTTAATGCTGAAATAAACAGCACTAAATTTAAATTTGCAAACCAAAACATAAAACAAACTTTATTAGATTAACTGTTAAAAAGGTTCAACAATGCCTTTGAGGCATTTACAAAGAAGTAAATGAAAAACAAATCTAAACTAGAAAAAGCAAAAATCAGAAATCCCATGGACGCTTCCCCTTTGTGCTGACGTAGTCATTGATCGTTCTTTCATTCTCGAGTTTCCTGGGGAGCTTCAAGATCTTCCTTTCTTGCTCATGGTACTTCTCCCGGTAGGTATCTCTCCTTTCTTTCAGCTGAATCCAAGACCTCTTCAATGCCCCAAGATTAGTGGGCATGTAAGGATAAAGAACTGTATAAGGAATACCCTCTTCATTGGTGGGCTCCACAATCACTGGAAAAACAGCTTCATAAGGCATCCCAAGCTTTTGAGCACGAGCTCAGACCCACTAGAGGTAAGGATGCATAGGGAGGGAAGTCCTTAGTCCTAGCTCTTGGGGGTCAGATCTGTTTACCATGCCCCAAGCTCGTATGAACCTCCGGTGATGCTTGTCAGCGTCTTCCTTGTAGTCAAAGGCAATATCTGTAAGAAGTAGCTCATGAGAACCATCTCTCTGATCATGATCGAATTGTCGCAAAGCTAAACAAGGACTGTAGGTTATTCCCCCTCTGATTCCAAGCAATGGGACATTAGGGTATCCCCCACATCGGTCAATGATAGTAGTGTTTTCCATAGCCTTGGAACTCCAAAGAATGTCTGTATGGGCAAGGGACATTATTCTGTATGACCATCCTAAACCTTCTTCATTCTTCATCACGGACTTGGGGAGGTGCGAAATAAACCACCTCGCCAGCAAAGGCATGCAACACATAAGGGTCCCTCTTCTACGCACAGTACGAGTGTAGAGGGCATGCAAGATATCACCCAGTAGAGTAGGCACAGGATTGCTAGACAGGAAGATCTTAACCGTATTCACATCTATAAAGGAATCTGGATTCGGAAAGAGAACCAAACCTTAGATAAGGAGAGCCAAGATATCTTCAAAATCCTGAAAGTCCAAACTGTCCCAGAATAGCTGAGCTTGATTCATCAGAAACTTGGCTAAGAAACCTTCAACCCTGCTTCGTGTCTCTCAGTTGGATATTACATCAGCCCGTTTCAGATGCAGAGCTGAAGCAATGTCTTCTGATCTAGGAGTCTCTTCCATACCTGTGAAGGGCATCTGCTCAAGGATGGATATGCCCAATAAGTGAGAAAACTCTTCTAAAGTGGGAACCACCTGATAATCTGGGAAGGTGAAGCAATGACGCACAAGATCGAAGAACTTGAAAAGCACACTCATCATCTGCTCATCAAACTTTGAGGTAACCAAGCTAAGAAGCTGACCATGTCTTCTAATGAATGAAGAAGTATCAGAAACTTTTGAGGCTAATTATTTGAGTTGAGCAGGTATTTGCACAAAGTTAACTCGGATGGTGTTTCTGCGTATGGAAGCCATAATCTACAAAACAGAACAAAGATAAATCCCCTCGGTCTTTTAAATGGTTAGTATAATGAAGTATGCATGCTATGTTATGATTCATGATGTCATGGTAAAACAAACAACAGGTATAGCAGATAACAGACATGATAAAGGCAAACAAGTCACACAAAAGCCCTTAAGTTTAAGGCTGGCATAGGGTCAAAGGTATTACCCTCTTGAAGTTCAGTTGGTTTCAACCTGTCCTAGTAAAAGTAATCGGGTTCTAGAGGTTCTCAATATCACTGACCATCCTCCATCGGTCATGGTTTCAGCTCACGAAATATTTTCTTGAGGTCGGAACTATCTTGAGAGTATGGTCTCAATGAGTGTAGTATCGAGTATCAACCAGTTCTCAGCTTTACACCGAGGTCGGCTATCTCACTACTTCCTAATGGCCAAGTTGGTCAATTATGGGTTCTAAGGTCAGTTGATGCTTAACGACACACATATCAGCCCCGTATTCTCCTCGTTTCTCCACAAGGGATACCGGTACCAACCAATGTGCCACATCAATGTAGCTACTGCTTCAACCGTATCGGTCTACGCCGTACAGTTCCCTCACAGTTTTTTGCTACTTACCTAAAAGGTGTCCCCAGATCCGGGTTAGGATCTATAGTAACTCCCAAAAAAAAACCCTTAAAAGTAAAGCAACCAAAACAAACAAGAGAAGCAATTTATGATGACTTAATCCTAAGGTATACCCCACTTATTTTTTTCCCAGTAGAGTCGCCAGTTCTGTGATACAGTGGTAGAACTGGACTTGTTTTAGGAAAATGCTGGTTTGTGTTTTGCGTTTGTGTTTGCAAAATGTCGCGGTAAGCAAGAGTCGCCACTGACTTTTATTTTATCTAACTGGAAAGGAAAAAAGCATAGAAAAATACCTTTTTCGAGATTTTGAGTACGGGGGTAGATTATAGAAAGGGAAGGTATTAGCACCCTTTCTATCCATAGTTTTCTACGGGCTCTTAGGTACTTGCTCATCATTAAAAAAATTGCTTCCGTGTTTGTGTGTTTTGAAAAGTTTTTATTTTTACTTCGTTTTAACCCTTGCTTCTGTCTTTAAGAGTGTTAGGAAGTGTTTTTGAAAACTTTGATTGAAAAAGTGTAAGTGTGAAAAAAGTTTGATCTTGAGCAAGTACCTACTAGCATATATCTACTCGAAAAAAGAATTTTTCTGTTCTTGTTTCCTTTAGACAGCGCTATCCCACAATTAAAGAGTAGGTAGCATCGTCGTTGGAGTTTGTAAGGGTCAATTCGAAAGGGACGTACGATCACTAAAGCAATGTTAGGACGTCTTAGTGATAACCCTAATGTCTTAAGATTATATTTGAGGCAACATTTCCGAGGCAACCTTTCCGAGGCAACATTTCCGAACGAGACATTTGATCTTTGTTTAGACAAGAGGGTAACCACTAAGACACCCTATACTTAATGATCGTTTACCGAAGGCAACCAAAGTGAGAGTATACCCTAGGAATGCGCATGTGCGAGTGATTTGATTTCAGTTATTATCTTCACACATTTAGGGTTTGCTAACCATTTTAAAATTAACATACAGTTTTGTCATGCAATCCTATTATCATACATCTAACAGTTAATGTTTACGAAAATTAAAATGCGAGAAATAAAACTACGTTATTACAAGGCTTCAGGGAGGGGGATTAATTACATAGCCAAAAACCCGTAAAATGATAAATGAAAGAAAATCCTAATTAAACTATTACATACCATGAGCAGATACATTAATATCGCAAAAAATAGTAAACGCGCGCGATGAATTAAGAACGAGAAAAAATTAGGGTTTTAACCCCATCTAACCTAGTTGAAAGAAAAACCATATTTTTGTGGTTTTTGTGTTATTTTGAGAAAATAAGGTTTTAATTGAATAAATACAAACCTAATTACTAATTAATTTAAATTAAGAAAAATAATTAATTTGACCTATTTTTGTATTTTTGTTATTTTATAAAAATATAATCAAGAACAAATCTAATTTTCTAATTTGATTTTAATTAATTACAAAAAAAAATTTAGAATTAAACTTCCTCTGCAAGGCTTGAAACTTAACATGGATGATCTTGATAACATTTTAGGACAATGGTGATCATTTGAGACACTTTAGACTCAAGTATCTTGATGCAACATGAAACCCTAATTTGAGGTAGACTGCCTTAAGAGAGAGTTTGTCTGGTCAACTCTTGGACTTCCTTGAGAAATTTGAGGATCTCATTTGAAATGTATTGAGAAATATGGGAGGGAAAATTTTGGGGTACAACAGTCTGGATTGAGGGTTCCTGCAAAACTAGTTAGAATTTTGATATGTTTCATATGGTGGTGTGAGTGTTCTCTTTTGATATGCAATTTGTTCGTCTGTGATGCAACACTTGTGGTCTATTTATATAGATAGGGTGGAGGGGACAAGAAGGCAAAGGTTTAAACAGCCATAAACAGATGTTTTCAAAGCCATGAATGATGTTTTGTAACGTTGCAAAAGTCATAGAAACTTTTCTCTTTTTTGAATTTGAATAAACCTGGACATTTTGGCTCCTTCGAATGCCCTCTAGTGTTGCTCTTCGACTGGCCTCAAGTTGCCTCTTTCGACTGGACCTCTTGTGTAGCCTTCGAATGGATCTTCTACATGCTTCTTCGAATGTACCTCTTGTGTACCCTTCGACTGGCTTTAGTATTACTTCCTTTGAATGGGTCTTTAGATGGTCCTTTTGTGTACCCTTCGAATGGGCCTTTGGTGTGTCCTTCGAATGGGCTATCATGCGTGTTGAAGTATGTACAATTGTTTCAAAGGGGGTGGATAGCTCCCAGTTGAAGTTGGCACAAAGGCAACCTATGCCTTGTGGATTCTAGCATGAAGTAAGTCAAGGCAAGCATAAAGGAGGTCATTGCCTAGGCGAAGCTGGCACAAAGGTAGCCAGTACCTTGTGGGTCAAAGGAAAATTTTTTGCCTGGTGGATCAAAAAGAAGCTTTTTGCTTGGTGGATCAAAGGCAACCATGAATGATTCTTGGCCTTGTGTGCTGAAGGCAAGCTGAAGAGGGGTCTTTGCCTTGTGAATCGGAGACCGGTGAGAGGGACCTTTTGCCTTGTGAGTTGAAGGCATGCTGATGGGTCTTTGCCTTGTGAAACCAAGGCAAGCATGAAGAGGCATACGTGCGTTGGTGACACGCTGAGGGGCCTTTTGCCCAGTTGGAGCTTTATGAATCGAAGGCTAGTTTGAAGAAGTTCTTGCTTTGTGCACTGAAGGCACGCACGGAGGGATAATTTTCCTAGTCGAAGCAGGAATCAAGCTTGCTCCAAAGACATCAAATGCCCAATCGAATCAAGAATTAAGCTTGCTCTAAAGAAACCAAATTCCCAAACAAAGCAGGAATCTAGCTTGCATGCAAGTAGCCATTGCATTGTGAATCAAGCCAGCATGTGAAGCCAAAGGTGTAATCGAAGGAGCACCAACATGAGGCCCTTCCTTTTTGAATCGAAGGAGGCTGTTTCAAAGGAAACACATGCCCAGTCGAAGCTTGTATACAACAAATAAGCAAAAGGCCAAGGCTTCAATCGAATCTTGGAAATTTGAGGCAAGCTTGGAGGAGGTTAGGTGCTCAAACGAAGCCTACCAAAAAGCCAATCGAAAGACCCTTTGACATGCCAATCGAAAGACCTTGTTAAAATTCCAATCAAAGACTTTTTGTTTATCTTCAAAAAAAATTATTTTTTTCTTCAATCAAGTGCTTGTGACCACCCATATAAGAAAAAATCTTGGAAAACATGAGAGGATAATTTTTGGGGTACAACAGTTGCCCCTGTTTAATCTTCTTAAACCTGAAGATGTAGATTGGCTTTTCTCCCTTTCGTGATCTAAAGGTGGAAGATGATTGAACACTAGAGTGCCCAGAAATTTGCACTCGTATGAAGTAACATTGATTGTTGATGATGGCGGGAATGGGCTTACAGATGCCATTTGGAGGAGATGACGGAGAGTCGTCGGAGATGTGCTTAAAGATGCCATCCCAAGTAGACGCTGTAACAGCCCGAATTTAATTAATTAGTTAATTAAATTAAATAAGGATTAATTATTTAATTTAGATGAAGTTTGATAATTAATCAGATCGTCGGTATCGTTTGAGAAGTGCTATCGGTTTATCAAGTAGAGTTGAATTTTATTCGGTTAACCGGAGATTTAATGCGAGTCAGTTACCGGAGCAATAATATTAGAAATAATATTATTATTGGAATTTGACCGTTTGAATAAAGTAAGATTTAATCGGTTTGACCGGGAAATAGGATTCGATATAATAATATTTTTCTTTATTAATTATATTTACTTAATTGGTAGCATACTACTCGGTCCGGTATGTGATTTCCAATAGTTTTAATTAATATTATTTATATTATTATTTTCTAAATATGACCGGTTTGATATTTATTTTGATAAATCGTTAATTATTTAGTCGATTATTCGGTCCGGTAGTCGATTATTTTGGTTTATTCGATTTATCGGAAAATGATTATTTTTATATGATAATATCGTATTTTGATGTGTATATATTATTATGTGTGTTAATTGATTAACTGGTGATAATTGAATTATTAAAGTATTTATTTAATTATATTAAGTTAATTTAATTAAATAATAGAAATTAATTTTATTTAATTTTATTATATAAAATAACTAAACTATATATATATATATATATATATATATATATATATATATATATATATATATATATATATATATATATATATATATATATATATATATATATATATATATATATATATATATATATATATATATATATATATATATATATATATATATATATATATATATATATATATATATATATATATATATATATATATATATATTTACGTTAACTCAGTATGTTTATAAGTATATTAGTTTTATAATATAATATAAGTTAGTTTTTATATTATATAATAAAGTAGAATAATAGGAAGTGAGGTTACTTTGTAAAGTTAGAAAAAAAACCAGTAAAACAGAGAGAAGTGAGAAAGAAAGTAGGAGGAGGAGAAGAAAGGGGGAAAAGCTAGGGTTAAAGAGAAGAGGAGAAATTTCTAGAATCAAATCGAAGAGCTTGCTTCGAAGATTAATCGGTAAGGGTTAGACTTTCTCTAAACATCTAGTATGATTTTATTGCATTTGATTTCGGTTTTTTTTCCCGATTTAGGCGGTAAAATTAGTTATCCGGAAATTAATGAAATTTGACGGGGTAACCAAGTTAAACGCGTAGGTAATTATGGTTGAGTTATTTTGTTGAGATTGCAACGTTTTCGGAGACTGATCGGGACTGTGTTGTTTCGAATTAGTCGGTTTAGGCGGTAAAATTAGTTATCCGGAAATTAATGAAATTTGACGGGGTAACTAAGTTAAACGTGTAGATAATTATGGTGGAGTTATTTTTTTGAGACCGGAAAATGGTAAAGGAGAAATGGAGAATGTTATTATAGTATTTATTTAATTATATTAAATTAGTTTAATAAAATATTAATTTTCATTATATATATATATATATATATATATATATATATATATATATATATATATATATATATATATATATATATATATATATATATATATATATATATATATATATATATATATATATATATATATATATATATATATATATATATATATATATATATATATATATATATATATATATATATATATATATATATATATATATATATATATATATATATATATACATGTTAACTAACGGTATATATATATATATAAATTTCTATCTAACCTATTGTTAGTTTTATATTATATATATATAAGTAAAATAGTTTAGTTAATATATTAATATATATTATAATTAACAGTGTGATTAATTATATAACTGGTTACGGTTTACCGATAAAACTTGATATTTTGGATTCGACCGGAGAGGAATTAAATTGTAGACGTGTGGTATATTGGAATTGTATTGTGAAATATCGATTCCGAAAATAACATCTTCGGTTTATAAATGTTATGTTGTTGTGTGATTAATTAATATAACCGGTTACGATTAATCGGTAAAACTTAATATTTTGAGTACGACCGGAGATGAATTAAATTGTAGATGTGTTGAATATTCGAGATATTTGGTTAATTGCCGATTCCGGAAATGATGTGTTTGGTTTATGAATATTTTGGTGTTGTGTGATAATTGTTGAAAATGAAATAAATGATGTTTGTTGTGCAATATTGTGAGATTAATTCATAGAGTTGAATTATGGTGATGTATGCTTGTAATTGAGATAGAGGGATGTCTTGATTTACATATTGTTGTTGATCGAATTGGACACCGCATCATAAGTCGTGTCAAGAGGCGATGTCTGTTAGTCTCGTGGAGGCTAGTGGCTCGTCCCAAACTCAGAGTGGGGGTTTGAAAGCTTAGGGAATGGGCTTTTGTGATTATCTGTCTGAGGGATAGACATCGGCAAGTCCGAAGGATAATAGATGATTGGTACCACATGCATGAGTCGTGTCGTTGTGTCGAGTCACACGTACACGTTTTATTGAGTTTATGTGTTGTTGAATATTATGCAATATGTGCTAATTGGTAAATGAAATTGATTGTGTTTCTTTTTT
The DNA here is from genome assembly GCA_948472305.1 of Vicia faba. Lineage (NCBI taxonomy): Eukaryota > Viridiplantae > Streptophyta > Magnoliopsida > Fabales > Fabaceae > Vicia > Vicia faba. The sequence goes on from CATIWC010002093.1 coordinate 239,776, forward strand.
TTTTTTGAGTTGTTGAATATGAGAATTTGATTAAATGAATATATTATGTAGTTTATGTAAGAGTTGGAAAAAGAGTAAGATTCCTTTATTTAATTCCTTTCATTTGCTTTAAATTACATACTTTATGTTTGTTGGGATTCTTACCCTTCTGTTGGAAAATGCTTGCTACGGCATTGTTCAGGTACCGAAGAAGGTAGTGCGAGGCACTAGCTTAGCGGATGCATTTGGATTGTAATTCGTTTTATTTTAGTTTATCGAGTCGATGCTCTGGTTGTAACACTTGGGGGTTAGGTGTCCGCATTCGAACTCGTATATTTTGTATATGGATTATACTTGTATATAACCCATTCTTTTGATTATATGTTGATGTATGTATATTATGACTTGATAACATGTTTGGTGTATGAACCGTATGGCTTAATGCCTTGAATTTTATATTTTGATTCCTCATTTGGAGATGAAGTTATTATGATTCCGTTGCGTTTGCATGAAAAAGAAAGTATATGCCATGAATGTATTATGTGATTAAATGATTAAAGTAACGAATATGTCATGTCCGTTTTTCTTGAATATGTGAATTGATGTTGTGACACTCCTTCCGTGCAAATTTTATTTTCTCTGATTTTAATTATATCATTTAATTCGGGGTTTATTAGAAGGGGTGTTACAATAGTGGTATCAGAGCAGGTCGGTCTATCGGCCAAGTTGTTTATGTGTTTACTCCCTTTTGGTATGCGACATGTGTGTGAAACACTGTCGGTACTTGATTGTTTCCTTTTCTTTGTCTGCAGAGGTACATATGAAGTAAGTGGGGGAGAAGTTGCTTCTCCGAAGTGTTGTGCAAGAGGTTGGTTCAGTATACTGCGGATTGTGTGATGTAAGGGTTGCAGAGCAGCTGAGGCTTCAAGCAAGGTTATGTCTAAGTAACTTGAAGCGTAAGATTGAGGACACTGTTATGGTTTGGTAACTATGGTTTATGCCACTCTCATGATTGTTGACTACCTACTGACAAATTGAGGAACTGATCACCCTTAATCTCTTCTTGATAGTAGTCGGGATCGTGTTGGATGGGATGGAATTATTGTACCAGCTTGATAGTGTGTGAAATTAGTTGAGTCGGCAAGAAGAGAAGCGTTATGGTTTGCGTAACGAGAGATTTGGATCTTGGTGAGAGCAAGATAAAGGCATGGAACCTATTGGATGTAATTTTTTTATGAAGTGTTTCATGATGAAGTAATTGGAACGGTGTGAGAGTGCAAGGTGAAGTCTTAATGGGTTTTGTTACTAGAACTAGTTCGAATTCTAGGAATGCCTATAAGAGGTCTGCTTCTAGATTGAGAAAGTTGAAGATTCAACTTGAGGATTTGTTTGAGGAGAGTTTTCTTCGTTCGGATGAGTCGCCGTGGAATGTGCCTGTTATGTTGTTCATGGAGAACGAAATTTCCGAGGTTGTGGGTCACTTCAAATGAAAGGATCAGAATGAATGTTGAGGATAAGAATCTACTCTTGGGAAGTGATATTTGGAGGAATCAGTCGTTGAGAGCTGATGTATTTAGTGAGTTTGATTTGAAGGTTGTTTATCGACAGTTCGTATGAAGGCTGGAGAATATTCAGAAGGATGTTTGGGATAAGGTATAGTTATGACAAGTATTCGGTTATATCGGTAGGATGACTAATACATCGTGCATGATTGTGGAATATATAAACAGTGCTCTCATGAGTAGCTGTAAGAGCTACAATTGTGTCTATGGATAATTGATTTTGGAATAAGCATTATGGATTGCCGATATTCTGAGTAGTCGTGAAGATTTGATTTGCACCTTGTGGAAGCTCCGAGAGGTTATTTCTGAGAAATAAAAGTTTCCTTGTTTTGGATGGTTTTTATATTGAATTCGATTGAAGACCTTTCATAAGTTGGTTTTGTTATGGATATTGTTGACTAGAGAGGTCGAGTTGTTATTTGGACTTCGCAATGAGAAGTGGATTATTATGAATTATGAAGAGATTGAGGAATGCATTTATTTTGGCGGTGCTTAATTCGGTGCATTGTACAGAGATGTTTCATTTTGGACTTAAGGAGTGTTTTGGCGTAGAGTTGATAAGTGTAAATTATGACTTGGAACAGCAGGGCTTTCATGAGAAGATTTTGTCGGACGTTTGAGTTAAAGTTTGATGCGGTTGCATTCATTTGGAAACATGAAGATTTTAGTTGTATGTATGTAGGGACTATGAGAGATTGAGATTTGAATTGTTGGAAATGATTCGAAGTTGAGTATGGTTTGTGAAGAGACTGCATCTAATTGTGGGGATCATTAAGAGTATCGTAGATGATACTAAAGAAAGTCGGAAAAATCTGGTTTGAGGAATCAATGGATTTAAGAAGGTGAATTCAGAGTCGTTTTGGAAGTACTTACTGAGATGTAAGTTTAGAGAGTCGAAGTGAAATCATGTACTTCTACAATATGGATTTTGTCGGTTATTGATAACCATGGTGGATTACTGGATTGTGATTAAGATAAGTTTTGGCGGTGAAGTATCTTGGGACGACTTGGTAGCCTCAAGTACTTTAAGATGATCTATGGTTTAGGAGGAAGAGTATTGTACTTGTGATAGCATTCGTGTTGGACTCGAGAAGTATGACGTCGTGGTTCTGGACTTGAACTGTTTGGTTATTGCAAGAGTATGAGTTATCGTTAATTCCAAAGGAATAGGGTATGAGACTGCGACGATGGTTAAGATTTTCGAGAAAGTGATTTTTGGATTGGGTTCCTGTTTGGTAAGTTGAAGGTGATAGTTGTATGTTTCGGATGTGTTTATTCGGACGATGAAATTGGAGTAAGTATTAAGGGGACGGAAATTGGATGTGAGGGTCGTAAGTTAGATAGTTGTAGGCTATCAGAGTGCGCAGTGAAAGCGTGAGGTATCACAAATCAGTTATGCGCGAGTGATTGGACAATTTGAGGTTTTAATTAATTACATTGGATGAGGAATCGAGGGGGTGCTACCGTAGTGATGGTAATGACCTTGTTGTGTCTGGAATCTCGGGTGAACCAGTGTGTTCTCGACTTGGTTATTCTTGGTGTCGTCAGTTTATTGACGAGTGCATGGTATGGGCCTTGCACCTCGGCATTGTGTTTTTGTTGGATCTTGATGTTAAGAAGATGTCCGCGTCTTTTGGTGTTTTTTGTATGTTACTTGGTGGAAGTGCGAGTTGGGTGGACGGATACATGAGCAGGTTCAGTGTGGTTTGTCTCAGTCGTATTTTCGAGGGCGAAAATTTGTAAGTGAGGGAGAGTTGTAACAGCCCGAATTTAATTAATTAGTTAATTAAATTAAATAAGGATTAATTATTTAATTTAGATGAAGTTTGATAATTAATCAGATCGTCGGTATCGTTTGAGAAGTGCTATCGGTTTATCAAGTAGAGTTGAATTTTATTCGGTTAACCGGAGATTTAATGCGAGTCAGTTACCGGAGCAATAATATTAGAAATAATATTATTATTGGAATTTGACCGTTTAAATAAAGTCAGATTTAATCGGTTTGACCGGGAAATAGGATTCGATATAATAATATTTTTCTTGATTAATTATATTTACTTAATTGGTAGCATACTACTCGGTCCGGTATGTGATTTCCAATAGTTTTAATTAATATTATTTATATTATTATTTTCTAAATATGACCGGTTTGATATTTATTTTGATAAATCGTTAATTATTTAGTCGATTATTCGGTCCGGTAGTCGATTATTTTGGTTTATTCGATTTATCGGAAAATGATTATTTTTATATGATAATATCGTATTTTGATGTGTATATATTATTATGTGTGTTAATTGATTAACTGGTGATAATTGAATTATTAAAGTATTTATTTAATTATATTAAGTTAATTTAATTAAATAATAGAAATTAATTTTATTATATAAAATAACTAAACTATATATATATATATATATATATATATATATATATATTTACGTTAACTCAGTATGTTTATAAGTATATTAGTTTTATAATATAATATAAGTTAGTTTTTATATTATATAATAAAGTAGAATAATAGGAAGTGAGGTTACTTTGTAAAGTTAGAAAAAAAACCAGTAAAACAGAGAGAAGTGAGAAAGAAAGTAGGAGGAGGAGAAGAAAGGGGGAAAAGCTAGGGTTGAAGAGAAGAGGAGAAATTTCTAGAATCAAATCGAAGAGCTTGCTTCGGAGATTAATCGGTAAGGGTTAGACTTCGTCTAAACATCTAGTATGTTTTTATTGTATTTGATTTCGGTTTTTTTTTCCCGATTTAGGCGGTAAAATTAGTTATCCGGAAATTAATGAAATTTGACGGGGTAACCAAGTTAAACGCGGAGGTAATTATGGTTGAGTTATTTTTTTTGAGATTGCAACGTTTTCGGAGACTGATCGGGACTGTGTTGTTTCAAACTAGCCGGTTTAGGCGGTAAAATTAGTTATCCGGAAATTAATGAAATTTGACGGGGTAACTAAGTTAAACGCATAAATAATTATGGTGGAGTTATTTTTTTGAGACCGGAAAATGGTAAAGGAGAAATAGAGAATGTTATTATAGTATTTATTTAATTATATTAAATTAGTTTAATAAAATATTAATTTTCATTATATATATACATGTTAACTAACGGTATATATATATATAAATTTCTAACTAACCTATTGTTAGTTTTATATTATATATATAAGTAAAATAGTTTAGTTAATATATTAATATATATTATAATTAACAGTGTGATTAATTATATAACCGGTTACAGTTTACCGATAAAACTTGATATTTTGGATTCAATCGGAGAGGAATTAAATTGTAGACGTGTGGTATATTGGAATTGTATTGTGAAATATCGATTCCGAAAATAACATCTTCGGTTTATAAATGTTATGTTGTTGTGTGATTAATTAATATAACTGGTTACGATTAATCGGTAAAACTTAATATTTTGAGTACGACCGGAGATGAATTAAATTGTAGATGTGTTGAATATTCGAGATATTTGGTTAATTGCCGATTCCGGAAATGATGTGTTTGGTTTATGAATATTTTGGTGTTGTGTGATAATTGTTGAAAATGAAATAAATGATGTTTGTTGTGCAATATTGTGAGATTAATTCATAGAGTTGAATTATGGTGATGTATGCTTGTAATTGAGATAGAGGGATGTCTTGATTTGCATATTGTTGTTGATCGAATTGCACACCGCATCATAAGTTGTGTCAAGAGGCGATGTCTGTTAGTCTCGTGGAGGCTAGTGGCTCGTCCCAAACTCAGAGTGGGGGTTTGAAAGCTTAGGGAATGGGCTTTTGGGATTATCTGTCTGAGGGATAGACATCGGAAAGTCCGAAGGATAATAGATGATTGGTACCACATACATGAGTCGTGTCGTTGTGTCGAGTCACACGTACACGTTTTATTGAGTTTATGTGTTGTTGAATATTATGCAATATGTGCTAATTGGTAAATGAAATTGATTGTGTTTGTTTTCTTTGAGTTGTTGAATTTGAGAATTTTATTAAATGAATATATTATGTAGTTTATGTAAGAGTTGGAAAAAGAGTAAGATTCCTTTATTTAATTCCTTTCATTTGCTTTAAATTACATACTTTATGTTTGTTGGGATTCTTACCCTTCTGTTGGAAAATGCTTGCTACGGCATTGTTCAGGTACCGAAGAAGGTAGTGCGAGGCACTAGCTTAGCGGATGCATTTGGATTGTAATCCGTTTTATTTTAGTTTATCGAGTCGATGCTCTGGTTGTAACACTTGGGGGTTAGGTGTCCGCATTCGAACTCGTATATTTTGTATATGGATTATACTTGTATATAATCCATTCTTTTGATTATATGTTGATGTATGTATATTATGACTTGATAACATGTTTGGTGTATGAACCGTATGGCTTAATGCCTTGAATTTTATATTTTGATTCCTCCTTTGGAGATGAAGTTATTATGATTCCGTTGCGTTTGCACGAAAAAGAAAGTATATGCCATGAATGTATTATGTGATTAAATGATTAAAGTAACGAATATGTCATGTCCGTTTTTCTTGAATATGTGAATTGATGTTGTGACACTCCTTCCGTGCAAATTTTATTTTCTCTGATTTTAATTATATCGCTTAATTCGGGGTTTATTAGAAGGGGTGTTACAGACGCTGCTTTCACACATGGTCCCTTTGGGGGTTCCCGTTCCTGCTTCCTGAGGAGGAGTCCGTTGGGGAATATGGGTTTCTGTTGCTCTCCTGTTTGAGGAAAACTCTGTGGGGGTATGGGAACTTCAATTGTCCAAGGCTCTGCTGAAGAGTTATCTCTGTAGAGATTATAGTTTATTGTGTTCTGGTTGAAGTCCAAGTTTCCAGTGATTTGCTGGGGATAATCAAATTAACAGTTATTTGGAAATGTATCAGAAGAAACCTATGTAGGGCTGTTTCACCTGGTCGTTTAGATAATTTTCCTGACTGGTTTTAGGTATTGATCTACAAGTCAGTTGTTCGCAGATAGTTGTCTTGTCTGGTTTTAAGTATTAATATGGAACTTGCTTTTATCGGTCGTTTGAGATAGTTGTCCTGGTTGGTTTCAGGTATTAATCTCTGACCCAATAAATAAATATAGTTTTCCCGTCTAGTTTTGGATGTTAATCTTCAACCTCCTTATGTAGATAGTTTTCCTGGCTTGTTACAGGTATTAATCTTACAGTCGGTCGTCCGTATATGGTTCTCCTGGCTTGTTACAGGTGTTAATCTGGAAATTGAAAATTGTCGACCGCTGAGATAGTTGTCCTGGCTTGTTACAGGTATTAATCTCTGACCTGAGAAAGAAAGATAGTTTTCCTGGCTTGTTACATGTATTAATCTGGAACTTGTTTTACTGGTCACACAGATAGTTTCCCCGTCTGGTTTCGGGCATTAATCTGTGGCCTGCTGTATTTTTTGGTAAACCCGTTTTGTTTCGGGAGTTCATACCACTTGGTCGTGCAGATAGTTTCCCCGTCTGGTTTCGGGAATTAATATTTGACCTTTTGTAAAAGTTGATAGTATTTGTCTGTTTGCTAATTTAACCTGAAAAGGTAAAATCAGTTTCATGCGATGTCATGATGTGTGAATTGCATGATGCTCCCAAAATAAATGAGATTATGACATATGTATTTCTATGCACATGCCATGGTGTATGAACATGTAATGCTATTGTGCAATATCTTTGTCTAGGAAAATAAATCCCTGACAGTTGCTGAAGAGTACCGAGAAGTTGAATCTCGGACTGCTGTTGGTGAGTGAAGAAAGTGATTTTTCAATTTCCGCTGGGGATAGTGAATGGAGATAGCTTTTTTGGCGATTCCCTTTCTCTGCCGAGGATCTTTGACTTCTGTTTGAGAATGATTTTACCGAGGGGAAAAGTTTTGTTGGAAGATTTCACCAATTTGGAGAAATAAACTCCGCTGGGGGATGAACTTCCGTAGCTAGAGAAATAAACTCTACTGGGGATAAGGCTTTATAAACTAATTGAGATTTATAAAATTATGTTGCAGAAGGTGAACTCCAAAATCTGCTTGGGAATTTTGTTGAAATCCGGTAGGGAAATCTTGAGAAGCTTGGCGACTTCATTGGGGATTTTGGAGCAGTAATTAGAGATTTTTGCTCTGCCGGGGATACAAGGACGCTTGACATCACTTGGATGTAAGCTGAGGATATGGTGGTGACTTTTTAGTAGGATGCCCCTGCCTCTATACCTGCTGAAAAAAGTGTCTGCGGAGATTTTGTGGACGGTTTGAGTGCCATCCCAATTCCTAGGGTTTTGAGTAGATGTTGATCAGGGTAGTAAACCTTCTACTGATAGACAATTGACGAGATGATGGGACATAGTCATACTCTTTAATCCCTAACTTTTGCCTGGACTATCCTTTCAGGTTTTAAGTCCACCGGGATACCCTTTTTTGCCCAAGCCGCATTTTCAGGTTTTCGACTTGTCGGGTGTACATATTTTTTTTCATATGCATATCCCTAATTTTTTTCCCAAACTCCTCTTGGTTCGCCAGGATTCCCTTATTTTCTCCTAGGCCAGTCAACCTAGCAAGTCTTTGTTCATGCGTAGTATTTTATGACTATGCCCATGTTAATTGGGTATGGAGAATTGTCACTGTCCATAGTAGTAAGTGTTGTCACACTGCCATAAGGTGTTTGTTTGATTGCACGTGATTCGTTGCTGGAATTCATGTCCAATTCCCCTGGTGACTCAGATGGAGATCTGCCCCTAGCAATCTGGCATTTTTGAGAGATTCCTTGAACTTTGACTTGACTGCCCCATATCAGATGGACATTATGCTATGCCCCTTGATTATGAAAGTACTATCACTGGAATGTCTTTCCATCTGAGGTGATTCTATTCATTAAGAGTATTTTTGTTCATTGAATATTTGTCGTGCGAATTTCTCTGTTGTTTGAACAAATATTCATATGCAAACAATGGCATTTTAAGAATGCAAAGCTTATGTCTATCTTGAAGTTTGAAAATTCATTTTTTAGTAAAACAAACAAATTCTGTAAGAGTGTGATATCAGCTTAGGATTTATAGCGAACCCTACAGGAGTCAAGATACCTTTTGTAACAGTATGCTTTCGAACTAACCCGTGCTTTAGCTAGGACATTCAAGGGTTGTAGCGTGCCTGGTTCACGGTTCAAGAAACAAAGGATAAAGGCTCAAATTTGTACCTAACCCGATCTTCGTGATATTCTTCGGTCCTATGCTCAGTTAATTGTGCATTTAGATCTCAATTGAGCCTGGAATCTTTACTCTGATACTTGGTGATGGTTCATAAGTTGAAAGCTTGTTTGAGAAGGCAGTCATCTTTGTAACCTTTCCTTTTTTTGTTAAGGATTTGTAGCAACCTATTTTTTTGTTTTCGTTATCTCTATTTTTGCCTGAACTTTTTCTTTGGTGTTTACAGTCAGCGGGATGCCCCTGCTTTTCTTAAGTCTCCTTCATAGGTTTTTGAATTAGCGGGCTTTTATTTTGAGAGATAATGACTATTCGTCTTGACGCTTATGTGGAGCCATCACCATCTTTTGGAAGGTATCTTCTACACTATTTGTCATGTATGAAGGATGAACTTGCGAGTGAATGAACCTTTGAATTAACTGAGAAAGCTAACCTACCCCGGGTTATGATCAAGGGTTTTAATTTGTGTGAAAAGAATAACTCATACTTTTTTGGCTCAAATGGGTTGACTAGGGATTATCTTCCTTATAACTCCACTATTTAGGATTTGAAACAACGCTTGTACATCGTCAGCGAGGTCTGTTCAAAATCATATTGTAGAGATTGTGGTATCGTTTTCGTCATCCTCCCTCTAAAGGCTTAGAGCTTTTGATCGAGAGTTGAATATCACGAACAAGAAGTAAGAAAGCAGTTTAAATATAGTTAATACGAATGAATTGATTCAAAATAGACATATGCAATGCATAGATAAAATAACAAAGTTTGACATGAAACAAATGTTCGAACAATAAAGAAAATTACAACTTAAAAATTATAATGAATAAAATCCTTCTTGTCTGAACTTGTCACTTCAGATGATGTGCCTTTGAGGAGTGGCAGAAGAATTCCAGTTGACCATCTTGTGCGAATTCCAGTGCTCCTTCATTGATCAGGTCTTGAATTTTATATTTCAACGTCCAACAGTTATCAGTATCATGCCCTGGACTGTTGGAGTGATATGCACATATTGCATCAGGATTGTAAGTAAGAGCGAAAGTATTAGGATTCCGAGGAGGATCCTTCAATGTGACCAAATTCAACTTCAACATGTGTTACAAGAGTTACGACATTGGTATGTTGAGTTTGTTATATTTCCTAGTGAATGAATCCCGCTTATGCCGATTGCCCTATTGTTGTTGGTGAGGTTGTGGTTGGGCTTGTGACGTAGCAATAATTTTGAAAGCTCTACTCTCCAAACCAACTTTTTGTCCTATGACTTGATCCCCAGCCTCGATTGTTTGCCTCATATGGTTGCGTCCGTCTTGATGAAGCTTGTTGAAAATTCCCCTCATCTCTTCCTACCCCAGGTCTAGGTGTTTTACCCCAAAATTTTCCCTCTCATTTTACTCAATACATACTCCTAGAGATCCTCAATTTGCTCAAGTTTGCCCAAGAATTGACCAGACAAACTCTCTCCTAAGGCAGTGGGTCTCAAATTAGGGTTTCCATTTTCATCAAGATAGGTGAACTAAAAAGACCTCATATGATCTCCATGATCCTAATATGTTATCAAGACCATCCATGTCAAATTTCAAGCACTGCACAAGAAGTTTGCTCAGTCAACTGCTCAGATGCTTGAGAATCGACTGTATTAGGTCAAAAGTCAATTGTGGACCACATACAGTCAAACTTCAAGGTTTTTGGTCAACTTAAACATTTTTAAATTATATCTATCATTTGATCAAGGGTTGATCATGATTCTTCAAGTAATACCCTAAATTCATCAAAACCCAAATTAGGGTTTCTCAAGAAAAGTCAACTAAACTTTGACCAAGCATAACTTCCACATACTTTATCAAAAAAATTCCATCCAAGGCTCATTTTGAAGAGGATGCAATTCCCTACAACTCATATTCAGCCCACAAGTTCAAAATATACACTCATAAAAAGATATGAATTTCTACATTATAGGTCTTTTTGAAAAGTCAACAAAAAACACCTTTTGGGTCAAAGCTTCTTACATGAACATGGAAGACCCCAATTGAAATGAGACCAAAAGGGTTGCTTAGGGGACATCCTAATCTTTCTAAAACGTCCAAGAACACCTCTTTAGGGTTAAAATTGGAGGATATATGCTTTGTCAAAGTTGACCTTTCTTGCAAAATTGCCAAAAGTCAAATATGCTCAAAAGTGAATTTTTTACCAAATGGACTTAGAATTTCATGATTGCACCTCACTTGTAGCATGGTCCACGACCCAAACGTTCACTCATATGTTATTTGCTTCATTATTTATTTTGATTTTGATTTTTTATTTATTAAAAATTGAATAAAATCAAATAATTGGTAAATAATATCAAAGATATGTTTTGATATGATTTTTGGACAGGATCTCAATCAAATTATGCTGAGATATCAAGACCAAATCGAATCAAGCATCATTTGTACAAAAATGGGATAATTTGGCTCAATTTAGAAAGTTTGCATATGGCTAAAGAATCAAATCAAATCTCATCAAAACTTCAAGATACAATCTGTTTTGCAACCCTAATTCATTGAGGGATATATAATGAATAAGAACAAAGCATGGAACAAGAGTTGGCAGTCGTAAATGAGCAAGAACAAACTCAAAAATCTTGACAAAAAGTGCGAATTGGTCTCAGTCATACAGGCCATCTCAAGCCACCCTAGCATTGATAATCAATTGTTGAACGTCTCAAGAAGCTATCCCAGTCATTTGCAAGGCCTGAAACACCAAGAAACGCGCGCTACAACTCACCCGGTTTGCCCTATTTTTCCAAATTCGTTTACTATGATTCACGCATCATGAACATGTTTTAATGGCATATATGTGTTTGTTATCATGTTTGCAACGTATTGGTTATGTTTGATTGATGTTTTAGCGCATATACTGACAATTGCCATGGCTAGGGTTTGAAGTCACGTTTTGGGGGTTCTTGATATAGGAAAAATTAGGCCACGAATAAGGTACCATGATGCTCGTGAGACCAGGACGAGTTGATTGGTATAGTCACAAATAATTTATCATGCATGTGCTAGATTTTTGAGTTTTGCAGGTTTGTAGCTACAGACTTTTGTCTGTAGGTAAAGGTGCCATGGTATAAGGTGACGGGGGAGGAAGAAGATGGCAGCGTGGCAACCATCTATGTGTCTGTTTAAATCTCGCGCGTTTTCTGATCCAATTATCTTGTTTTGTTATATTATATTTTGTTTTCATTCTATGCACAACAAAGCAGATTGTCCCGGTGGTAAGAGCCCTTGGTGGGAAGTATGAGGACCTGGGTTCGATCCCAAGTCCAGGCAATTTTAGCTATTTTTCTAACGTTCCAATGCAGGATTCAGTGTGCCTCATGCCTAGGTATCAACCTTGCAGCCTCCATATCTGGCCATTAGATCTAGCCTCAAGGGAGATCCAACGCTCACATAGGAGCAGCGCATGGTAGACCTTCAGGAGATGACCTCACAGGATCAGGCGCTGGTATGCTAGGCTATCAACCTTGGGCCCAGCAATTTCAATAGTGCACCCCCCCATATTTTCTATTCAACACAGGCCCATTTTCTTTTCTTTATTTATTTCCTTTATTTAATTATTTTGTTTAATTGTTTTTCACAAAAATTAATTATCTTTTTTTATTAATCATAAAATCAATAAATCATAAAACACCAAAAAAGCATTTTTTAATAAAATGTTTATTTTAATTTAATTAGAAATATAGTTTAATTTAATTTCTTTTTTTTTTCATAATTAAAAGCAATTATAAATAAAGGTTTTAATTAATGTGAAATTAAATTCTTTTCTCAAATAAAAATGTACAAAAATATTTTTCTCTCAATTAGGGTTTTAGGTTTTTTTTAAGCGTCCTCGCATTTAATTCGCCGCGCGTTTAATTAATTCTTTTCATATTTTTGTAACTGACAATGGTTTGTAATAGTTAAACTAGGGTTTTCATTTATCGCTTTGTCCCCGATTTTGGTTATGTAATTAATCCCTATCCCTGAAGCCTTGTAATAGCTAGGTTTATTTTCTCGCACTTTTAATTTCCGCAATCTTTAACTGTTAGATGCATGGTTAATAGGATTGCATGGAAATATGTTTGAAAATTAAAACGGTAGCTCAATGTGCAAAGACTAATTAACTGAAAAAATCACGTGCACATATTTCACTCCTAGGGTTTGCCTCACTTCAGTTTCCTTCGGTAAAATAGTCATTAAGCATAGGAGATTTTAGTGGTTGCCCTCCTGTCTAAAAGATCAAATATCCCATTCGAATGTTGCCTCGGAAATGTTGCCTCAGAAATGTTGCCTCGAAAAGATCTTAAGACTCTAGGGTTACTACTAAGGTTTCCTACCCATTGCTCTGGTGACTGTACTTGTCTCTTTCGAACGTCCCTTACAAACTCCAACAACGGGGCTACCTAATCCCTAATAGTAGGATAGCGTTGTCTAAAGGAAATGAGAATAAACAACCCTTTTTTAAGTAGGTAGAATCTTAAGTACTTGCTCAACAAAACTTTTCACATAAACACTTTTCAAAACAACTTTTCAAAACAAACTTCGTCACACCCTTGAGGACTGATACAAGGGTTATCACGAAGTAAACTTTTTTTCAAAACAAGCACACACAAGCAATTTTAAAAAGATGAGAAAGTACCTAAGAGCCCATGAAAAACCATGGATAGAAAGGGTGTTAACACCTTCCCTTTCTATAATCTACCCCCTGTACTCAGAAATATTCTCGAAAAAGGTTTTTTGTGTTCTTTTTCCTTTTCCTGATTGGATGAAATAAAAGTCAGTGGCGACTCTTGCTTACCGCGACATTTTGCGAACAAAAAATGCAAAACGCAAACCAGTATTAACAGTCGGTTCTACCACCATATCACAGAACTGGCAACTCTGCTGGGGATTGATGTATAAAGTGGGGTTTACCTTAGGATCTAGGTCATTTCAAAAATTTCTTTCTTGTTTATTTTCTTTATTCTTAAAGGGTTTTTTCTTGGGTTACTATAGATCCTACACCCGGATCTGGGGGCACTTATTAGGTAAACAGCAATAGATCGTAGAGATTGTACGGTGTAGACCGATATGGTTTAAGCGATAGCTGTGTTGGTGTGGCACTTTGGTTGATACCGGTATCCTTCATGGGGAAACGAGGACAATACGGGGTCGCCCTGTGGCGTCGTGAAGCACTAATGGACCTTAGAACCTTAGTTTAACAAACTTAGCCATTAGAAAGTAGTGAGATAGCCGACATCGGTATAGAGTTGAGGATTTGTTGATACTCGATGCAACACTCATTGAGATCAGACTTTCGAGATATTTCGGCCACAAGAAAAGATTGTTGGAGCTGAGATAATGCCCGATAAAGGATGGTCAGTGATATTGAGATCCCTTAGAACCTGGTTACTTTTTAAGACAAGTTTGAAACCAACTAAACTTCAAGATGGTACTTACCTATGGAATTCATGCAAGCCTAAAACTAAGGCTGCTTGTGTGACTTGTTTGCTTTCTTTTCCTAACAATTTGAACTCATTGCAGGGCTTTGTTTGTGTTCCTTTCAGGACCTTGTTTGTACAAATCTAATAAATTGGTTTCTTACCCTGCATTTTCACTTAACGCATAGCATACACATCATAACATCATGCCACAACATTTCCTTAACCATTTCAAGGATCTCAAGGGTTTGTGATGCAGGTTATGATAAATCAGACGTCTAGCAAGGGGCAAGGGGATTTATCTTCCTCTAGCCAATGTCGTCAAAAGACCAAAACACGACAACTTGAGTCAGGGGCTATGACCCACTTGATATGGTGAGCTTGATTCTCGTAGAAGGACTTTCAACGATAAGAAGTTCTTCAATCAAAGCTGCAAATTTCAACTTCTGATATTTTCTTGTTTATCCCGCGAGATCCTTGAAAACATTACATGCACGTCATTTGCATAACAGGTCTTCCAGTACAGGTCTCTCATTTTCTCGTTGTCTATTTCAACAAGGAAAATGGCTATCCAACAAGACAACAAAGATCTCCAAACTCAAGCGGCTCAATTCATGCAAATGTTCGTAAACCTATTCAAGGGGCACGAAGAGTTGAAAGCACTCCTCACTGGAGACCTGGCCAAGAAAAGTCCTGAAGACAATAAGGACAAAAGGTTGGAACAACTGCAAGCTGAGGTAGAAGCAATGAGAACCCAGATGTTGGAGAAGATGGCTCTTATCCAAGGCCTAGCCCGGGGGACAAGAAGATCTGAGAGCCATTATCAAGAAACTTCATCAAGACGGCTGCAGCCGTATGAAGAAAACAGTTGAGTTTGGGGACCAAGCCATTGATCAACTCCCGAGAAGACAAGAGGCTGGTTTTGTGAAGAGTGGACTTTTCCAAATTGCTACCACATCACGGGTCCAACAACAACCTCGTCAAGAACAACGGGTTAATCATAGTAAGTCGGATATACCCAAAAGGAAGTTTACCAAACTCAACATGTCACTGTCTCAAGCTTTGCAGCACCTATTAAGGATGAATCTGATTACATTGATAGGACCTCATCTGAATCCCAAGACTTCTTCCCATAACTATAATCCTGATGCAAGATGTGCATACCACTCCAACAGCCTATGGCATGATACTGACGACTGTTGGAGGTTAAAATACAAAATTCAAGACCTGATTGATGAAGGATCATTGGAATTCACACAAGATGGTCAACTAGAATGTTTTTGTCATTCCTCTAAGGTCCACCATTTGAAGTGACAAGTTCTGACAAGAGGGCTTTTCGTTCATCAGAATTTTCAATTTGTAATTTTCTTTTGATTGTTCGAACATTTATTCATGTCAAACTTTGTTACTTTATCAATGCATTTCATATGTCTATTTTGAATCAATTCATTCGTATTCACTATATTTAAACTGCTTTCCTTTTTGTGATATTCAAATCTCGATCAAAAGCTCTGAGCCTTTAGAGGGAGGATGACGAAAACAATACCATAATCCATACAGTGTGCTTTTGAATAGACCTTGCTGACGATGTACATGCATTGTTTCAAATCCTAAACAGTGGAGTAATAAGAAAGATAATCCCTAGTCAGCCCCTTTGAGCCTAAGAAGTAGGAGTTTTTATTTTCACACAAATTAAAACCCTTAATCATAACCTGGGGTAGGGTAGTTTTCTCAGGTAATTCAGATGCGCATTCAGTCGCAATATTCTACTTCATACATAATTAATGGCATCTGACGTCCTTCCAAATCAGAAGATGGTGATGGTTCCACATAATCATTAAGAACAGACAGTCATTATTGTTCAAAAGAAAATCCCGCTAAGTAAAAACCTATGAAGGAGACTTAAGGAAAAAAACTGGGGCACCCCTCTTACTGTAACCATAAAAAGAAAAAGTTCAGGAAAAAGACATGGATAGTAAAGAAAGAGGTCCTACAAATCCTCGACAAAAAAGATGACTTCCTATTCAAAATAAACTGTCAGTATCTGAACCATCTCCGAAACATCAAGGACAATATTCTAGAACTCAACTGGGATTCTAAACGCGCAATTAAATGAGCATAGGAGTGAAGAACATCACAAATAATGGGTGTGTACAAATAAATTTTGAGCCTTTATCCTTTGTTTCTTGAACCGTGAACCAGGCCACGTTATAACCCTTAAAAGCCCTAGCTGAAGCATGGGTTAGTTCGAAAGCATACTGTTACAAAAGGTATCCTGACTCCTGTAAGGTTTTCCATAAATCACGAGTTGATATCACTCTCTTGCAAAATCTGTTTTACGAAAAAATTGCATTTTCAAAAAAAAATATTCAAGACAGACATAAGCTTTGCATTCTTAAAATACCATTGTTTGCATATGATTATTTGTTCAACGACAGAGAATTTCACACGACGGAGATGAACAAAAACCTTCTCAATGAAAAGGATCACCTCAAGTGGAAAAACACTTCCAACCAAGGGGCACAGCAGGATCATTGTCCATCATCTGGGGCAGTCAAGTCAAGATTCAAGGAATCTCTCAAAGATGCCAAGTAGCCAGGTGTTGTACCCCAAAATTTGCCCTCTCATTTCACAAGGGATGACCCTGGATCTCAAGTTTGCTTCCATCTATTTCCAAGCCTTGAATTATCAATTTTCAAAGAAAGTCATCTGCAAGGGAAAAATGGTCATTTGCACACTAAAAGGTCAAACTTTGACTTTTGGATCAAAACCAAGTTTCAAGAATCATATTTCATCAAGACGTGTTGGAATGTGAGATTTGTTTCATCAAGAAATTCAAAAGTCAAATTTACTTTGGAAAAGTCAAATTTCTAAATACTTGGAATTTTTTCTAAGTGTTTAAGAAACATGACAAGCTCAGAACTTCTGACTAGATTATCACCATAATGCTCAGCAAGTTCTGGATATTCTCAAGACAGAATTTGGTCATAACTTCTAGGCAAGTTTTCACAAAAGCTTCAGTCAGAGTTTTCCAGGGTAATTCAAAGAAGGTTAAGAAGCATGTTGCAAGCTTTCTAAAAAGTCTGAAAGTTCCTTCAGAACGTGCTGGAGTCAGAAGATACAAAGATCAGAGGATGGATGATACGCTGAAGCAGAACTTCTGATCCAGAACTAAGCCTTGGTGTAGAATCTCGCGTTGCAGGATTTCTGGTTGTGATAAGTATCATCATCATTTAATGCTCACAACCACTTTCTGAGTCTTTATCTAAAGGATTTTCACCACGCATACCTCTACTGTCTTGGGATGGCAAACTTTAGTACTAGGCCCATGCTTTGCTTTTGCTTTTCCTTAATTCCTGCTGACAACCACCATGCTTGTTTCAAGAACAAGGAAGCGCTTTAGAAAATGAAGGATATATTCAATGCTTTGGTCAGAACTTGACCAAATCCCAAAAACCTTGTTTATACAACCCGTTGCAGACCTATAACCAACAGCTAATTCAGCCTACACCTGCATCCCATTATTGCACCAAACTAGCATGCGAAAACAGTGATGAAAAAGCAAGGGATTAGGATGCCAAATTGATTTAAAATCCCATTTGTCTTTCCCCCCAAAATCACAACAGATTCACCTATAAATAAGTTGCTCCATCACACTTTCAAGGGGGATGGCTGGCTTTTGGAGAGAGATTGACCAAAAGAGAGAAGAGGAAACAGGGAAAACCTTCGCAAATCCAAAACAAAACCTTTTGTTCCTCCCCTTTGAATCAAAGAACTTGGCATTCTCCTCTTTCGTTACTCTTTCTTATTCCAGAACGTCCAAAGGCAGCAGTTCAAACCAAGCGCACGCTCCAGGTTCAAGGTAAGTCCTTCTGACTTTGCATTCTTTCATTCAGAACATCATTAAACATGTAAATATCATAGTATTGATTTTGTCCATATCATTGCATGAATAGAAAAACTATGGGTCAAAACTTCTTGATTAAGGCTAGGCTCAGGATCAGGATTAGAACTTTTGTAAACTGTTGTGTTTTTTTATCCTTCTGATTTGCTGTTTGTTAAAAACTGAATAGATTACTGATGTGCTGATTGAGAGTTGAAATATAGCATAAAACTTCTGATGTTCATCCATAGTCTTAACATACAGAAGTTCTAGGATTTTCTCACTATTTAAGCACGCAGAACTTCTGAGTTCTCTTTATTGTTTTAACACACAGAACTTCTATGATTTTCCTCACTGTTAACACACACTGAACTTATGATTCTTACATGCTGATAACGCATTGAACTGCTGATGTTCACTCACTGGCTCAATACAATTCAGAACTTCTGATGATTCACTCATTGTTCTAACACAGCACAGAACTTCTGATGTTTCCATTTGTTGTTTTCAAACACTCAGAGTTTCTGATTTTCACATGCTGATAATACACTGAACTTCTGAAGTTTACTCACTGTTTTAGTGTAATACAAAACTTCTAACTTGTGGCCCACTGTCTGAATGGAACCCAGAATTTTTGTATCTGTCCTCTAACATTTCTTGCAGGACCTCAGAGTGTACCAATCAGAACCTCTGATTCCCACTGACGTTTCTTTCTGAGTCATCATGTGTCTGGCTTTAGAACTTCTTATCACTGTTTGTTTTGCTTGCAGTAGCACGCTGTTTGTCTTTCATTTATTTCCATTTTCATCATTTTTAATATTAACATAAAAGACATAAAAATATTTTCTTTTATTAATTAATTTATTTCTTTTTCATTAAGACAAAAACATTCTCTAAACAAGTCCATTTCTTTTTTATATTGTACATTTCAATATGGTTGTAATAGTAACTTAGGATTTAATTTTCTTGCAATCCCCATTCATAAATATGTACCCCCATCCCTAAAATATTGTAATAGCGTAGGACTTTACATTTCTGCAATTTATCGCTTTCAAATGTAAATGCTAGTAATTAGGGTGTGTATGGCAAGATAAAATCAACAAGTAGATAACCCTAATCAAATATTAAATGCATGCAAATCAAACACACTATTCACACATGCACCTTTAAGGTTAATTCCACTTGTTGCCTAAAAAATGGTCATGTTGTGCATGTGAGGTGTCTTATCAAAAACAATCAAAATACAAGATCATAGTCCCTCGATGACGCTATAAATGTTGCCTTTCAAAATGATCTTAGTCCCTTAAAAGGAAATGCTAAGATACCTCACAACATTGCTAATCATGGCTATACGACGACCCACGCCCGTCCCCTTTACATCCAAAGATAGGGTTGCTTACCAAGTCAATGGCAAGACAACAATGTCAAAGGAAAAGAAAATGAACAAGAAAGACATTTGAGTAGGTAGATTTCTCCTAAATTACTTGCTTCATTTCAAAACAAAAACATCCTTGCTATTTTCAAAACAAACACTTTCAAAACAACTTTCAAAACATGAAACATTTTTAAAATCTCAACACTTTGTATACATTCTTACGAACGAGAACTATTACAAAGTTTTCCTAAACGATGGCACCTTTTCAAAATACTTTCAAAAACCATACAAAGCACAATTTCAAACAAAAGCAAGTGATCTAGCAAGCAACTAAGAGCCCATGGAAAACCATGGATGAAAAGGGTGATAATACCTTCCCTTTTCATAATCTACCCCCCGAACTCAAGAAAACATCTCTAAAGGTCTTTCTTGTGACCTTTCCTTATTGGATAAAACAAAAGTCGGTGGCGACTCTTGCTAAACCGCAACATTTGCGATAAAATGCAAAACAACCAAGTCAGTTTTCCCACCGTATCCCAGAACTGGAGACTCTGCTGGGGAAAGTACTTAAAAGGGGGGTTACCTTAGGGTTATATCACATTTACTTGCTTACATTGTTTGATTTTTTTGCTTTACATTATGGGTCTTTGTTTGGGTTACTGTTAAAAATCCTACACTCGGATTTGGGGAAACCTTTTAGGTAAGTAGCAATAAACTGTGAGGGAACTGTGCGGGGTATACCGACACGGTTGAAGCAGTAACTATGTTGATGTGGAACTTTGGTTGGTACCAGTAACCCTTGAGTCAATCAAGGAGAGTACGGGGCCGCCGCATGGTATCGTAAAGCATCAACTGACCTTAGAACCTTACTTGACCAACTTGGCCATTAGGACGTAGTGAGATGATCGGCTTTAGTGCAGTCTGAAGTTGGTAGATACTCGATGATACACTCATTAAAGTTGGACTCTTGAGCTTTATTTGGTTGCGAGTCAATCACTTGTTGAACGAAGCTGGGAGAAAGATCAGTGATATTGAGATCCCTTAGAACCCGGTTACTATTTATAGGACAGGTTGAGCCAACTAAACTTCAAGAGGGTACTTACCTACAAACTCCATGCAAGCCTAAAACTAAGGACTTGTCTGCTTTGTGTGTATATGATTATTTGTATATAAACTTGCTTACCTCGCATATATTTACATAACATCATAACATCATACCATAGCATTTTCAATAACCATTTCAAGGAGAAATAGAACTGAAGAAGAACTGAAGAAGAAATTGTCAATGTTGATAGAAGCATCAAAAGACTTGTGGACAGAGTTTTAAATGAAGGATTTGATATGCCTGGGATTTCTACTCCCCTTTCTTGCATGCCCCCTCCAACTGACAAAGGAAGTAATCCTAAGAATAATGATGATGAATCATCCAAAAATGATGTTGCTGAATCATTCAAGAACGATGCTGCTGATAGAAAACTTGAGAAGCTTTCTACCTCTGCCCTAAAAGATGTGGAAGAAGAAAATGTTGATCAAAATGTTGATCAAAATGTTGAATAAAATGTTGTTGCCTCCAAGGATGGAGAATGTCACAATGTTGTGGATGTTGTCAATGTTGAAGAGCTCTCTAATAATGAGCTCATTACTAATGTTGTACCTGGTATTGCTAGAAGGCTAAAGTCCAGGAGAGTGAAAGATGTAAGCATCACACCCCCTCCCAAGACTATCAAGAAGAAAACCATGTATGGACCCCCAAAAGCAGGAAGTAAAGTGGTCCCTCCTTCTAGCAAGAGAAAAGCTAGACTTGTTACTTCTATTGATGATGATAAGGATGTTGTAAAAAGGTCCAAGAGTAAGGAGAAAGTTGTTTTAGTTGAAGAGACTGACTCTGAGTATGATGTCGAGCAAGATATCCAGGACATCTCTCTTATCAAAAATTCTGCAAATAAAAAATTGTTTGTTAGGGTTCCTAATGCCCCACTTGACAACATCTCCTTTCACTCTGTTGGGAATGATGAAAAGTGGAAGTATGTGTATCAAAGAAGGATTTCCCTGGAGAGAGAACTAGGAGTTGGTGCCTTGGAATGTAAGGAAATCATGGAGCTGATCTCCTATGCTGGTTTGATGAAAACATTTACCAGGTTTGCAAATATGAAACTCTTGTTAAGGAGTTTATTGTTAATATTTATGTTGACTGTGCTGACCATAAGAGTAAGGAATATAGAAAGGTTTTTTTAGAGGATAGTGTGTTGAATTTTCTCCTTCCATTACAAACAAATTTCTAGATAGGTCTGAAGATGTATGTTGTAAGCTGGAAGTTACAAACAATCAAGTGTGTAGAGCCATTACTGCCAATCAAGTAAGTGAGTGGCCAATGAAAAACAAACTTCCTATCAGCAAACTGAGTGTGAAATATGCAATTTTACATAGGATTGGAGTTGAAAATTGGGTTCCCACTAATCACACTTCAACCATCTCCATTGGTTTAAGAAAGTTCGTTTATGCTATTGGATACCAAAAACTTTTTGATTATGGGACTTATATCTTTGATCAGACCATCAAACATGCATGAACTTGTTCCATTAAAGTGCTAATTGCTTTTCCTTCACTCCTCTGTGGAATTAGCCTAAATCAGCACCCTGCAATCCTAAGTGGAAATGATGTTGTGTGAAAGAGGGAGTCTGCCTTGACCCTCCACTTTAAGCTCTTTTTAGGAAAACATGTCCCAGACATTGTTTTAACATCTGATCCTGCTGACAAGACCTCCACTAAGGATGAAATGATCAATGAACTAAAGGAAGCTTGCATAGATTTAGATGATGTGATCAGAGTGAGCTCAGCTAGGAAGCTAGTCTTTGAAAAGATGATCAAGGACCTGCAAAAGGATAGAAACATTGATGATGCAGTAAGCTCTGAAGGTGATGATTCTAGTGAGGAAAGAAGTTTTGGTTCAACCAAGTCAACTGGTCAAGATGGCAGTAAGACTATTTGATGTTTCTCTGAACACTTTGTTTCTTTTTTGGCACTTACATGTGCTTGACATTTGAATTTTATGGTCTGTACCCTAATACTGATATTCCTTTGATTGCATCTTTTCTTTGGCATATTATGACTAAAAAGGGGGAGAGAAAGCGAGTGACTGACCAACCATTGACTGACCACTGACCATTGATTGAGGGAGAGCTTAATACTTGAGGGGGAGCCTCATGTCACAGAATATGTTTTGACATCTTCCTGTGATAACAGCTAACTGCTAACTGAATGTATGTTTTGATTGCCTTTCTTGTTGCTGCTCTGATAATATACTTGTTGTACCCTAAAATTTGCCCTCTCATTTCACAAGGGATCATCCTGGATCCTCAAGTTTGCTTCCAAGCCTTAAATTGTAATTTTTCAAGAAAGTCATCTGCAAGGGAAAATGGTCAAGAGCACACTGAAAAAGCCAAACTTTGACTTATAAATCAAAAATCAAATTTCTAAACATTTGAAAAAATTTCTAAGTGTTCAGAGAATATGATGCTTCAGAACTTATGAGTCAGCCTCCATGCAAGTGCAGTCAGAAGTTGCAAATGTGGTTTAGAATGCAATCTTCCATCAGAATGTGACTCTTCATCACATAGAGGTTACGCTTCTGATCTTCTTTGATCAGGTTATCACCATAACACTCAGCAAATTCTGGACACTCTCAAGGCAAAGTTTGGTCAGAACTTCTGGACAAGTTTTCACAAAAAGCTTCGGTCGTAGGTTGCAAACATGGTTCAGAACATGACACTTTAATCAGAACATGTGGAAGAAATGTTCTCCTTTAGAACATGCTGGAGCCATAAGATACAAAGATCAGAGGATGGATGCTATGCTGAAGCAGAACTTCTGATCCAGAACTAAGCCTTGGTGTAGAGTTTCACGTTGCAGGATTTATGGTTGTGATAAGTCTCATCATCATTTAATGCTCATTTAATGCTCACAACCACCTTCTGAGTCTTTATCCAAAGGGTTTTCACCACGTGTACCTCTACTATCTTGGGATAGCAACTTTGGCACTAAGCCCATACTTTGCTTTTTGCTTTTCCTTAATTCCTGCTGACAACCATCATGCTTGCTTTAAGAACAAGGCAGCGCTTCTGCATATGAAGGTTATATTCAACGCTTTGGTTAGAACATGACCAAATCCCAAAACCTTGTTTATACAACCTACTGCAGACCTATAACCAACAGCTAGGTCAGCCTACGCCTGAACCTCATACTTGCATCAAATTGGAATATGAAAACTGTGACTAAAAAGCAATGGAATAGTATACCAAAAAGGTTAAAATCCCATTTGTTTTTCCCCCCAAAATCACAACAAACCCATCTATAAATACTTTGCTCCATCACACGTTCAAGGGGCTGGCTTTGGGAAAGAGAGAACTATCAAAAGAGAAAAAGAAACCTGTGAAACTCTTCATAAAAATAAAGATTTCTCATATACAAAAACAAACCTTTGTTCTTCCCTTTGAATCAAAGAACACAACCACTGTTCTGTCACCCTTGTTGACTCAGAACATCCAGAGGAAGCAACTCAAAGCTCCAAGTCCATGTTCCAGATTCAAGGTAAGTCTTTCTGACTTTGCTTGTTTTTTCATTCTGAACATCATTAACATGTAAATATTATAGTATTAATGTTGTACATATCATTGCATGAATAAAAAAACAACTATGGATCAGAACTTCTTGATTAAGGCTAGGCTCAGATTTATGATTAGAACTTTTGTAAACTGTTGTGCTATTATCTTTCTGACTTGCTGATTGTTAGGAAGTGAATAAATTGTTTATGTGTTGATTGAGTGTTGAAATATGGCGTTAAAACTTCTGATGTTCATCCATAGTTTTAACACACATAACTTCTATGATTTTTCTCACTGTTAAACACACACATAACTTCTGAGTTCTCTTCACTGTTTTAACACACAGAACTTCTATGATTTTTCTCACTGTTAACACACACTAAACCTCTTATTCTTACACTGTTAACACACACAGAACCTCCGATGATTCACTCACTATCCTAACACAGCACAAAACTTCTGAGTTCTCCTTGCATGTAAAATACACTGAACTTCTGATGTTTCCATTCGTTGTTTTTACACACTCAGAGTTTCTGATTTTTACATGCTGATAACACACTGAACTGCTAGCGTTTGCTAACTGTTTTAGTGTATGTGATACGGTGGGAGAACTGACTATGGTTTTGCGTTTGTTTTTGCAAATGTTTTGGTTGAGCAAGAGTCACCACCGACTTTTTATTTTATCCTAAGGAAAGGTTTAAAAAAGCACAGCAAAAACCTTTGAGATGTTTTCTTGGGTTCGGGGAGTAGATTATAGAAAGGGAAGGTATTAGAACCCTTTCTATCCATGGTTATCCATGGGCTCTTAGTTACTTGCTTAGATCAACTTGCCTTAATTTTGTTTGAAATGGTGCTTTGTGTGTGGGTTTGAAAATGTTTTTGAAAAGAGGCCAATGTGGTGGAAACCTTTGTAATGATCCATGTTGGGATGTATACAAAGGTGTATGTCTTTTGAAAAGGTTTTCATTTGTTTTTGAAAGTTTGTTTTAAAAGTGTTGCATGGTGTGGTTTAAAAATAGGCAAGTGTTTTGTTTTGCAAGTTTGATTCAAGTAACTAAGAGGTTGTCTACTCCTAAATTTCTCAAAGATTATTGCTATGTTTTAACCCTTTTAACAATTTTGTTCCACCATTGCATTTGGTGGACAATCTTGTGTTAGGATGTGAAAGGGACGGGCGCGAGTCATCGTTTAGACCATAATTGCAATGGTGCCAAGTATCTTTGGGCAATTTTTCCTTAAAGGGACTTGATCATTTTTAGGCAACTTTCGAAAGCGTCATCGAGGGACTATGATCATTTGAATTGTGTTTGTTTTGCCCAAAGAGACCTAGCATGCAATATGGCCCATTTATTGAAGGCAACAAGTGGAATACCCTAGGGGTGCAAGTGTGATTAGTGTTGTCCATTTTCATGCTTATTTATCTTGAAATTAGGTCAAACTATTTTTGTTGTTTTTGATTCGCATACAAACCCTAATTCTAACATGGTATATTTAGAAAGCAATAAAGTGCGAAAAATAAAGTTACTAAGCTATTACAACACAATATATGGGAAGGGGGGTACAAATGTTCAAATGGGGGGTTTTTGACAAGGAATTTAAACCTAGACTATTACATCAATATTGAATTATTTACAAGATAATTAATTGCACAAATTAAATAAAATAATAATAAATATGCAAGATGCAAAAAGGCTTTTTATATGTATGAAAAAAAAGTATTTTTATGTCAAATAAACAAAAATAAAAAGTATTATTTTTTGGAGTTTTTTATGTTTAGGGCAAAACCCTAATTTTATTAAGTAAAAGGTATTAATTATTTGATATGTACAATGTTTATTTATTATATACAAAAATAAAATAAAATGAAGTATATTTATCAAAAAGGTATTTTTTAATGTTAAATATTAATAAAAATAAAAATGTATATATTTTGTTTTTTTTAACCTAAATATACTAATATATATATAAATATTTATATTATTTACCAAATATATGTTATATATACAAAATAATAATATTTAATAATTATAAAAAAGTATATTTTATATAAAATATTTTCAGAAGATAAAATAAAATAAAAATGGAAAATAAAATGGGTTTGCATTATTTTTGGTATTTTTGAATAAAAGTGTATCTATTTATTTATTTATGTACAAATACTAAAAGAAACCAAATAAATGCCTAATAAATTCAAAAATGGTGAGAAAAATATTTTTTATATTTTTAATATTATAAGAAAAAATAAATAAGTCAGAGCAAAAAAGAAAAAAGTCAAAAAAATCACAAAAATGAGCCAAATGGGCCTAGGGGGTGTGAAAGCAAAAAAGTGGTGTAAACAGAAATAACCAAACAGGCCCAGCCCACGTGGAGCTTCTTCAACCTCCAGCCATTCTTTGTCCAAAAACGCGCGTTTTGTAACCTGATTCAAACACCTTGATTCCTGGCTTTTTAATGAAAACTCACAACATCAAAAATGTTCAGCATCAAACAACGAATCCATACATACCTAAAACTTGATCTAACTCTAAAAAATGAGAGAGAATTTCTCCATTCCCAAATCTTAACCTAATTTTTTATCAATGTTCAGACATCAAATTCTCATGACACACGTAACATAAATGAAAACTAACTACATGGGTATGTTCAGGGCTATGAATGTGACATATTTTCTTCACAAACCTAAAGCTAACAATGCCTGGATAGAGAGATACGAGTTCATGAACTTACCTGTTCAGTTGAAGTTGTATCTGATGATTGAGGTACTTTCAGTGCAAGGTGATGATGGGTACAGCTTCCTTGAGGTCCAGGGATGCTATTCCAAGCTTTACCTTGCTTTGAAACTAGCTGAATCGTGTTATGGAACTTCAACTGCAAAACAAGAAAATGAAAATGGCCAAACTGATTAGAGGAGTTACAGTCCACTTCTAATGCTTTGGATAGTTTTCATTGATGGTAGGGAAGGTGTTTGAAGTGGTTTTAGCAAGAATGCACGATGGAAATGAGTTGTGGGATTCAATTTGCAGCACGCCCTGTTTTTGTGCAGTTCAATGGTGATTTTGTGAATGAGAGTGTTTGGGACTTGGTTGGCTCGTGTTCTAGCTCAGAATGGATGTTTAGGATATGTTTTACCAGTTTGCTTAAGCATGTGTTAGCTGATATGAGAGTTGTTATGTGATATGCTATGTTTCTTACACTTTAAGCAATAAAAGGCAACTTGGTGTTTCTAGCCTGTACAGGCCCCTAAGCTATGCTGCTATCCTTCCCCTTGATCAGTGTGTTTTGTTCATAAACTTGTTCCTCAGAGATTTTCTTTGTACCTTCTTGATTTACCAATTGACATAAAGTGCAACTTTTCAAGAATGGCTAATTTGCTTTTTCTATAAATGGCTTAGTTCAACATGTAATGCTTAAACTCATAAAACAAGGCCTTGGCACAATGAGTTAGCATTAAATTATTGAGTGTTGGATGGTTTAGAGGCCTGTAATAAAGGAAAGCATGCTGAATTCAAAATGGCACAAATGTATGAACATGGAAATTGGCCATAACAAAAGTGAGTTTTTGCCATATTGCCAAATTCGATTCTCTCTAACCATGAGGTTGTTTGATGAGTTCTTGGACATTTTGGAAAGCTTGGAATGTGTACTACAATCCATATTTGAAATGAAAATTGAAATTCCAAGTGGAAGTATCCATATTTGAAATGAAAATTGAAATTCCAAGTGGAAGTATGTGAAAAATGGTCTTGAAGTTAGGTAAAAACCTTGCCTAAAATAGGTTAAATTTTCTCTAAGTTAAGAATGGTTTGGTACCCTTGTTCCAAAAATTGTAACTTGAGCTAAAAGCTTCTTTTGGGAAAACTTTGTGAATCAAAGTTGTAGATTATGCAATAGGGTACAACTTTCATGTTTTGACTTTTGCTTGAATCCAAATGAATCTTGGTGAGAAAGTGGGGCAAAGTTAGGAAAAAATTAGGGTTTTTCATAACTTAGAAAAATTCTAAGTTATGAAAAATCTTCATTTCAAACCCTAATTTGCAATTCTTGATTTCTTGATGAACAAGTTTCATGATTTGGCATGTTTTGATGAAAAATGAATCTTGACACTTGATTTTGATCAAAAAGTCAAAGTTTTGACTTTTCAGTATACAGTCAAAATTGATCAATTGACTGGGAAATTCAACTGTCAATCTTGTGCATTTGGGATCTTTTGAACTTGTTGAGCATGTCAAGATAATTCCATGGGGTCCTTGAGTCCATATGTGAGCCTGGTTTGCCATTGGATAGGTCAAACAGTCAAAAATTGCCTTTGTGCAGTCAAAACCCTAAAAATGACCATTTTGCCCTTTTGATGATTTGATCAAATTTCTTGTGGAATTGTGATCCAAGCTTGATCAAATGGTCCATGTGAGTTCATAATGTTGATATGGGTCAATTTTCATGAGATTTGACTGTCCATTGGCCACAGTTGACTTTTTCCCCAATACAGTTGATTTCTAGGTCAACTGTCCAATTGACTGGGCAAAATTTGGAATCAAGACTTGAAACTTGGTATGGATAAACTTGGGAGTCCAACATGAAGCATGAAAGTCATCTTAGGCATTTTAGGTCAAAATATCTTTGTTCAAACACAAACCCTAATTTGGGTCAACAGTGCAAGGAAAAGTCTTGAGCAGAGGAAACCCTAGTTGGATCTT
The DNA here is from genome assembly GCA_948472305.1 of Vicia faba. Classification (NCBI taxonomy): domain Eukaryota; kingdom Viridiplantae; phylum Streptophyta; class Magnoliopsida; order Fabales; family Fabaceae; genus Vicia; species Vicia faba. Next base: position 268,499 of record CATIWC010002093.1, read on the forward strand.
GAGCTCCAAGGGTTTTGTGATGAGAAAATGTTGAGGAAATGGGAGGGCAAATTTTGGGGTACAAAAGTTGCCCCTGTTCAATCTTCTTGAACCTGAAGAGTTAGATTGGCAAGTTTGCCTTTCGTGACTCGAGGGTAAAAGGAGATTGGACACTAGAGTGCCTGGAAATTTGCACTCGCATGTTGGAGTATCAGCAATGTGATGTCGGGAATGGGCTTATAGATGCCATTTGTAGAGATGGTGGATAGGGAGATGGGCTTATAGATGCCATCTGGAGATGTGACAGAACCTTGTCGGGAATGGGCTTATAGATGCCATTTGGAAGTGTTGATCGCATAAGAGATTCCTTAGCGAGAACTTGTGTATTTGAGAAAGACAGATGTTTTCCTGGCTTGTTACAGGTGTTTGATCTTCAATCTCCTCATGCAGATATGCCCTGGCTAGATACAGGTGTCGAATCTACAATCGGTTGCTCACAGATGTGCCCTGGCTGGATACAGGAATCGAATCCGGAAATAGTCGTCAACAGATATACCCTGGCTGGATACAGGAATCGAATCTTTGAACTCTTCAGACGTGCCCTGGCTAGATACAGGAATCGAGTCTGGAAATATGGTCAACAGATATGCCCTGGCTGGATGCAGGAATCGAATCTGGAATTGTGATAGTTGCTAGATATGCCCTGGCTGGATACAGGAATCGAATCTTCAAACTCTTCAGACGTGCCCTGGCTAGATACAGGAATCGAGTCTGGAAACTGATCACTCACAGATGTGCCCTGGCTAGATACAGGAATCGAATCTGGAAACTGTGACAGTTGAAGGTAGTTGTCTTTTTCCTGAAAAGGCAAAACATCAGTTGTATGCAATGTCATGATGTATGACATGCATGATGTCATGACGTTTAAAATGAGATAGTGTTGTATGCACTTTATCATGTATGTAAGCAAGATGTATGAAATATGAAGTGTTTATGAATGTATTTTCATCTAGGAAAATAAATCCTTGACAACCGGCCGGGGAATTAAATCCTGGGCTGACATTGAAGAGTAGAGCTCTTTGCTTCTGCTGGGGATGATGGTTGCAAGAATACACTGGTAGGAGAAGATGACTCCGTTGGGGAATAAACTTGTTGGAGAGATTACTCTGCGGGGAATTGCTCCGTGGAAGAGATACTTTGCTGAAGTTTTGATGAGAGGCTCGCTGAGGATTTCAATGATGGATTCCGCTGGGGATAATGATGATAAACTCCGCTGGGGATACCAAAGATAAACTCCGCTGGGGATTGTGTTGATAAGTTATGTTGGGGAACTTTGATGAACTCCGCTGGGGATAGGGAGAACTTTGCCGAGGACGGTCTTCCGTGGTAATTAGCTGAGGATAACCCAGTTATAAGCCCTTGTGAGGAATAACTTTGAATAAAGCTCGGGAGAGACGTCCGTACTCTGCAGGGGATAAGCTTCCAGAATCTACTGGGGATAAGCTTCAAGACCTGCTGGGGATGCTTGCTGATGAATGCCTATACTCCGCTGGGGAATGTTGCTATCTTGTCTTACTCTGTGGGGAGTTGAGAGAACTTGATCACATCCTTCAGTTAGATCTGCCTTGGTACCTTGGCGGACAAAGCAACCAGACTGCATCAGACAACTTTACATTGCCCCTGTTTCTGATGTCACCTGTAATTAGTCTTTTGTTTCATATGCAAATATTTATGAATCAGCAATTTAATGTCAAATGCATATATCAAAAATGAACATTGGACGTTCTTCGCAAGACAAAACAGAAAAAGGAAAAACAATGGCAATTTGTATGGAAAAGTGAATTTGTATTGATTTTGAAATTTGCCTGTGGATAGGCGTTTTTGTACAAGAGGCTGACATCCTAGTAAGAGAATGCCGCCGAATAACATAGAGTTTATACAATTTTGAAAAGGAAACAAAACAGCTATGTGCACAATATTCCCACTGGGTTCCAACTCTGCTATCGCCTTTATGTCTTCAAGCATCTCATCACTTTGCTGCTTAGTTGAAGATGAAGCTGATTGGTCGATGCCGAAGTCTGAGCCAGATAGTTGATGCCGAATTCTGGATGCAAGGTGATCCAATGAGACATAGTGTTACGCTTTATCCCTAACTTTTGCCTGGACCGCCCTTTCGGGTTTTCAGTCCACCGGGATACCCATTTTTGCCCAAGCCGCCTTTTCAGGTTTTCGACTTGCCGGGTGTACAGAGATTTTTTCATTTCATCCCTTATTTTTGCCCGAACCCTTTTGGTTCGCCGGGAAGCCCTTATTTTTGCCTAGGTATGTCAACCTAGCGGGTCTTTTATTCATGCGTAGTATCTTTTTACTATGTCTGCATTGGCGGGGTGAGGAAGGTCGTCACCATCCATGGTGGTCAGAATCATGGCTCCTCCTGAGAACACATGTTTAACCACAAATGGCCCTTCGTACGTAGGGGTCCATTTGCCCCGGGGATCACTTTGAGGAAGGATGATACGTTTGATTACCAGGTCCCCAACTTGATACTCTTGTGGTCTGACTTTCTTGTTAAATGCCCTGATCATCCGTTTTTGGTACGTCTGACCATGACAGATAGCGGTGAGTCTCTTTTCGTCAATCAGGTTTAATTGATCAAGCCGAGTCTGGATCCAGTCATCTTCACTCAAGTCTGCATCCTTCATTATCCGGAGAGAGGGTATCTGGACTTCAATCGGCAAGACTGCCTCCATGCCATAGACCAAGGAAAAGGGCGTTGCCCCGGTTGACGTCCTTGCTGAGGTACGGTACCCATGAAGAGCAAACGGTAACATTTCGTGCCAATCTTTGTAGGTCACTGTCATCTTCTGCACAATCTTTTTGATATTCTTATTAGCTGCCTCTACAGCCCCATTCATCTTCGGCCGGTAAGGAGAAGAGTTATGGTGCTGTATCTTGAATTGCTCGCAGAGCTCAGTGATCATCTTGTTATTGATATTGGTACCATTGTCCGTAATGATTCTTTCCGGGACGCCGTACCGACATATCAGATTATGTCGGATAAAACATGCCACGACGCTCTTGGTTACCGTGGCGTAGGAAGCTACCTCAACCCACTTCGTGAAGTAATCGATCGCTACCAAGATGAAGCGATGCCAGTTGGATGCCGTCGGTCGGATCTCACCGATCATATCAATGCCCCACATTGCAAAAGGCCAAGGTGCCGTCAGGACGTTCAGAGGAACCGGAGGGATGTGCACCTTATCGGCATAGATCTGGAATTTATGACAAGTTCGAGAATGTTGGTAACAATCGGCTTCCATTGTGGACCAAAAATATCCTGCCCTAAGGATTTTCTTTGCCATGGTGTGTCCACTAGAATGTGTTCCGAATGTACCTTCATGCAGTTCTATCATGATCTTCTCTGCTTCAGCCTTATCCACACAACGCAGTAGAGTTGAATCATGATTCCGTTTGTAGAGAATGTCGTTGCTGAGGAAAAATTTTGCCGCAAACCTTCTCATGAACTTCTTGTCATTGACAGATGCACCTTCAGGGTATTCCTGAGCTTCCAAGTATCTCTTCACCTCATGATACCAGGGTTTTTCAGTCACTTTTTCGGCCTCAAGATCGCAGCAGTATGCAGGTTCGTCCAACTTCCAGATAATGATCCGGGGAGTCTCATTGTCCCATTTGACTTTGAACATTGAAGACATCGTAGCTAGTGCGTCCGCTAGCTGATTCTCCTCTCTTGGGAAGTGTTCAAAGGTTATTTCTTCAAAGTGGGGAAGCAAAGTCAGCACATACTCCTTGTAAGGAATAAGATTTGGGTGTTTCGTATCCCACTCGCCTTTGATCTGATTGATCACGAGAGCAGAATCTCCGAAGACACTCAGAAACTTGATCCTTAAGTCGATTTAAGCTTGAAGACCCATGATACATGCCTCATACTCTGCCATGTTGTTGGTGCAGTTGAAACACAATCGGGCGGTGAGTGGAGTATGAGTTCCTTTGGGAGATATGATTACAGCGCCGACGCCGTTACCCAAAGTGTTGGAGGCTCCGTCAAAATGCATAGACCATCGGGATCCTTCCTCAGGTCCTTCATCCGGTCCAGGCACTTCACAATCAGTTACCACCATGATGTCTTCGTCCGGAAATTCAAAGTTCAATGATTGGTAATCGTCCACAGGTTGGTGCGCCAAATGATCTGCCAGTACACCTCCTTTGATTGCTTTCTGAGTTGTATACTGGATATCATATTCTGTCAAGATCATTTGCCATCTCGCTATTCTTCCAGACAGAGCAGCCTTTTCGAATATGTACTTGATGGGATCCATCTTTGAAATCAATAGAGTAGTGTGAGTCAGCATATACTGTCTCAGCCAGCGAGCAGCCCATACCAGAGCGCAACAAGTTTTCTCGAGCAGTGAGTAACGAGACTCATAGTCGGTAAAATTTTTGCTCAGGTAATAAATAGCGTGCTCTTTTCGGCCAGACTCGTCATGCTGCCCCAGCACACACCCCATTGAGTTGTCAAGTACTATCAAGTATAGTATTAGAGGTCTCCCTTCCACTGGTAGCATAAGAATGGGTGGCTCTTGGAGATACTCTTTTATCTTTTCAAAAGCGGCCTGACATTCATCGTTCCAACGTACTACTTGATCTTTCTTCAGTAATTTGAAGATTGGCTCACATGTAGCAGTTAGATGTGAGATGAATCGGGCAATGTAATTCAGTCGTCCCAGAAAGCCTCTGACTTCTTTCTCTGTCTTGGGAGTTGGCATCTCTTGTATGGCTTTCACCTTGGCAGGGTCCACCTGAATACCTTTATCACTTACAATGAAGCCTAGCAATTTTCCGGACCTCACCCCAAAGGTGCATTTGTTGGGATTCAACCTCAGCTTGTATAACTTCAATCGGTCAAACAGCTTCCGCAGATGGTCAAGATGTTCCTCCTCAGTTTGGGACCTTGCAATCATGTCATCAACATATACCTCAATCTCATGATGGATCATATCATGAAATAAAGCAACCATGGCACGTTGGTAGGTTGCCCCAGCATTTTTCAACCCGAATGGCATGACCTTGTAGCAGAAGGTGCCCCACTGAGTGACAAAGGTAGTCTTTTCCATATCTTCCGGAGCCATCTTGATCTGATTGTACCCTGAAAAACCATCCATGAAGGAGAACACCTTGTGTTGAGCAGTATTGTCAACAAGAACGTCGATGTGAGGTAGGGGAAGTCATCCTTGGGGCTTGCCCTGTTTAGATCCCTGTAATCGACACACATTCTGACTTTACCGTCCTTCTTCGGCACTGGCACCACATTGGCAACCCATTGAGGATAAGAAGTTACTGCTAGAAACCCGGCATCGAATTGCTTCATAACCTCAGCTTTGATCTTTTCGGACATCTCTGGACGCATGCGGTGGACCTTTTGCTTTACCGGAGGGCAGTCTTCCTTGGTAGGCAGGTGATGAACCACAATGTCGGCATCCAAACCAGGCATGTCTTCGTATGACCAAGCAAAGATTTCCATGTAGTCATGCAGCATCTGGATCAATCGTTGCTTCACGCTGAGCTCTAGATTGGCACCAATCTTGACCTCTTTCCTATCTGTCTCAGTACCCAGGTTCACTGTTTCCACCGGCTCTTCATGTGGTTGAATTGCCCTCTCTTCCTGGAGTAGCAGTCTTGCGAGTTCACCAGGCACTTCGCAATAATCTTCACCTTCGTCTTCGGCCAAGTTGATCGGATTCTCGAAGTCATAACTGGTGGTAGTAGAGCTGTTACCAGTGAGATCCAGAGTGGATTGAAACCTGTATAAGTGAGTGTGTGTAAATATAGCTGTTTTGCAATATATAACACAGAAAGAAAAAGAGCACAAGATTTGAAATGCAACAAACGTCCAATGTTTTGATTAATGATATATGGAAATGTCATACAAAAAGCCCTCACAAATAGAGCTACGATGCCCCGGGTAGGACACCGAGCCAATAAAAGTTTCAACATATTGTTTGTTACAAATTGAAAATCAAAAGAGTTAATTACTGCGTGACAAATGTAATTGGTGTAAAATCCTTTGCCGTCCAGTTGCTTGGTCCGTTGCTGGTGGTTGGATAGACCCAACTGTCAAACTCTGCTTCCTCTACGTCCTCCTTGATAGCATTCACCCTTGGGTTGGTGATAAACACTGGAGCCTTTCTGACCTTTTCCTTGCGCACAGCCCTCTGAGCCTCTGCAGTAAAGCCCAGCCCAAACTTGTCATTCTTTTGAGTGAAGTCAGGAAGCTGACCCCAGTTTGCACATTTGCCTTTCTCGATTACAGCCCGGGCATCCTTCAAGGACGCCATCTTCAACGGAAAGTCTTCTTCAACCACTGTTTCAGCCGATGCCAACGTTGGAGGTACTTCCTCAAAATGCAGAAAGGGGGTTTCAATAAACTCCCCGTCCATCTCGATATACCGGAATGAATTCAAGTGACTAACCATGTATTCCTCCTCACCCTGCACAGTAACAATCTTCCCTTTGACAGGGTATTTGAGCTTTTGGTGTAGAGTGGATGTTACTGCCCCAGCCTTGTGAATCCAGGGTCGGCCCAACAAGCAGGAATAAGATGGACGAATATCCATTACATAGAACGTTGAGTCGAAGACTTGGGAACCCACACGAATAGGAATGTCTACCTCACCGTGCACCATCCTCTTAGAACCGTCGAAGGCTCTAACAATGATGTTACTAGGTTTCAATTCCAGGCCCTCACAATCCAAGCGATCCAATGCCTTCTTGGGCAAAACATTCAGGGAAGAACCGGTGTCCACCAACACCTGTGCGAGAGTAGTGCCCCTGCACTCTATAGAGACATGCAGGGCATCATTGTGATTTTTCCCTTTGGCGGTGAGGTCAGCGTCCGAGAACCCTAAACCATTGTCAGTTGTCAAATTAGCCACACAGTCAGTGAATTGATCTGCAGAGGTCTCTTGCGGCACATGGGCCGTTTTCAGAAATGAAATCAGGGCCTTTGCATGGGCCTCTGAGCATAGCAGCAATGATAGCATAGAGATTTTGGAGGGGGTATGCCCCAGCTGTTCAACAATATTGAAGTCACTCTTTTTAATGATTTTAAGGATTTCCTCCATTTCTTGTTGGGAGGCTTCAACAGCGGTCTTTTTTGGTGCCTCCGTCCTGGCGGGCAAATCGGTAGCAACTTCTTTGCCCCGAGCATCAGAGGACTCGGCAGCAATAGTAGACACAGGAACTTGATTTGGAACATGCACACTTGCGGGTGTGATGATAAGCGGCTTTCGGATAACTGGCGGTGCAATGTCAGGCGAGAAGAGCCTGCCACTGCGAGTAATCTTGGCGGGACCAGTGATGTTACTGATACTGGTACCGGTGTTGAACTCCTGCTTCACTCCAAGCACATACACGTCTGCCCCATAATGCCATGGGACAGCCTTGTTAGATTCATAGGGGAGAGGCCCCGGAACAGTAATGGTAATGGGCGCAACAGACATAATTTGGACTGGCTTCCTCGGGAGAGCCTTGGTAGGATTGTAAATTGTGACAACAGATACTTCTTCAGCGGAAACAAATGGAACAACAGTTTTCTTGAACAAAATTTCTTTGCTATCCATCAGGCTTTGGATGCCTGATTTCATCAGCAGACAACCGGTAGGGATAACAGCACATAGGAGGCAACCCTCGCTACAACCCGGAAATAAACCGGCTAGTAGTAAGTTCCTCTTAACAGTCAAAAGAGGGGTAGCAACATCATTCACTGAAACAGCATACAAATCTTCCTCGACGGCATTTACTCTATGTTGGGGCATATGAACAGTTACAACATTTGGCCTCTCAGGCGCCTCAAACTGAATTTCCTTCGCGTCGATAAGGTCTTGCACTTTATTTCTCAAGGCCCAGCAATCATCAGTAGTATGCCCGGGGCTATCGGAATGATAAGCACAACGGGCATTTGGGTTATACTTAGGAGATGCAGTATTCACGACCTTTGGAGCCTCTTTGATGGTCACCAAGTTGGTTGATAACAGTTGCGGTAAGATTTGTGACAAGGTCATACTCAGCCGAGTATACTGCCTCTTGGGCCTTTCACCTCTTTGTTGATTGTATTGCTGAGGAGCAGCAACAGGCTTTGAAATGACCAAGGCATTGACGGCTTGGCGGCTTTCTGGCTTGACTTGTCTTCTAGGACCATAGACGGCACTTGCTTCTTTCTTGAAAGGCCTCTTCTCAGTACTTGTGGAGGCAGCTTTTTGTATTTTTCCCGACCTGATGCCGGCTTCTATCCTTTCACCCGTCAGAAACAAATCCGTAAACCCAGCGGAGGAGTTACCAACCAAATGATTGAAAAATGGACCAGACAAGGTCCCTAGAAACATATCAACCAGCTCACGATCAGTCAAAGGAGGCTGCACCCTGCCAGCCAAATCTCTCCATTTTTGTGCATATTCTTTGAACCCTTCGCCCGTTCCTAGAGACATACCCTGAAGTTGGGTACGCGTAGGAGCGAGATCAGAATTGTATTGATATTGTCTATAAAATGCAGTTGCCAAATCTTCCCAATGTCGGATACTAGTTCCATCTAGTTTGTAGAACCACTCAAGCTGTGACCCCGAAAGGCTATCTTGGAAGAAGTGAATCCAAAGGTTCTTATCTGCCGTGTAAGGTTGGATCTTCCTTACGTACGACCTTAGATGCAGCTTTGGACAGGAAGCCCCGTCATATTTGGCAAAGGCATGCGCCTTAAACTTGTGTGGGATTACTACCCCAGAAGATAAGCCCAAATCTCCGAAATCCAGCCCCGGCACATTCTGAATCTCCATGGCGCTCAAGCGGTCCTCTAATTGCTTGTATCTGTCAGCAGCGGGTGGGTATTGTTCGTCATTGTAGTTCGTCTCGTTGTCAGAGACTGCAGGACTAGGAGCTCCTCCCCCTTGGGGACTATCTTTCTCTGCGGAGGAAGTAGTTGGATCAGCTTCATTATGGAGTGTGTTCCCAAACCTGCGTCCGGTGTTGAATAACGCAGTCCTCTTTTTCTTCTTCTTCTTCAGGAGTAGAGCCTTCAACTCTTGCTGACCTTGGGCCAGGCTTAGGACCATCTCTTGAAACTGGGCACTTTGGGCCTGAAGGGCCTTGATTGCTTGCTCACTGGATGAATCTGGATTCATGATGACTGTTCAAGATTCAACTTTGTAGACAAAAGGGAAACACACTTCATTAGATTCAAATTTGAAATTGTTCAAAAACTTGCCCTTAGGCATTACAGGAATGAAAAATACTGAAAAGGAAATAAAAGCTGTAAAAGGAAATATCCAAAGCCCATCAGTGCTCCCATGGCCTCCTCTTCTCGGTATGGATGTAGTCATTCAGAACCCGCTCCTCCTCCAATTGCTTAGTCAGCCTCTGGATCTTCCGTTCCTGTTCGTTGAACTTTTCCCGATAAAAATCCCGTTCTTCCTTTAGCTGCGCCCAAGATCTCTTCATTGTGTCAAAATCAGTGGGTATCTGAGGAGGGGGGACAGTTGGAGGAACCCCATCTTCATCAGGAGATTCAAGAATGATAGGTCTGACAGCTTCGTACGGCATACCTAACTTCTGAGCACGGATGCGAATCCATCTGCAATAGGGTTTCATTGGTAGAGAAGTCTTTGGTCCCAACTCATGTGGGTCAGCTTTGTGAATTATGTCCCAAGCCTTAATGAATCCATGGCGTAGTTTGTCACTGTCTACCTGAAATTCAAAATGGAAGTGAGGAACCAACATTTCATGAGGCCCTACTCTTCTGGCTCTTCCAAACTGGTGGAGAGCTAAACATGGATTATAAGAGATTCCTCCCTGGATATCAATCAATGGAACATTAGGGTATTCTCCGCAACGATCAATAACAGCTACCTCATCCAAGCCTCTGAGAGTCCAAGTGATGTCATTATCTGTGAGAGACATTAACCTATGATCCCAACCCTTTCTGTTGTACCCCAAAATTTTCCCTCTCATTTCTCAATGATTTCTCATCACAAAGCCTTTGGAGATCAAGATCCAGTTAGGGCTTCATCTGCTCAAGACTTCTCCTTGCACTGTTGACCCAAATTAGGGTTTGTGTTTGCACAAAGATGTTTTGACCTAAATTGCCTAAGATGACTTTCATGCTTCATAATGGACTCCCAATTTTATCCATACCAAGTTTCAAGTCTTGATTCCAGGTTTTGCCCAGTCAATTGGACAGTTGACCTAAAAATCAGCTGTATTGGGGAAAAAGTCAACTGTGGCCAATTGACAGTCAAATCTCATGAAAATTGACCCCCATCAACATTATGAACTCACATGGACCATTTGATCAAGTTTGGATCACAATTCCACAAGAAATTTGATCAGATCACTAAAAGGGCAAAATGGTCATTTTTAGGGTTCTGACTGCACAAAGGCAATTTTTGACTGTTTGACCTAGCCAATGGCAAACCAAGCTCACATATGGACTCAAAGACCCCATGGAATTGTCTTGACATGCTCAACAAGTTCAAAAGATCCCAAATACACAAGATTGACAGTTGAATTTCCCAGTCAATTGATCAATTTTGACTGTATACTGAAAAGTCAAACTTTGACTTTTTTGGTCAAAATCAAGAGTCAAGATTCATTTTTCATCAAAACATGCCAAATCATGAAACTTGTTCACCAAGAAATCAAAAATTGCAAATTAGGGTTTGAAATGGGAATTTTTCATAACTTAGAATTTTTCTAAGTTATGAAAAACCCTAATTTTTTCCCAACTTTGCCCCACTTTCTCACCAAGATTCATTTGGATTAAAGCAAAAGTCAAAACATGAAAGTTGTAGCCTATTGCATAATCTACAATTTTGATTCACAAAGTTTTCCCAAAAGAGGCTTGTATCTCAAGTTACAATTTTTGGAATAAGGGTACTAAACCATTCTTAACTTAGTGAAATTTTGACCTTTTTAGGCAAGGTTTTTACCTAACTTCAAGACCATTTTTCACATACTTCCCCTTGGAATTTCAATTTTAATTTCAAATATGGATTGTAGTACACATTCCAAGCTTTCCAAAATGTCCAAGAACTCATCAAACAACCTCATGACTTGAGAGAATCGAATTTTGCAATATGACAAAAACTCACTTTTGAATTGGCCAATTTCCATGTTCATAACTTGTGCAAATTTCTCAAATCAGCATGCCACTTGATTACAGGCCACTAAACCATTCAACACTCATAAATTTAATGCAAACTCTTTGTGCCAAGACCATGTTCTATGTGTTCAAGCATTGCATGATGGATTAATCCAAAAATAGATAAAGCACTTTAACCATTTTTGCAAAAGTAAGCTTTATGTCAAAATGAAAATCCAAGAAGTACAGATCAAATCCCCTTGGCACAAGTTTAGGGACTAATCACACTGATCAATGCCAAGGTTTACAGCATGTTATGGGGGCCTCTACCTGTCTAAACACCAACTTGACCTTTTCTTGCTTAAGTGTTAAGAAACATAGGATATCACAACACAACTTTCATCTCGGCAATAGAACCCTTAAGCAAATATTTTGTACACATTCAAGACATCCTAACTGAGCTAGCACACGACTCCAACACCTCCAATACCTCCACAAACTCAAAATCACCATTGAACTGCACAAAAACAGGGCTTGCTGCAGTTTGAGTGCCAACTCTCATTCCTTTCATGCATTCTTGCTAAAAGCTCATCAAACACATTCCCTAGCATCACTTGAAGCTAACCAAAACATAAAACACGACCTGTAACCCCTCTAATCAGTTCCACCATTTTCACTTTCTTATTTTGCAGTTGAAGGTCCATAGCTCGATTCAAGGTCTTTCAAAGCCAAGTAAGCATTGGAATAACATCACTACACTTCAGGCAAGCTGTACAGATCATCATCTTGCCCTGAAAGCTCCCCCATTGCCAGATACAACTTCAACTGAACAGGTATCTTATTGAACTTCTAACTCTTAATGTAGGCATTGTTAGCTCTAGGTTTGTGAATAAGAAATGTTCTACTCATGCCCCTGAATCTGTACATACTTTTACTTTTCATTTATTTTGCCTGAGCTATGAGAATTTAAGGTCTGAATATGGAAGAAAAGTTAGGTCAAGATTTGGGAATGTTAAAATTCTCTCTCATTTCTGAGAGTTAGGATGAGTTCTTTACATATTTAGAATCGTGGCTTGATGATTAACATTTCTTATGTTGAAAGTTTGTGCAAAAAATCAAGGAATCCAGATGTTTGAATTGATGAGCAAGGCGCGCGTTTTTGTCACAGTTCTGACCAAAGGTTGAAGACAAAGTCTTCTTGGGCTGGGCCTGAGTTGATTTCTTATTCACACCCTATTTTTGCTTTCATACCCCCTGAGCCCATTTTGTTTGTTTTGATGATTTTTTGACTTTTCTCTTTTTATTCTGATTTATTTATTTTTGCTAATGATATTAAAAAACATAAAAAAATATTTTTACACCATTTTTATATTTTTAGGCATTTATTTAGTTATATTGCTATTTGTATGTAAATAAGTACAAAAATATATTATTTAGAATAAATAGGAAAAAATAGTGTAAACACATTTTATTGTCATTTTTATTTTGTTTTATCTTCTGAAAATAGGTTATATAAAATATACTTTTTTTTTTATAATTATTAAATATTATTGTTATGTATATAACACATATTTAGAAATTAATACATATATATAGATATTTATTAGAATATTTAGTAAAAAAATACAAAAATATATACACTTTATTTTTTATTAACATTTAATAGTAAAAATATCATTTTGACAAATATACTTCATTTTTATTTTTTCATATATATAATTGATAAATATTATACATATTAAATAGTTAATATATTTATTTAAAGAAATTAGGGTTTTACCCTTAAAACACCAAAAACTCCAAAAAATATTACTTTTATTTTATTTTATTCATTTTGTTTATTTGACATAAAAAACACCCCTTTTTCCATACATATAAAAACCCTTTTTGCATTTTGCATCTTTATTTTATTTTCCATTTAATTTATGCAATTAATTATCTTGTAAATATTCCAAAATTGATGTAATAGCTAGGTTTAAATTCCTTGTCTAAATATCCCCCCATTTGAACATTTGTACCCCCTTTCCCATATTGTGTTGTAATAGTGTAGGAACTTTACTTTTCGCACTTTAACGTTTTCTAAATATACCATGCTAGAATTAGGGTTTGTATGTAAATAAAACGAACAAAAATAGTTTGACCTAATTTCAAGATAAACAAGCATGAATATGGACAACACATATCACACTTGCACCCCTAGGGTATTCCACTTGTTGCCTTCAATAATGGGCCATATTGCATGTTAGGTTTCTTTGGGTAAAACACAATTCAAATGATCATAGTCCCTCGATGACGCTTTCGAAAAGTTGCCTAAATGATCAAGTCCCTTTCAAAGAAAAATTGCCCAAAGATACTTAGCACTATTGCAATTATGGTCTAAACGATGACCCGCGCCCGTCCCTTTCACCTCCTAACACAAGATTGTCCACCAAATGCAATGGTGGAACAAAATTGTTAAAAGGGTTAAAACATGACAAAAATCTTTGAGAACTTTAGGGTAGATAGCTCTTAAGTACTTGTCAACTTGCAAAACAAAACACTTGCCTATTTTCCAAACCACACTTCACAAACACTTTCAAAACAAACTTTCAAAGAAACCTTGAAACATCTTTTCAAAAAGACAAACACCTTTTGTAAAACATTCGAGTAAAGAATTGTTACAAGGGTAGCCTAGACAAGGCATCTTTTTCAAAACCTTTTCAAAGCCATACACAAAGCACCATTTCAAACAATTGAAAACCAAGGCAAGTTGATCTAAGCAAGTACCTAAGAGCCCATGGATAACCATGGATAGAAAGGGTGCTAATACCTTCCCTTTCTATAATCTACTCCCCGAACCCAAGAAAAATCTCAAAGGTTTTTGCTGTGCTTTTTAAACCTTTCCTTAGGATAAAATAAAAAGTCGGTGGCGACTCTTGCTCAACCGAAACATTTGCAAAAACAAACGCAAAACCATAGTCAGTTCTCCCACCGTATCACAGAACTGGCGACTCTGCTGGGGAAAAATTTTAAAAGTGGAGTAACCTTAGGGCTTAGATCACCCCCTTTGCATGACTAATTGTTTGATTTGATTGCTTTATATTTTGGCTCTCTTGTTTGGGTTTGCAAATCCTACACCCAGATTTTGGGAAACATTTCATAGATAGCAATACGTTGTGGAAACTGTGCGGGGTATACCGACACGGTCGAAGCAATAGTTATATTAGTGCGACATATTTGTGAGTACCAGTAACCCTTGAGTTCAATCAAGGAGAGTACGGGGCCGCTGAGTGATGTCACAAAGCACTAATGACCTAGAACCTTACTTGACCATCTTGGCCTTACATTAGGGGTAGTGAGATGACCGGATTTGGTGCAGTCCGAAGTTGGTAGATACTCGATACTACACTCATTGAGGGTTGTTTTCTTGGAATATTTTGGTCGCTAGTTAAGTGGTTAAACCAAAACAATGAACAATGAAAACAATCCAATGATATTGAGCTCCTTAGAACCCGGTTACTATTTATAAGACAGGTTTTTAAGCCAACTACACTCAAGAGGGTACTTACCTATGAAACCCCATGCAAGCCTGAAACTAGGGTTTGGTGTGATTTGCTTGTACATGTGTTTTGTGCATACATCATAAACATCATAAAACATCATATGCATTCACTAACCATTTCAAGGGTTTGGATCTTCATCTTTGTTCTTGTTTTGTAGGTCATGGAAATTCCTCGCAGAAACACCATCCAAGTCAACCTTGTGAGAATTTCTCCTCAACTCAAGGAGCTCACCTCAAGAATTCCGGAAAGCTCATCCTTCAGTGAAAGACATGGCAGACTGCTCAGCCTAGTCAACACCAACATTGAAGAAGACATGATGAAAGTGCTATTCCAGTTCTTTGACCGTCTTCACCATTGTTTCACTTTCCCTGATTACCAGTTGGTGCCCACTTTGGAGGAGTTTTCTCAACTCCTGAGAATTCCTATCCTTAATCAACTACCCTTCAACGGTACGGAAAAGGAACTAAAGCCTGAAGATGTTGCTCGAGCATTACATCTACAGCCTTCTGACATCAAGGGGCATTGGGAAACCAGAAGCGGCGTCAAAGGATTCTTAGCAAAATTCTTGTTCGAGAAGGCTCAAGAATGTTGGAACTCATTGGACCTACAAGCCTTTGAAGAGATTGTGGCACTCCTTATCTATCGGTTGGTCTTGTTCCCAAATCCTGACCAATTGGTAGATGTCAACGCCGTCAAAATCTTCTTGTCCAGAAATCCAATACCAACATTGCTTGGGGACATTCTTCACTCATTTTACACGCGAACAATGAGAAAGAGGGGTGTTCTCATGTGTTGTACTCCTCTCCTTGCAAGGTGGTTTATTTCGCACCTTCCACAATCTGTCTTGAAGAATGACCAAGGCTCAAGGTGGTCCCAACGGTTGATGACTCTTACTCACTCTGATGTACATTGGTGTTCTCGGTCCAGAGAAGATGTCATCATCGTCGATCGTTGTGGAGAGTTTCCTAATGTTCCTTTACTTGGAATTTGAGGAGGTATCACCTACAACCCTTGCCTAGCTTTGAGGCAATTTGGATACGCACGGAGGGATGGCCCTCATGATATGTTGATTCCTGACCTAGTTTTTGACTTCAACAACGATGCGCAAGGACTTCGCCAAAGATTCATCAGAGCTTGGGGGAGGCCCAACAAGGTTGATAGCAAGACTCTGGGACACAAGAACTCCATCCCTCTTGAGCCTTATCTCAAGTGGGTACGAGCTCGAGCCTAAAGTCTAATGATGCCTTATCCTCATGTACTCCCTGTGATTAAAGAGCCCGTCAAGGAAGGAGAGGTTCCCTACACCATCCTACATCCTGACATGCCTACATCGTGGGAGGAAATGCAGAAAAGTTGGATTCAGCTCAAGGAGGAACGGAACACTTTTGAAGCCAGCTTCTACGCCAGCGAGAAGAAGGTTTTAGAGCTTACCCACCGACTCCATGAGCAAGAGGCCCTCAACACCTACATCGCACCAAAGAGGATGCGCAATGTCTTTTTACCTTGAGAAGTTTTTGTAATATTTGGCCCATGGGGCATTTATGTACTAACAAATTTCTTCTTATTAATATGACGTGCGTTCTTCTTAGTCTGCAACAATTTTGAATGTTCTAAATCCTTGAATGCATTGCATACATAAGCATATCATTCATCATGTGCATAAGCAGGTCTCACGCCAGGTTTCCTTATCTGTCTGCTGTTTATTTCAGTAGGATGGATCTCGAGCAAACAGTCAAAGACCTACAAGCTCAAAATGCACAGTTCCAGCAACTCCTGACGACCTTGGCTAAAGGTCAGGAGGATCTCAAGACCTTGCTGGGGAATAAAGACCCAGTGAAAAAGAAGAAAAAGAGACTCGGGGTGGCTACTTTAGGGAGAAGATTTGACGGAGAGGCCAGGAGAGTGCTTGAATTTCCTCCTACTTCTGATGAAGGGACCAGTAAAGGAGGTGGGGCTGCGGTACCTTCCGAGTCTGATGTGGAAGAAGAAGAGGTCGAAGAGGATGAAGATTATTCTGACCAACAATACCCTCCAGCTGATGATAAATACAAAGGGTTAGAAGACAGGTTGGCCGCCATGGAACTACAGAGGGTACCGGGTTTGGATTTTGAAGACTTGGGTTTGGTTGCCGGGATTGTGATTCCCCCAAAATTCAAAGTGCCAGTTTTTGTGAGGTGTGATGGGCTGTCCTGTCCAAAAATGCATCTCAGGTCCTACGTGAGAAAGATTCAACCTTATACGGCAGATAAAAACCTTTGGATTCATTTCTTTCAAGACAGCCTTTATGGGGCTCAATTGGAGTGGTTTTATCAGCTAGAGGGAATCAGCGTCCGAAATTGGGAAGACTTGGCCACCGCTTTTTACAAACAATATCAGTATAATTCTGACCTTGCTCCTACTCGTACCCAACTTCAGGGTATGTCATTAGGAACAGGCGAAGGATTCAAAGAATATGCACAAAAATGGAGGGATTTGGCTGGCAGGGTGCAGCCTCCTTTAACCGACCGTGAACTTGTTGATATGTTTCTAGGGACCCTATCTGGGCCATTTTTCAATCATCTGATTGGTAACTCTTCCGCGGGGTTTACCGATTTGATCTTAACAGGCGAAAGAATAGAAGCTGGCATCAAGTCAGGAAAGATTCAGAAGGGTATTGCTGCAAGTGTTGAGAAGAAGCCTTTTAAGAAGGAAACGGCTGTTGTATACTCCCAAAGAAGAGCAGGGAAGACTGAGCATCGGCCAAATGTGGGGGCTGTAATGATCCAAAACCCTTCAAGTGAGCAGCCTCGCTATAACCAATCTAGACCAAATCAACAACGGGTAGAACGGCCACAACGGCAGTTCACCCACATTAATATGACGCCAGCGCAAGTGCTTCCCCATCTGTTAAAATTGAATCTCGCCACCATCAAAGAGGCACCAAAAAATGTGAATACGTCCTCTCCGCATTATCATCCTAATGCTAAATGCGCTTACCATTCTGACAGTGTCGGGCACGACACCAATGATTGTTGGGCACTCAAGCATAAAATCCAAGACCTGATAGAGGCGAAGGAGGTGGAGTTTGACGCTCCGGAGAAGCCTAATGTGATATCTGCTCCCATGCCGAAGCACGGCCGAAATGTCAATGCCATTGAAGAAGATTTGTATGTTGCTGATGTCAATGATCTGATTACTCCATTGTTAACCATCAAGTTGAATTTGTTAAGGGCCGGGATCTTCCCGGGATGTGAAGAAGACTGCTATTGTTGTTACTCTCTGCCATTTGATTGTCCGTTACTGAAGAAAGGCATCCAAGGCCTTATGGATAGTCGACAAATTTTGTTTGAAAAAGTTTCTGCTGTTCCAACCCATACCGAAGATGTCTCAATCATAACCATTCACGCCAATCTTTCCAAGGCCGTCAAAAAGCCTGTTAAGATTACACCAGCTACGAAATCTGTTCCTTTGAAGATAACAATGCCAGGGCCTGTCCCCTATGTTTCTGAGAAGTCAATACCATGGAACTACGGCGGCGACGTATACTACCATGGTATTAAACAAATCGAAATAACTGAAGAAAGTTCGGATGATGAAGAAGCCAGCATTGGTAACATTGCAGGCACTAGCAGAATCACCAGGAGCGGGAGAATATTTTCTCCAGAGATTGCCCCTCCAAGAGCAATCTTTGGACCCTCATCTGCCGACAAGGTCATCCCTGCACCAATAAAACTCTCTGCTAGAACTCCATTGATTGAAGATGTTGTTGTTCCTAGTACTGTCCTTCCTACTGCTGTTGACAAAGGTAAGGGAATCCAAGATGAGCTCGTCAGGACGAGGGCTCAGCCCTAGGTCATCCCGGAAACCTCCAAGAAGGAAATGGATGAGATCTTGAGGATAATCAAAAGGAGTGATTACGATGTGGTAGAACAACTGGGGCAAACCCCCTCAAAGATCTACATGCTGGAACTGCTACTTTGCTCGGAAGCGCACGCTAAAGCTCTGATAAAATTCCTGAAGGCAGCCCATGTGCCCCAGGAAACCTCTGCGGATCAATTTCAAAATTGCGTGGCTAGCCTGACCGCAGACAATGGATTAGGTTTCTCTGATGCCGACCTAACTCCTAAAGGTAAAATCCACAATGATACTTTGCACATTTCAGTCGAGTGCCGAGGAACTACTCTCGCACATGTCTTCGTCGACACTGGTTCTTCGCTGAATGTACTGCCTAAGAAGGCCTTGGACCGACTAGATTGTGAAGGGTTGGAGTTGAAACCGAGTGATATTGTTGTCAGAGCTTTCGATGGTTCGAAGAGAATGGTCCATGGGGAAGTTGAAATTCCCATCAAGATAGGCACTGAGGTGTTTAAATCTACTTTCTATGTGATGGACATCCGTCCGTCATACTCTTTCTTGCTGGGTAGGCCTTGGATACATCATGTTAGGGCAGTCACCTCCTCCTTACATCAGATGTTGAAGTATCCTGTCAAGGGAAAGATCATTACTGTCCATGGTGAAGAGGAGTACATGATTATCCACTTGAACTCTTTCCGATATGTGGAGGTTAAAGGGGAGTTCATTGAGACGCCTTTTCAGCATTTCGAAGAAGTCCTTCCTGAGATAACAGTAGCAAAGTTGGCAGCTGAGACACCGAGGCAGATGGCCAGGATGGCATCTCTGGAGGACGCAAGGACCGCAATAAAGGAAGGGAAGAATTCAGCATGGGGGAAGTTACCTGACATTCCACATAAGACAGACAAATTTGGATTAGGGTTCACTACCACAGGCCAGAAAGCTATGCGCCGTGCGAAGATTGAAAGAGCGCCAGTCAAAATTTCTCCCTACGGAATCAATGCTTTAGAGGACGAAGATAAAGAGAGCAACATCGAAGAGTGGATTTACCCAACTGTCAAAGGAGGATTGTGCAACTGGGAGGCAAAAGACTTTGTCCCCATCACTTTTATTCATCAGTAATTTATCTGTCAAACATTTCCTATTTTGTCTGTAATATTTATTTTCAAACAATCCGTACACTATCTTTTTCACCTCATGCCTTGCCCGGGGCATGTAGGTCCATTTGTAAGGGTTTTGATTATTTTTCATATCCATGTGCCATGTTTAATGATTCATTGGACGTTTTTCATTTGATAAACTGCTTGTGTTCATTTTCTTTCCTTTTGCATTTTTTGTTTAAGGATGGCTATCCCTTACACACACCCACACTCACAAATGCAGGTACCCATCCACTCCGGATTCCATGGGTGACTATTCCGCTATATCCTTCAATAACTCTGAAGATCTGGTCAATCAATCCGAGTATGAAGATGACGAAGGTTGTGAAGTACCAGGGGAACTATCCAGACTTCTACAACAAGAGGAAAGGGCCATCTTACCGCACGAAGAGTCATTGGAAACTGTCAACTTAGGGACCGAGGAAGACCGGAAGGAGGTGCAAGTGGGTGCCAATCTGGAACCAAGTGTCAAGGAACGTCTGATACAGTTGTTGAATGAGTATGTTGAGATCTTCGCTTGGTCTTATGAAGACATGCCGGGTTTAGACACAGACATCGTGGTTCACCGTCTCCCCACAAGAGAGGATTGTCCATCGATCAAGCAAAAAGTCCGCCGAATGAGGCCAGACATGTCTGAAAAGATCAAAGCAGAAGTAATGAAGCAATTCGATGTTGGCTTTCTGGCCGTTACGTCCTATCCTCAATGGGTCTCTAACATCGTGCCAGTACCTAAGAAACATGGCAAAGTCAGGATGTGTGTGGACTACCGGGATTTGAATAGGGCCAGCCCTAAAGATGACTTTCCGCTACCACACATTGACATTTTGATCGACAATACAGCTCAGCACAAATTTTTTTCCTTCATGGATGGATTCTCGGGCTACAATCAAATCAAAATGGCCCCCGAGGATATGGAGAAAACAACTTTTGTCACACAATGGGGCACTTTCTGTTACAAGGTGATGTCGTTCGGGCTGAAGAACACAGGGGCAACTTATCAACGCGCCATGGTAGCTTTGTTTCATGATATGATACATCATGAGATCGAAGTTTACGTAGACGATATGATAGCTCGGTCACAAACAGAGGAAGAGCACCTTGAACATCTAGAAAAGTTGTTTGCCAGGTTGAAAGAATACAAACTCAGGCTGAATCCAAGTAAGTGCACTTTTGGAGTTAGGTCTGGTAAACTTCTAGGATTTATTGTGAGCAACAAAGGCATTGAAGTCGATCCAGCAAAAGTGAAAGCAATACAAGATATGCCTGCTCCCCGTACTGAAAAGGAGGTTAGAGGATTCTTGGGGCGCTTGAACTATATTACCAGATTCATCTCGCATCTGACTTCTACCTGTGAGCCAATTTTCAAACTCTTGAAGAAGGATCAGGTAGTTGAATGGAACGACGATTGCCAAGCTGCCTTTGATAAAATCAAGGAGTATTTGCTAGAACCTCCTATTCTGATGCCACCCGTCGAAGGAAAACCATTGATCATGTATCTGACCGTCTTGGATAACTCAATGGGGTGTGTTTTGGGCCAGCATGACGAGTCTGGTCGAAAAGAGCATGCTATTTATTACCTTAGAAAAAAGTTTACCGACTGTGAGACTCGCTACTCACTGCTCGAGAAAACTTGCTGCGCTTTGGTATGGGCTGCTCGCCGACTAAGGCAGTATATGTTGACTCATACTACCCTGTTGATTTCCAAAATGGATCCTATCAAGTATATCTTCGAAAAGCCTGCTTTATCTGGAAGAATAGCCAGATGGCAAATGATCCTGACCGAGTATGACATCCAGTACACCACCCAAAAAGCTATAAAAGGGAGTGTACTAGCTGACCATCTGGATCATCAAGCTATCGAAGATTATCAACCCATGAGATTTGACTTCCCAGACGAGGACATCATGAATTTGGACAACATTGAAGGTAACGGACCGTATGACGGACCCGAAAAGGGATCCCGATGGACCCTGTACTTTGATGGTGCTTCAAATGCACTTGGAAACGGTATCGGCGCAGTACTCATTTCTCCGGAAGGTTGTCACACGCCTTTCACGGCCCGACTATGCTTCAGCTGCACAAACAACATGGCTGAGTATGAAGCCTGCATCTTTGGTCTCAAGGCTGCTATAGACTTGGGGATCAAATCTTTGATCGCATTTGGGGATTCGGCTTTGGTTATCAGTCAAATCAAAGGAGAGTGGGATACCAAGCATCCTAATCTTATCCCATACAAAGAACATGTCCTGACATTGTTGCCTCATTTCGAGCAAATTACCTTCGAGCATTTCCCGCGAGAAGAGAATCAGCTAGCAGATGCTCTAGCTACAATGTCCTCCATGTTTAAACTCAACTGGGATAACGAGGCTCCCCAAATCACCATCGAGCGAATGGATGAATCGGCACATTGTCATGAGATTAATATCGAAGAAGTAGTGGAACAACCCTGGTTCCATGAAATCAAAAGGTATCTCGAGACCAGAGATTATCCCGAAGGAGCTTCCGTAAATGACAAGAAGTTCTTAAGGAAATTTGCTGCCAAATTCTTTCTGAGCAACGACATCCTTTACAAACGGAGCCATGATTGTGTATTACTCCGATGCGTAGACAATGCTGAAGCAGAGTTGATCATGACTGAGATACACAGCGGCACATTTGGCACCCACCTGAGCAGGCATACAATGGCTAAGAAGATCCTAAGGGCAGGCTATTACTGGTCTACCATGGAAGCTGACTGCCACCAACATTCCCGTACTTGCCACAAATGTCAAGTCTACGCTGACAAAGTTCATATCCCTCCGGTTCCTCTCAACGTTCTGACTGCTCCTTGGCCATTTGCAATGTGGGGCATTGACATGATTGGAGAGATCAAGCCCACGGCTTCCAACGGACATCGCTTCATCCTAGTTGCCATTGACTATTTCACCAAATGGGTCGAAGCAGCTTCCTTCGCCTCTGTCACTAAAAATGTGGTTGCCCGCTTCATCAAGCAAAATCTTATATGTCGGTATGGTGTTCCAGACAGGATCATCACAGACAACGGTACAAATCTGAATAACACAAAGATCACTGCATTGTGCGAACAGTTCAAGATTTATCATCACAATTCATCTCCCTATCGGCCGAAGATGAACGGTGCTGTTGAAGCTGCGAACAAAAACATTAAGAAGATCATTCAGAAAATGACAGTCACTTACAAAGACTGGCATGAGATGTTACCGTTTGCTCTACATGGATACCGTACGACGGCACGTACTTCAACCGGGGCAACCCCATTTTCGTTGGTATATGGCATGGAAGTTGTCCTGCCTATGGAAGTTCAGATTCCTTCTCTAAGGATTATGAAGGACACAGGTTTGAATGAAGATGATTGGATGCAGACCCGACTTGACCAACTCAATCTGATCGACGAGAAGCGACTCGCTGCTATATGCCATGGTCAGGCGTATCAAAAACGGATGATCAAGGCCTTCAATAAGAAATTCAGACGTCAGGTGTATCAAGTCGGAGATCTCGTAATCAAGCGGATTATCTTGCCGCAAAGTGATCCCAGGGGCAAATGGACTCCTACATATGAAGGACCATTTGTGATCAAGAGCATATTTTCTGGTGGTGCAATGATTTTGACCACCATGGACGGCGACGATTTTCCGCACCCTGCGAACGCAGACATAGTCAAAAAATACTACGCATAAAATAACCCGACAAGTCGAAAACCCGAAAGGGCGGCTTATGCAAAAATGGGCATCCCGGTGAACCGAAAACCCGAAAGGGCGATTCAGGCAAAAATTAGGGATAAAAACAAAAAAATCTATACACCCGGCAAGTTGAAAACCCGAAAGGGCGGCTTGGGCAAAAAGGGGTTTCCTGGTGGATCGAAAACCCGAAAGGGCGATTCAGGCAAAAGTTAGGGAATCAAAGCGTATGACTATGTCTCGTCGGATCACTTCGAAGACAATCTCTTCATCAACCAGTTCTAGGTTTCTGAACAATCTAGTCATCGGCAAACAAAGCATTGAATGGACAGATATTCAGAGTTGTGAAGGCTATAGCGGAATGGAATCCCATGGAATTATTTCACATAGCCATCTTTATTTTGTATAAATCTTTCAAATAGTTACGACAAAATCCTCTTACTAGGATGATTGTCTCCTTTGTACAAATATACTCATAGAAAGTTAATACAAATACTTTTCCCAGAAATTTGTGTCATTTCCTTTCACTTTTTCTCTTGCACTATTTGTTTTATTTTGAGAAACGCCCAATGTTTTGTTAAATAGGCATATGCATTTGAACATAATCATTTCCTTATGAATCAAGAAAGAGGATTACTGATAGGTCAAAGATGCAGTTGGATATCTTGATACCCTTCAAAGGAAATCCCCAGGAGATTTGGAATCCATTTCCCCAGCAAACCCTGAAGCTTATCCCCAGTAGATTTTGGAAGCTTATCCCCTGCAGAGTACGGACGTCTCTCCCGAGATTTATTCAAGGTTATTTCTCACAAGGGCTTATAACTGGGTTATCCTCAGCTTATTGCCACAGAAGATCGCACTCGCCAAATTTCTTCCTACCTCCAGCGGAGTTCATCAGAGTTCCCCAGCATAACTTATCAATACAATCCCCCAGAGGAACCTATCTTTGTTATCCCCAGCCAGGGAATCCTCCAGAACTCATTTCCCCTCGGAGTTTAAGTTTCAGTATCCCCAGCGGAGCCAGACTAATGAACCTTCTCCCCGCAGAATTTTGGGAGGGCAAATCTTGAATTCCCCAGTGAAGTCGCCAGAGATACTTCCCACCAAACTGAAGATTCTCAGTCTTACATCCCCAGCATGAGTCTATTGGATTGGTACTCCCCAGTAGAAGTCATCAGGAATTCCCAAAAATATTGGTATACAACCCAAGCTCCTTATTCTCCAGCAACAACCAGGAATTATTCTTCCCGGCAGCAGTCAAGATACTTTTATCTTCAGCTATCTCGGATTCATCTATCCTTTGAAAGATAGCTCATCAGCTTACATGCGCATTCGTTTATATTCATATCATATAACATACGTTGCATCATGCATCATGACATTGCATACAACTAACTCTTTACCTTTTCAGGTAAGACCAGTCGACAGACTAAAATCATTATCTTCCCAAATTCTTTCCAGGAATAGTTCGGATGTGACCCAGACACGGCAACATTCTAATGCTTATTCCAGATTTATCCAGATGCAGTTTTGCACGAGCTCATCATCAGGGAACCCTACACCGGTTCTTCCTCCAAATTCAAGACTTCTGAAAACAGTTCACGGGTTCTCCAAGTAACGGATGTTAACCTATCACTTGTTCAGTTTCTTCTCAAGATTTATGAAAACAGTTTACGGATTCTTCCCAACAACGGATGTTAATCTATCGCTTGTTCAGACTCTTCTCAATTTTTGAAAACAGTTTACGGACGCTTCCCAACAACGGATGCTGCTCTATTGCTTATTCAACTTCAAGATTTCTGAAAACAGTTCACGGGTTCTCCAAGTAACGGATGTTAACCTATCGCTTGTTCAGATTCTTCTCCAGACTTCTGAAAACAGTTTATGGATTCTTCCCAACAACGGATGTTAATCTATCAACTTGTTCAGATGCAATTTTTGAAAACAGTTTACGGATTCCTCCCAACAACGGATGTCAATCTATTGCTTATTCAGACCCCCAGTTCAGAGATGGTCCAAAGCATGGACACATTCCTGATACTCATTCCAGATGGCATCTTTGAGCCCATCCCCGACAAATTTCTGTCATTCCTCCCGATGGCATCGTTAAGCCCATCTCCAAATGGCATCTCTAAGCCCATTCCCGCATCCCTTGCTTTGACGAGTGCAAATTTAAGGGCACTCTAGTGTCCAATCTCCTTTTACCCTCGAGTCACGAAAGGCAAACTTACCAATCTAACTCTTCGGATTCAAGAAGATTGAACAGGGGCAACTGTTGTACCCCAAAATTTGCCCTCTCATTTCTCAATGATTTCTCATCACAAAGCCTTTGGAGATCAAGATCCAGTTAGGGCTTCATCTGCTCAAGACTTCTCCTTGCACTATTGACCCAAATTAGGGTTTGTGTTTGCACAAAGATGTTTTAACCTAAATTGCCTAAGATGACTTTCATGCTTCATAATGAACTCCCAAGTTTATCCATACCAAGTTTCAAGTCTTGATTTTAGGTTTTGCCCAGTCAATTGGACAGTTGACCTAAAAATCAACTGTATTGGGGAAAAAGTCAACTGTGGCCAATTGATAGTCAAATCTCATGAAAATTGACCCCCGTCAACATTATGAACTCACATGGACCATTTGATCAAGTTTGGATCACAATTCCACAAGAAATTTGATCAGATCACTAAAAGGGCAAAATGGTCATTTTTAGGGTTCTGACTGCACAAAGGCAATTTTTGATTGTTTGACCTAGCCAATGGAAAACCAAGCTCACATATGGACTCAAAGACCCCATGGAATTGTCTTGACATGCTCAACAAGTTCAAAAGATCCCAAATACACAAGATTGACAGTTGAATTTCCCAGTCAATTGATCAATTTTGACTGTATACTGAAAAGTCAAACTTTGACTTTTTTGGTCAAAATCAAGAGTCAAGATTCATTTTTCATCAAAACATGCCAAATCATGAAACTTGTTCACCAAGAAATCAAAAATTGCAAATTAGGGTTTGAAATGGGAATTTTTCATAACTTAGAATTTTTCTAAGTTATGAAAAACCCTAATTTTTTCCCAACTTTGCCCCACTTTCTCACCAAGATTCATTTGGATTAAAGCAAAAGTCAAAACATGAAAGTTGTAGCCTATTGCATAATCTACAATTTTGATTCACAAAGTTTTCCCAAAAGAGGCTTGTATCTCAAGTTACAATTTTTGGAATAAGGGTACTAAACCATTCTTAACTTAGTGAAATTTTGAACTTTTTAGGCAAGGTTTTTACCTAACTTCAAGACCATTTTTCACATACTTCCCCTTGGAATTTCAATTTGCATTTCAAATATGGATTATAGTACACATTCCAAGCTTTCCAAAATGTCCAAGAACTCATCAAATAACCTCATGACTTGAGAGAATCGAATTTTGCAATATGGCAAAAACTCACTTTTGAATTGGCCAATTTCCATGTTCATAACTTGTGCAAATTTCTCAAATCAGCATGCCACTTGATTACAGGCCTCTAAACCATTCAACACTCATAAATTTAATGCAAACTCTTTGTGCCAAGACCATGTTCTATGTGTTCAAGCATTGCATGATGGATTAATTCCAAAATAGATAAAGCACTTTAACCATTTTTGCAAAAGTAAGCTTTATGTCAAAATGAAAATCCAAGAAGTACAGATCAAATCCTCTTGGCACAAGTTTAGGGACTAATCACACTGATCAATGCCAAGGTTTGCAGCATGTTATGGGGGCCTCTACCTGTCTAAACACCAACTTGACCTTTTCTTGCTTAAGTGTTAAGAAACATAGGATATCACAACACAACTTTCATCTCAGCAATAGAACCCTTAAGCAAATATTTTGTACACATTCAAGACATCCTAACTGAGCTAGCACACGACTCCAACACCTTCAATACCTCCACAAACTCAAAATCACCATTGAACTGCACAAAAACAGGGCTTGCTGCAGTTTGAGTGCCAACTCTCATTCCTTTCATGCATTCTTGCTAAAAGCTCATCAAACACATTCCCTAGCATCACTTGAAGCTAACCAAAACATAAAACACGACTTGTAACCCCTCTAATCAGTTCCACCATTTTCACTTTCTTGTTTTACAGTTGAAGGTCCATAGCTCGATTCAAGGTCTTTCAAAGCCAAGTAAGCATTGGAATAGCATCACTACACTTCAGGCAAGCTGTACAGATCATCATCTTGCCCTGAAAGCTCCCCCATTGCCAGATACAACTTCAACTGAACAGGTATCTTCTTGAACTTATAACTCTTAATGTAGGCATTGTTAGCTCTAGGTTTGTGAATAAGAAGTGTTCTACTCATGCCCCTGAATCTGTACATACTTTTACTTTTCATTTATTTTGCCTGAGCTATGAGAATTTAAGGTCTGAATATGGAAGAAAAGTTAGGTCAAGATTTGGGAATGTTAAAATTCTCTCTCATTTCTGAGAGTTAGGATGAGTTCTTTATATATTTAGAATCGTGGCTTGATGATTAACATTTCTTATGTTGAAAGTTTGTGCAAAAAATCAAGGAATCCAAATGTTTGAATTGATGAGCAAGGCGCGCGTTTTTGTCACAGTTCTGGCTAAAGGTTGAAGACAAAGTCTTCTTGGGCTGGGCCTGAGTTGATTTCTTATTCACACCCTATTTTTGCTTTCATACCCCCTGAGCCCATTTTGTTTGTTTTGATGATTTTTTGACTTTTCTCTTTTTATTCTAATTTATTTATTTTTGCTAATGATATTAAAAAACATAAAAAATATTTTTACACCATTTTTATATTTTTAGGCATTTATTTAGTTATATTGCTATTTGTATGTAAATAAGTACAAAAATATATTATTTAGAATAAATAGGAAAAAATAGTGTAAACACATTTTATTGTCATTTTTATTTTGTTTTATCTTCTGAAAATAGGTTATATAAAATATACTTTTTTTTTATAATTATTAAATATTATTATTATGTATATAACACATATTTAGAAATTAATACATATATATAGATATTTATTAGAATATTTAGTAAAAAAATACAAAAATATATACACTTTATTTTTTATTAACATTTAATAGTAAAAATATCATTTTGACAAATATACTTCATTTTTATTTTTTCATATATATAATTGATAAATATTATACATATTAAATAGTTAATATATTTATTTAAAGAAATTAGGGTTTTACCCTTAAAACACCAAAAACTCCAAAAAATATTACTTTTTTTTTATTTTATTCATTTTGTTTATTTAACATAAAAAACACCCCTTTTTCCATACATATAAAAACCCTTTTTGCATTTTGCATCTTTATTTTATTTTCCATTTAATTTATTCAATTAATTATCTTGTAAATATTCCAAAATTGATGTAATAGCTAAGTTTAAATTCTTTGTCTAAATATCCCCCCATTTGAACATTTGTACCCCCTTTCCCATATTGTATTGTAATAGTGTAGGAACTTTACTTTTCGCACTTTAACGCTTTCTAAATATACCATGCTAGAATTAGGGTTTGTATGTAAATAAAACGAACAAAAATAGTTTGACCTAATTTCAAGATAAACAAGCATGAATATGGACAACACATATCACACTTGCACCCCTAGGGTATTCCACTTGTTGCCTTCAATAATGGGCCATATTGCATGTTAGGTTTCTTTGGGTAAAACACAATTCAAATGATCATAGTCCCTCGATGACGCTTTCAAAAAGTTGCCTAAATGATCAAGTCCCTTTCAAAGAAAAATTGCCCAAAGATACTTAGCACTATTGCAATTATGGTCTAAACGATGACCCGCGCCCGTCCCTTTCACCTCCTAACACAAGATTGTCCACCAAATGCAATGGTGGAACAAAATTGTTAAAAGGGTTAAAACATGACAAAAATCTTTGAGAACTTTAGGGTAGATAGCTCTTAAGTACTTGTCAACTTGAAAAACAAAACACTTGCCTATTTTTCAAACCACACTTCACAAACACTTTCAAAACAAACTTTCAAAGAAACCTTGAAACATCTTTTCAAAAAGACAAACACCCTTTGTAAAACATTCGAGTAAAGAATTGTTACAAGGGTAGCCTAGACAAGGCATCTTTTTCAAAACCTTTTCAAAGCCACACACAAAGCACCATTTCAAACAATTGAAAACCAAGGCAAGTTGATCTAAGCAAATACCTAAGAGCCCATGGATAACCATGGATAGAAAGGGTGTTAATACCTTCCCTTTCTATAATCTACTCCCCGAACCCAAGAAAAATCTCAAAGGTTTTTGCTGTGCTTTTTAAACCTTTCCTTAGGATAAAATAAAAAGTCGGTGGCGACTCTTGCTCAACCGAAACATTTGCGAAAACAAACGCAAAACCATAGTCAGTTCTCCCACCGTATCACACTTTCCTTCTTCATTCTTCAGCACGAACTTAGGAAGGTGCGAAATAAACCACCTTACTAGCAAAGGAGCACAACACCACGGAGTTCCCCGTTTTCGGGCAGTACGAGCATAGAGTTGTTGCAGGATATCACCCAAAAGAGTGGGTACAGGATTCCGAGACATGAAGATCCTTATGGCATAGATACTGATAAAGGTGTCAGGATTGGGAAACAATACCAGACCATAGATTAAAAGAGCCAGAATGTCTTCGTACGCCTTGAAGTCTAAGTCATTCCAGAAATCATTAGCTTTGCCAACCAGAAATTTGACCAAAAAGCCCTTAACTCCACTTCTAGTTTCCCAGTTAGCCAATACCTCTTCTTTGGTCAAGGGGAGAATTGCAGCAATCTCTTCAGGCCTAGGAGTCTTTTCCCAACCAGTGAAAGGAGTTTGCTCTAAAATAGGGATCCCAAGCAAATAAGAGAATTCTTCCAGGGTAGGGACCAGCTGGAAGTCTTGAAAAGTGAAGCAATGATACAGGGGGTCGTAAAACTGGGTCAGGACACTTATCAGTTGTTGGTCCCACTTTGCAGTGATCAAGCCAAGGAGAGAACCATGCCCGTTGATGAAGGAAGTAGTGTTTGGAATCCTACCAACCAAATCTTTGAGCAGAGCTGGTGGTTGAACAAAGTTGAGCCGGATAGTATTCCTACGCACGGGCATCATGATGTCCTACAAAACAGAGCAGAGATGAAACTTTTTTGTCTTTGAAATGGGTTAGTCCTTATACAGGATGCATGCAATGGTATGATGGCATGATGCTATGATGAAGCACACCACAAGTATTCACAGGCAAGCATGATAAGGCACACAAGTCACACAAGACAACCCTTAGGTTTCAGGCCAGCATGAAGTTTAAGTAATACCCTCTTTTGGTTTCGTTGGTTAAAACTTGTCCTATCAAAAGTAACCGGGTTCTAGAGGATCTCAAATCATTGACTACCCTCAATCGGTCATAACTCCAGCATCGCAATCTTTTCTTGCAGCCAGAACCATCGCGAGAGTTTAGCCTCAATGAGTGTAGCATACTGCTACTGTTCTAATGGCCAAGTTTGGTCAATTTAAGGTTCTAAGGTCGGTTGGTGTTTAATGACTCCTTAGAAGACCCATATTCTCATCGTTGCAACACAAGGGATATCGGTATAGACTAAGGTGTCACACCAACGTAGCCACTGCTTCACCCATGTCGGTCTACGCCGGACAGGTCCCTCACAGATTATGCTACCTAAAAAGGGTTTTCCCCAGATCCGGGTTAGGATCTATGAAACTCCGATGCAAAGCCCACAAATATAAAAGCAAACAAAGCAAACAATTGAAAACAAAGGTGATCTAAGCCCTAAGGTTACTCCACTTTTAAAGTTGTCCCCAGCAGAGTCGCCAGTTCTGTGATACAGTGGGAGAACTGACTATGGTTTTACGTTTTTTTCCGCAAATGTTTCGGTTGAGCAAGAGTCGCCACCGACTTTTTATTTTATCCTAAGGAAAGGTTTTAAAAAGCACAGCAAAAACCTTTGAGATGTTTTCTTGGGTTCGGGGAGTAGATTATAGAAAGGGAAGGTATTAGCACCCTTTCTATCCATGGTTATCCATGGGCTCTTAGTTACTTGCTTAGATCAACTTGCCTTAATTTTGTTTGAAATGGTGCTTTGTGTGTGGGTTTGAAAATGTTTTTGAAAAGAGGCCAATGTGGTGGCAACCTTTGTAATGATCCATGTTGGGATGTATACAAAGATGTATGTCTTTTGAAAAGGTTTTCATTTGTTTTTGAAAGTTTGTTTTGAAAGTGTTGCGTGGTGTGGTTTAAAAATAGGCAAGTGTTTTGTTTTGCAAGTTTGATTCAAGTAACTAAGAGGTTGTCTACTCCTAAATTTCTCAAAGATTATTGCTATGTTTTAACCCTTTTAACAATTTTGTTCCACCATTGCATTTGGTGGACAATCTTGTGTTAGGATGTGAAAGGGACGGGCGCGGGTCATTGTTTAGACCATAATTGCAATGGTGTCAAGTATCTTTGGGCAATTTTTCCTTAAAGGGACTTGATCATTTTTAGGCAACTTTTGAAAGCGTCATCGAGGGACTATGATCATTTGAATTGTGTTTGTTTTGCCCAAAGAGACCTAGCATGCAATATGGCCCATTTATTGAAGGCAACAAGTGGAATACCCTAGGGGTGCAAGTGTGATTAGTGTTGTCCATTTTCATGCTTATTTATCTTGAAATTAGGTCAAACTATTTTTGTTGTTTTTGATTCGCATACAAACCCTAATTCTAACATGGTATATTTAGAAAGCAATAAAGTGCGAAAAATAAAGTTACTAAGCTATTACAACACAATATATGGGAAGGGGGGTACAAATGTTCAAATGGGGGGTTTTTGACAAGGAATTTAAACCTAGACTATTACATCAATATTGAATTATTTACAAGATAATTAATTGCACAAATTAAATAAAATAAGAATAAATATGCACGATACAAAAAGGCTTTTTATATGTATGAAAAAAAAGTATTTTTATGTCAAATAAACAAAAATAAAAAGTATTATTTTTTGGAGTTTTTTATGTTTAGGGCAAAACCCTAATTTTATTAAGTAAAAGGTATTAATTATTTGATATGTACAATGTTTATTTATTATATACAAAAATAAAATAAAATGAAGTATATTTATCAAAAAGGTATTTTTTTAATGTTAAATATTAATAAAAATAAAAATGTATATATTTTGTTTTTTTAAACCTAAATATACTAATATATATATATAAATATTTATATTATTTACCAAATATATATTATATATACAAAATAATAATATTTAATAATTATAAAAAAGTATATTTTATATAAAATATTTTCAGAAGATAAAATAAAATAAAAATGGAAAATAAAATGGGTTTGCATTATTTTTGGTATTTTTGAATAAAAGTGTATCTATTTATTTATTTATGTACAAATACTAAAAGAAACCAAATAAATGCCTAATAAATTCAAAAATGGTGAGAAAAATATTTTTTATATTTTTAATATTATAAGAAAAAATAAATAAGTCAGAGCAAAAAAGAAAAAAGTAAAAAAAATCACAAATATGAGCCAAATGGGCCTAGTGGGTGTGAAAGCAAAAAAGTGGTGTAAACAGAAATAACCAAACAGGCCCAGCCCACGTGGAGCTTCTTCAACCTCCAGCCATTCTTTGTCCAAAAACGCGCGTTTTGTAACCTGATTCAAACACCTTGATTCCTGGCTTTTTAATGAAAACTCACAACATCAAAAATGTTCAGCATCAAACAACGAATCCATACATACCTAAAACTTGATCTAACTCTCAAAAATGAGAGAGAATTTCTCCATTCCCAAATCTTAACCTAATTTTTTATCAATGTTCAGACATCAAATTCTCATGACACACGTAACATAAATGAAAATTAACTACATGGGCATGTTCAGGGCTATGAATGTGACATATTTTCTTCACAAACCTAAAGCTAACAATGCCTGGATAGAGAGATACGAATTCATGAACTTACCTGTTCAGTTGAAGTTGTATCTGATGATTGAGGTACTTTCAGTGCAAGGTGATGATGGGTACAGCTTCCTTGAGGTCCAGGGATGCTATTCCAAGCTTTACCTTGCTTTGAAACTAGCTGAATCGTGTTATGGAACTTCAACTGCAAAACAAGAAAATGAAAATGGCCAAACTGATTAGAGGAGTTACAGTCCACTTCTAATGCTTTGGATAGTTTTCATTGATGGTAGGGAAGGTGTTTGAAGGGGTTTTAGCAAGAATGCACGATGGAAATGAGTTGTGGGATTCAATCTGCAGCAGGCCCTGTTTTTGTGCAGTTCAATGGTGATTTTGTGAATGAGAGTGTTTGGGACTTGGTTGGCTCGTGTTCTAGCTCAGAATGGATGTTTAGGATATGTTTTACCAGTTTGCTTAAGCATGTGTTAGCTGATATGAGAGTTGTTATGTGATATGCTATGTTTCTTACACTTTAAGCAACAAAAGGCAACTTGGTGTTTCTAGCCTGTACAGGCCCCCAAGCTATGCTGCTATCCTTCCCCTTGATCAGTGTGTTTTGTTCATAAACTTATGCCTCAGAGATTTTCTTTGTACCTTCTTGATTTACCAATTGACATAAAGTGCAACTTTTCAAGAATGGCTAATTTGCTTTTTCTATAAATGGCTTAGTTCAACATGTAATGCTTAAACTCATAAAACAAGGCCTTGGCACAATGAGTTAGCATTAAATTATTGAGTGTTGGATGGTTTAGAGGCCTGTAATCAAGGAAAGAATGCTGAATTCAAAATGGCACAAATGTATGAACATGGAAATTGGCCATAACAAAAGTGAGTTTTTGCCATATTGCCAAATTCGATTCTCTCTAACCATGAGGTTGTTTGATGAGTTCTTGGACATTTTGGAAATCTTGGAATGTGTAATACAATCCATCTTTGAAATGCAAATTGAAATTCCAAGTGGAAGTATGTGAAAAATGGTCTTGAAGTTAGGTAAAAACCTTGCCTAAAATAGGTCAAATTTTCTCTAAGTTAAGAATGGTTTGGTACCCTTGTTCCAAAAATTGTAACTTGAGCTACAAGCTTCTTTTGGGAAAACTTTGTGAATCAAAGTTGTAGATTATGCAATAGGCTACAACTTTCATGTTTTGAATTTTGCTTGAATCCAAATGAATCTTGGTGAGAAAGTGGGGCAAAGTTAGGAAAAAATTAGGGTTTTTCATAACTTAGAAAAATTCTAAGTTATGAAAAATCTTCATTTCAAACCCTAATTTGCAATTCTTGATTTCTTGATGAACAAGTTTCATGATTTGGCATGTTTTGATGAAAAATGAATCTTGACACTTGATTTTGATCAAAAAGTCAAAGTTTTGACTTTTCAGTATACAATCAAAATTGATCAATTGACTGGGAAATTCAACTGTCAATCTTGTGCATTTGGGATCTTTTGAACTTGTTGAGCATGTAAAGATAATTCCATGGGGTCCTTGAGTCCATATGTGAGCCTGGTTTGCCATTGGATAGGTCAAACAGTCAAAAATTGCCTTTGTGCAGTCAAAACCCTAAAAATGACCATTTTGCCCTTTTGGTGATTTGATCAAATTTCTTGTGGAATTATGATCCAAACTTGATGAAATGGTCCATGTGAGTTCATAATGTTGATGTGGGTCAATTTTCATGAGATTTGACTGTCCATTGGCCACAGTTGACTTTTTCCCCAATACAGCTGATTTCTAGGTCAACTGTCCAATTGACTGGGCAAAATTTGGAATCAAGACTTGAAACTTGGTATGGATAAACTTGGGAGTCAAACATGAAGCATGAAAGTCATCTTAGGCATTTTAGGTCAAAATATCTTTGTTCAAACACAAACCCTAATTTGGGTCAACAGTGCAAGGAAAAGTCTTGAGCAGAGGAAACCCTAGTTGGATCTTGAGCTCCAAGGGTTTTGTGATGAGAAAATGTTGAGGAAATGGGAGGGAAAATTTTGGGGTACAACAGTGTAATACATAACTTTTGATTTGTGGCCCACTATCTGAATGCAATCCAGAACTTATGTGTATGTCCTCTAACATTTCTTGCAGGACCTCAGAGTGTACCAATCTAGAACTTCTAATTTTGACGCTTCCTTCTGAGTCACCACGTGGCTGACTTCAGAACTTCTAATCCTTGTTGTTTTGATTGCAGCAACACGCTGTTCCTATCTTTCATTTGTTTTTATTTTTTATCATTTTTAATATTAACTCTTTTTTTATATTAACATAAAAAAACATAAAAATGTTTTCCTTTTAATTTGTTTCCTTAAGACAAAAAACATTTTCTAAACAAGACTATTTCTTTCTTAGATTGTACATTTCAATATGGTTGTAATTGTAACTTAGGACTTATTTTTACTTGCAATCCCCATTCGTACATATGTACCCCCATCCCCTAAATATTGTAATAGCGTAGGACTTTACATTTCTGTAAATTATCGCTTTTAAATGTAAATGCTAGTAATTAGGCGTGTATGGCAAGATAAAACCAACAAGTAGACCACCAAAAATCAAAGACAAATGCATGCCATCAAACACACTTGCACACATGCACCCTTAGGGTAATATCACTTGTTGCCTTAAAAAAATGGCCATGTTATGCATGTGGGATGTCTTAGCACAAACAAATCGAAAAATAAAAGATCATAGTCCCTCGATGACGCTATCAAAGTTGCCTTTAAAAATGATCTTAGTCCCTAAATAAAAGTGCTAAGTCATCTCACAACATTGCTATCATGGTCATACGACGACCCAACGCCCGTCCCTTCACATCCAACAATGGGGCTTCTTACCAAAACAATGGTAAGATAGCAACATCTAAAGGAGGAGGAAAAGCACATCTAAGACCTTTTGAGTAGGTAGATTACTTTTAGTTACTTGCTCACTCTCAAAACAAATATCCTTGCTATTTTCAAAAACAATCATATACACTTTCTAAACATGGAATATTTTCAAAAGCTCAACACTTTGTATATGTTCTTACAAACGATAACTATTATAAGGTTTGCCTAAACAATGGAACCTTTTCAAAATACATTCAAAAACCACACAAAGCACATTTTTCAAACAAAAGCAAGTGATCTAGCAAGCAACTAAGATCCCATGGAAAACCATGGATGAAAAGGGTGCTAATATCTTCCCTTTTCATAATCTACCCCCCGAACTCAAAAACATCTCTAAAGGTCTTTCCTATTCTTTTTCACCTTTCCTTTTGGATAAAAGAAAAGTCGATGGTGACTCTTGCTCAACCGCAACATTTGCAAACACAAACGCAAAACACCTCAAGTCAGTTCTCCCACCTTATCACAGAACGGGCGACTCTACTGGGGATTTACTTAAAAGTGGGGTTACGTTAGGGTTAGATCACATTTACTTGCTTATATTGTTTGATTTGCATGCTTTACATTTTGGTTCCTTGTTTGGGTTTGCTTTAAATCCTACACCTGGATTTGGGGACACCTTTTAGGTAAGTAGCAATAAATTGTGAGGGAAATGTGCGGGGTATACTAACATGGTTGAAGCAGTAGCTACGTTGATGTGGCACTTTGGTTGGTACCGGTAACCCTTGAATTGAATCAAGGAGAGTACAGGGTCGTCGCATGGTGTCGTGAAGCATCAACTAACCTTAGAACCTTACTTAACCAACTTGTCCATTAGGAAGTAGTGAGATAACAGGCTTTGGTGCAGTCTGAAGTTGGTTGATACTCGATGCTACACTCATTGAGGTTTGACTCTTGAGTTTTGTTTGGTTGCGAGTCAATCTCTTATTGAATGAAACTTGGGGGAAAGATCAGTGATATTGAGATCCCTTAGAACCGGGTTACTATTAACTAGGACAGGTTGAGCCAACTAAACTTCAAGAGGGTACTTACCTACAAACTCCATGAAAGCCTAAAACTAAGGACTTGTCTGCTTTATGTGTATATGATTATTTGTATATAAACCTGCTTACCTCGCATATCTTTACATAACATCATAACATCATGCCATAGCATTTTCAATAACCATTTCAAGGATCTCGAGGGTCTTTGATGCAGGGGCATGTTTAACCAGACGTCTACCAAGGGGAAAGAGGATTTATTTTCCTGTAACCAAACACCGTCAAAAATCAAGTACAACAACTTGAGTAAAGGGCTATGACCCACTTGACATGGTGAGCTTAATTCTCATGGAAGGACATCCACCGATACAAATTTCTCCAATCAAAGATGTTGATCAAAGTTCAACTTCTAACTGTTTCTTGTGTTTACCCCACGAGATCCTTGAAAACATTGCATATATATCATACATATCATTGCATAACAGGATTCATAACAGGTTTCTCATCTCCTCCACTGTTTATTTTAGCAATAGCTCTTGAACAAACTGTGAAAGATCTTCAAGCTCAAAACGCTCAGTCCCAATAAATGTTCTTGGCTATGGCTAAGGGGCAAGAGGATCTGAAAACTCTCCTTCTCAAAGACAAGAAGTCAGTAGGCGTCTTGAACTTGAGAAGAAGACATAGAGGACCAGTCAAAAGAGCTCTAGATCTTTCAACTCCATCTAACATGGGGGATAGTCATGAAGAAGACAACAGTCTGGAGATTGATGAAGCTGAAGCTGACTACTCCGAGGAACAATATCCTCCCATTGATGACAAGTACAAACAGTTGGAGGATCGCCTCAGTGCTATGGAGATTCAATAGATACATGGCTTGGATTTAGGAGACATGGGTTTGGTTTTTGGAGTGGTCATCCCGCTAAAGCTCAAAATCCCTACCTTTACCCTGTACAATGGAGTCTCTTGCCCTAAGATGCATTTAAAGTCTTATGTCTGCAAGATTCAACCACACACAATTGATTCAAAGCTTTGGATCCATTTCTTCCAAGAGAGCCTAGTAGGGACTCAACTCGAATGGTTCTATCAATTGGAGAGTTCTCGCATCCACACTTGGGAGGATTTAGCTGTTGCTTTCTATAAGCAGTATTAGTACAATGCTAATCTTGCACCAACTCGTGTGCAATTGCAGAACATGACCATGGGTTCCAACGAGAGCTTCAAAGGGTGTGCCTAAAAGTGGAGAGACCTAGCTGGTAGGGTGAATCCCTCTTTAACTGACAGGGAGCTAATTGACATCTTTATGGGAACTTTGACAGGACCTTTCTTCAAACACCTGATCGGAAGTTCCTCAGTCGGGTTCATCGAGCCAATACTGACCGGAGAAAGGGTCGAAGTTGGCATCAAAAGTGGAAAGATCCAAGGAGCTACACCTTCTGACGACCAGAAAAAGCCATACAATGGGAAGAAAGAGTCCAATGCTGTGTATGGTCAAAAGATTCGTCATGACCAACACGTAGGAGAAATCTTGATCTCTAATCCTACTTCTGCTCAACAAAGACAGGGGCATCAGCGTAAGGAGGTCACGCTTAAAAGACAATTCACTAAGATCAAGATGTCACTGGCTCAAGCGCTACAACATATGTTGAAGGAAGAGTTGGTTACTTAAAGGCTCCTCTCCGGAACCCAAATACCTCCGCTCTTATCTATCATCCTAATGAAAGGTGTGCATACCACTCTGATAGTCTGGGACATGACACAAACAATTGTTGGGCTCTGAAGAACAAGTTCCAAGACATGATTGATGCCAAGGAGATCGAGTTTGACCCTCCAGAGACTCCAAACATAATCACTGCTCCTATGACGAATCATAGAAAGCTTTTGTTAATTTTATTTTTCAAGTTGTAATCTCTTTTGTTATTCAAACAATTATCTATCAATGTTAAACTTTGTTTCATTAATGCATTGCATATGTTTGTCTTGAATTCATCCATTCAATATATTTAAACTATGCTTTTTACTCTCTTTATGACATTCAACTCTTGCTAAAAGTTACAAGCCTTTAGAGGGAGGATGATGAAAACAATGCCATAATCTCATACAGTATTCTTTTGGACAGACCTTGCTGACGATGTACAAGCATTCTTTCAAATCCTAAACACTGGAGTTATAAGGAAGATAATCCCTAGTCAACCCCTTCGAGCCAATGAAGAATAAGTTTTTGTTTTAACATAAATTGAAACCTTTAATCAAAACCTGGTGCAGGGTAGTCTCTCAGTTAATTCCAACGCGCGTTAAGCTGCAAACTCTCATCTCGCAATACAACGAATGACATCAAAAAAAATTCCTCTGGGATCAAAAGACAGTGATGGTTCCCTACAGAATAGACAGTCATTATTTCTCAAAAAAGTAAAGACCACTAAGTCAAAACCTACGAAGGAGACTTAAAGAAAACCGGGGCATCCCGCTGACTGTAATCTCAAAACAAGAACAGTCAGGCAAAAATTAGGGATAACAAATCAAGTAAAAAGAGGTCACTACAAATCCTCAACAACATGGAAAATGTTGCAAAAAAATGACTGCCTTCCGACAAACTCAACCTGTCTGAACCTTCACAAAAATGTCATTCCAGACTCAATTGGAGTTCAAACGCACAATTAACTGAGCTTAGGACTGAAGAACACCACGAAGAACTGGTGGGTACAAATACACTTTGAGCCTTTATCATTTGTTTCTTAAACCGTGAACCAAGCCATGTTACAACCTTTCAAAAGTCCTAATTGAAGCATGGGTTAGTTCGAATGCATACTGTTACAAAAGGTATCCTGACTACTGCAAGGTTGTGCTCTAAATCCTGAGTTTGAATTTTCTTAACAAAATTTCTTTACTCGCTAAAACGCATTTTTAAAACTTCAAGACAAACATAAACTTTGCATTACTTGAATATCACTGTTTGCATATGGCTATTTGTTTGACAGCAGAGAAATTCACACAATGAATATCCAGTGAACGAAAGCTCTCTCAGTGAACAAAATCAATTCAAGAAGGATGACACTTCCATTTACAAATATCCTATCAACAGGGGGACATGACATGTCACTATCCAGCACACCTGGGGCAATCCAGTCAAGATTCCAAGAAACCTCTCAAGAATTGCAGAGTAACCAGGGACAAGTCTCCATCTCCATCACTCGGGGCATTGAACGCCAATCTCAACAAAGGGTTATGTACGGTCAAACATTTCCTGGAAGTGCCACAAACACTTGCTTCTAGGGGAAATGACAAGTCTCCCCAAAATCCTTCTCATAGGATGACTCCCAGCAAGCGTTTAATCTCTGAAAACCTTTCCCCAGCTGAAACAACCTCAAGAATCCTTGAGGACTTTCCCTAATGAGGTTGTCACCTCTCAAGCAAACCGGCGACAGGGTTTATTTCCCCAACAAATGGTAGGATTCCCCAACTTGAGTTTTCCTCTCCGACTACTACAAGTCAAAGGACCACGACTCCTCTTCCCCAGTAAGACTACTCTACAATCAATGGCAAGTTACTATGAAACCTGGACCCGACCAGATATCAGTTCAACTTTGATTCCCCAGTAGAGCAACGGAAAACCGAGACTCCTGAACTCTTTTCCCAAGCAGGAATAAACATTCTCCCCACAGAGTTTTCAATATTCCTCAGCGAATTTCTCCTCAAACAACAAAAAAGGAATCCCCAGTGGAAACATTCTAAGCAAAGTTTAAAGACACACCAACTCTTTAACAGCAGTCCAGGATTTAACGACTACCCAGCATTTGTCAAGGATTTATTTTCCCAGACAAAAATACATTCATTTTACATGTGACATTTCATACATCCTATTTGCATACATGATAAAGTGCATACGACACAATCTCATTCATTTTCAGAACATCACGACATCATGCATGTCTTGCATCATTACATTGCATATAGCTAATCTTTTACCTTTTTCAGGAAAAGGTCAATCAACAGATGGCTACCATCAACCTTTTCAAGTTCCAGATTAATACCTGTAACAAGCCAGGAAAACTATTTGTGGACGACTGATTGTAGATTAATACCTGTAACAAGCCGGGAAAGCTATCTACATGAAGAGATTGAAGACTAACACCTGTAACAAGCCAGGAAAACTATCTTTATTTCTTGGGACAAAGATTAATACCAAAAACCAGACAGGATAACTATCTACTCGACCAACTGAGGAAACCCTACATCGATTCCTCCTTTCCAAGATGAAGTTTTACACAGACTCATCATGAAGCAGCCCTACACCGGTTCCTTCTCTTTCTAAGATGCAGTTTTACACGGACTCATCATGAAGCAACCCTACACAGGTTCCTTCTCACCTCCAGATGAAGTTTTACACGGAATCATCATTGAAGAAACCCTACACAGGTTCCTTCTCACCTCCAGATGCAGTTTTACACTGACTCATCATGAAGCAACCCTACACAAGTTCCTTCTCTTTCCAAGATGCAGTTTTAGACGAACTCATCATGAAGCAACCCTACACAGGTTCCTTCTTTGTAAGATGAAGTTTTACACGGACTCATCATTGAAGCAACCCTACACAGATTCCTTCTCACTTCCAGATGCAGTTTTACACGGACTCATCATCGGGCAACCCTACACAGGTTCCTCCTTTCCAGATGTAGTTTTACATGGACTCATCATCAGGCAACCCTACATCGGTTCCCTCTCTTCCCAAGATGAAGTTTTACACTGACTCATCATGAAACAACCCTACACAGGTTCCTTCTTTCCAAGATGAAGTTTTACACAGACTCATCATCAGGCAACCCTACACAGGTTCCTTCTTTCTAGATGCAATTTTACACAGACTCATCATCAGGAAACCCTACACAAGTTCCTCCTTTCTAGATGCAATTTTACACGGACTCATCATGAAGCAACCCTACACAGGTTCCTTATTTCCAAGATGAAGTTTTACACAGACTCATCATTGAAGCAACCCTACACAGGTTCCTTCTCACTTCCAGATGAAGTTTTATACGGACTCATCATTGAAGCAACCCTACACAAGTTCCTTCTCACTTCCAGATGAAGTTTTACACTGACTCATCATTGAAGCAACCCTACACAGGTTCCTTCTCACTTCCAGATGAAGTTTTTCACAAAAAGCTTTGATCAGAGGTTGCAAACATGGTTCAGAACATGACACTTTAATTAGAACATTTGGAAGCAATGTTCTCCTTCAGAACATGCTGGAGCCAGAAGATACAAAGATCAGAGGATGGATGCCATGCTGAAGCAGAATTTCTGATCCAGAACTAAGCCTTGGTGTAGAGTTTCATGTTGCAGGATTTCTGGTTGTGATAAGTCTTATCATCATTTAATGCTCATTTAATGCTCACAACCACCTTCTGAGTCTTTATCCAAAGGATTTTCACCACGTGTACCTCTACTGTCTTGGGATAGCAACTTTGGCACTAAGCCCGTACTTTGCTTTTTGCTTTTCCTTAATTCCTACTGACAACCACCATGCTTGCTTCAAGAAAAAGGCAGCACTTCAGCATATGAAGGTTATATTCAATGCTTTGGTCAGAACATGACCAAATCCCAAAACCTTGTTTATACAACCTACTGCAGACCTGTAACCAACAGCTAGGTCAGCCTACTCCTGAACCTCATACTTGCATCAAATTGGCATACAAAAATTGTGACTAAAAAGCAATGGAACAGTATACCAAAAAGGTTAAAATCCCATTTGTTTTCCCCCCCAAAATCACAACAAACCCATCTATAAATACTTTTCTCCATCACACGTTCAAGGGGCTGGCTTTGGGAAAGAGAGAACTATCAAAAGAGAAAAAGAAACATGTGAAACTCTTCGTAAAAATCCAGATTTCTCATATACAAAAACAAACCTTTGTTCTTCCCTTTGAATCAAAGAACACAACCATTGTTCCGTCACCCTTGCTGACTCAGAACATCCAGAGCAGCAACTCAAAGCTCCGAGCCCACGTTCCAGATTCAAGTTAAGTCTTTCTGACTTTGCTTGTTTTTTCATTCTGAACATCATTAACATGTAAATATCATAGTATTAATATTGTACATATCATTGCATGAAAAAAAAAACTACTATGGATCAGAACTCCTTGATTAAGGCTAGGATCAGATTTAGGATTAGAACTTCTGTAAACTGTTGTGCTATTATCCTTCTGACTTGCTGATTGTTAGGAACTGAATAAATTGTTGATGTGTTGATTGAGTGTTGAAATATGGCGTTAAAACTTATGATGTTCATCCATAGTTTTAACACACAGAACTTCTATGATTTTTCTCACTGTTAAGCACACACAGAACTTCTGAGTTCTCTTCACTGTTTTAACACACAGAACTTCTATGATTTTTCTCACTGTTAACACACACTGAACCTCTAATTCTTACACTGTTAACACACACAGAACCTCTAATGATTCACTCATTGTCCTAACACAGCACAAAACTTCTGAGTTCTACTTGCATGTAAAATACACTAAACTTCTGATGTTTCCATTCGTTGTTTTTACACACTTGGAGTTTCTGATTTTTACATTCTGATAACGCACTGAACTGTTGACGTTTTCTCACTGCTTTAGTGTAATACATAACTTTTGATTTGTGGCCCACTGTCTGAATTCAATCCAGAACTTCTGTGTCTGTCCTCTAACATTTCTTGCAGGACCTCAGAGTGTACCAATCCAGAACTTCTGATTCTGACGCTTCCTTCTGAGTCACCACGTGGCTGACTTCAGAACTTCTGATCCTTGTTGTTTTGCTTATAGCAACAAGTTGTTCCTATCTTTCATTTATTTTTCTTTTTTATCATTTTTAATATTAACTCTTTTTTTATATTAACATAAAAAAAAACATAAAAATATTTTCCTTTTAATTTATTTCCTTAAGACAAAAAACATTTTCTAAACAAGTCTATTTCTTTCTTATATTGTACATTTCAATATGGTTGTAATAGTAACTTAGGACTTATTTTTACTTGCAATCCCCATTCGTACATATGTACCCTCATCCCCTAAATATTGTAATAGCGTAGGACTTTACATTTCTGTAATTTATCGCTTTTAAATGTAAATGCTAGTAATTAGGCGTGTATGGCAAGATAAAACCAACAAGTAGACCACCAAAAATCAAATACAAATGCATGCCATTAAACACACTTGCACACATGCACCCTTAGGGTAATATCACTTGTTGCCTTACAAAAATGGCCATGTTATGCATGTGGGATGTCTTAGCACAAACAAATCGAAAAATACAAGATCATAGTCCCTCGATGACACTATCAAAGTTGCCTTTAAAAATGATCTTAGTCCCTAAAGAAAAGTGCTAAGTCATCTCACAACATTGCTATCATGGTCATACGATGACCCAACACCCGTCCCTTCACATCCAATGATGGGGATTCTTACCAAAACGATGGTAAGATAGCAACATCTAAAGGAGGAGGAAAAGAACATATAAGACCTTTTGAGTAGGTAGATTACTTTTAGTTACTTGCTCACTCTCAAAACAAATATCCTTGTTATTTTCAAAAACAATCATATACACTTTCAAAACACTTTCCAAACATGGAATATTTTCAAAAGCTCAACACTTTGTATACGTTCTTACAAACGAGAACTATTACAAAGTTTTCCTAAACGATGACACCTTTTCAAAATACATTCAAAAACCACACAAAGCACATTTTTCAAACAAAAG
Organism: Vicia faba; assembly: GCA_948472305.1. Taxonomy (NCBI): domain Eukaryota; kingdom Viridiplantae; phylum Streptophyta; class Magnoliopsida; order Fabales; family Fabaceae; genus Vicia; species Vicia faba. The sequence goes on from CATIWC010002093.1 coordinate 313,405, forward strand.
AAAGTGATCTAGAAAGCAACTAAGAGCCCATGGAAAACCATGGATGAAAAGGGTGTTAATACCTTCCCTTTTCATAATCTACCCCCTGAACTCAAAAACATCTCTAAAGGTCTTTCTTGTGCTTTTTCACCTTTCCTTTTGGATAAAAGAAAAGTCGGTGGCGACTCTTGCTCAACCTCTACATTTGCAAGCACAAACGCAAAACACCTCAAGTCAGTTCTCCCACCGTATCACAGAACTGGCGAATCTGCTGGGGATTTACTTAAAAGTGGGGTTACCTTAGGGTTAGATCATAATTACTTGCTTACATTGTTTGATTTGCATGCTTTACATTTTGGTTCCTTGTTTGGGTTTGCTTTAAATCCTACACCCAGATTTGGGGACACCTTTTAGGTAAGTAGACATAAACTTTGAGGGAACTGTGCGGGGTATATCGACATGGTTGAATCAGTAGCTACATTGATGCGGAACTTTGGTTGGTACCGGTAACCCTTGAGTTGAATCAAGGAGAGTACGGGGCCGCCGCATGGTGTCGTGAAGCATCAACTGACCTTAGAACCTTACTTGACCAACTTGGCCATTAGGAAGTAGCGAGATAACCGGCTTTGGTGCAGTCCAAAGTTGGTTGATACTCGATGCTACACTCATTGAGGTTTGACTCTTGAGTTTTGTTTAGTTGCGAGTCAATCGCTTATTGAATGAAACTTGTGGGAAAGATCAGTGATATTGAGATCCCTTAGAACCCGGTTACTATTAACTAGGACAGGTAGAGCCAACTAAACTTCAAGAGGGTACTGTTGTACCCCAAAATTTTCCCTCCCATATTCCTCAAGATTTGTCAAGAATGACCTTCAAAATGGCTCAAGGGCTCAAGGAGTGCACAGTCTAATCACCTCCTAAGACAGCTGAAATTAGGGTTTTGGTTCTTTCAAGGAATTTGGGGTTTTCAATGGTTAAATTAAGTCTCATAGACCTATATACATTCTCAAGCACCTACATGCCAAGTTTCAAGACTCATAGTGCCAATTTGCACAGTCAAAAGCCTCATTTGATCTACAGTCAACTACAAGGGCAAAATGGTCATTTTGCAGTCAAAAGTCAGAATTTTTGGTCAACATCTTATTTTGAGTTCACAATCATCATTTGATCAAGCCTTGATCATGATTCCACTAGAATAGCTCAAAAATCATCAAGATGCAAAAGTTACTATTTTTGGGCAGCAGAAAAGTCAACTATACCTTGACCAGGGCATAACTCTTTCATGTTTTATCAGAAAAATTCCATCCAAGGCTCATTTTGAATAGGATGCAATTTCCTACAATCCATATTCACACTCCAAGTTCAAGAAATGCTCTCACAAGAAGTTGCCAATTTTTACATTATAGGTCAATTTCAAAAGTCAACAAAAGTACACTTTGAGTCAAAGGCCATAACTTGAGATTGGTAAATCCAAATGACATGGGACCAAGGGAATTGGTTAGAGGACTTCAAGAGATTTCCAAAATTTCCAAGAACATGGTCATATAATCAAAATTGAGCAAGTTGTGCATTGGAGAAGTTGGGAAATTTTCATGAATTTGCAAAAGTCAACTTTGCTCAAAACACCTTATTTTTGCTAATGGGCCTCAAATCTCTTCTTGATACTTCACCCATGACCTATGCACGACCCATCAAGATTAATTGGATTTATTTTCTTATTTTTATTGATTAATTGGATTTTTAATTAATATTAATTCATTTAATCAATTTAAATCATAAGAAAATAGAAGATTTGTTTTTTAAATCTTTTTGTGAAGCAAATATGACCTAAACATGCTGGCAAATTCGTGCACAAGTCAAAGATACAAAAAAATCCAAAATTGGCAACTTTGTTCAATCATGAAAAATCAAGAATATTTGATTTCCAATCAAAGATTTAAACATCAATGCACATGGATTGGATCCAATTTTTCGACCTAATTTGTTTCCCTTGTATGCAAGCAAGCAAACGATACCCTAATGGACGATAGAAAGCTGCAGAAAAGACCCTGTCCAATTCAAGTAATTCCAAGAAAATTGAAAATATGTTCTTGCATTCCAGGCCAATTCAAGGCGTGCTATTCATTCAAACACATTGCAGGAGGTCCCAGGAACGTTTTACAATCAAATTCAGGCACTGAAGCTCAAGGAATCATTGCACACAGTTTCACGGTTTGCCATTCTTACTCAGAATTATATATCTTGATTCATGCTCATTTAACATGTTTTCATGATTGTTTTGCATTGCTAAGAACCATACGAAGCTAAGGGTATGATTGAATTAAATTATAATGCCCTGAATCAAAAGATGCCATGATCAAATTTCTAGGGTTCTTGAGCTTTCAATTAGGGCTTTCTAAACCAGGCAAAATTAGGACTCATGAGATGCATGACTGAACTCGTGTGGCCAAGACGAACATAACCCACCCATCGCGAAATATTTATGCTTGCTAGATTTCTAATCGCTATTTTTTGTGCAGCTAGATAGTGGAGGTTAAAAACCCCCGTTATGTGATTCTAATTGTGCAGAAAAAACGAAGAAGACGATGATGTGTTGACATACGATTGGACGATTTGAAAAGCACGCGTTATTTTGTTTTATTACAGAGTATTGATTATTTTCATATATAATTATTGCTCTTTATTTTAATTACAATTGATGCAGCTTAGTGGAATGGTTAGTGCGTTGGCTTGGAAGCGTTGGGACCTGGGTTCGAATCCCAGGTCCCCCAAAACATTTATCCTATTTTGCTTCATATAATCACATGTAGGTTTCAAAAGATGTTCTACCATATGCTTCAGATCCCAGCGTGCCATGTGGCTTCAGGCCAAGATCCAGTGGCCTAAGATGATGACTACCATAGTCCTTAGTCAACCAGCGCATGGATAATCTCAAAGGTCAAATGAGGCTTGAGCATTGTTGGGCCAGAAAATTCCAAAGACACCTCCTAATTGGGCCAACACCCCCCTGAGTTTATTTTCTTCTTCTCCTTTTTATTTTTACTTAAATTGTTTTAATTAATTTTTTAATTAACTACTAACTAAAACAAATTAATATTTATTTTCATAATAAATTCAGAAAAACATAAAAAATATAATATTTTAATTAATTAAATTTAATTAGTTATTTTTGTAAATAAATACTAACACAATTAATTTAGTTTTAATTAGGTTAATTCTAACTTTTTTTCACAATAAATAAAATTAATATAGAATTAGGGTTTTTAATAACTTTTTGACCATCTTTTATTTTTCCCTTAAAAAACATAAAAAGCTCAAAAAATATATTTCTTTTATTTAATTAATTAATTAGTCTAGATTTAATTAAATGCAAAATAATAAAAACCTCTTTTCTTTCTCAAAAAGGGTCAAAACCCTAAAAACTCTCCGATCCAATTTTTCTCGCGTGTGTGATTATTCTTGATTCATATTTTGATCCATATATTATGTAATTGTTCCAAGGATGTAATAGCTTTAATTAGGACCTTTTTATCGCTTTCATTTATTTTCCGCAATTTACTTTTCCAAGGGTTTATTTTTGGCAATGTAAATACCCGACGCCTTGTAATAGCTTAGCTTTATTTTCCGTAACTATTAACTGCTAGATATATGCTAATTAGGCTATGCATGACAAGACTTATCCTTAAAATAAAATCAATCGTAGCTCACCATAACATGTACAAAGATAACATAATTGAAACCTGACACACTCGCACATGCCACTCTTAGGGTACGCCTCATTTGGTTACCTCGACGTGGTCATTGAGTATAGGGTGTTTTAGAGGTCGCCCTCCTGTCTAAAGATCAAAGTTGCCTCGAAACGTTTGCCTCGATAAAAAACGATCTAAGACATTAGGGTTACCGCTAAGGCGTCCTACTATTTCTTTAGTGACCACATGTCCCTATAATCGAATTGACCCGAAAACTTCGACGACGGTGCTACCTACTTCTCAATAGTGGGATAGCACTGTCTAAAGGACATTTACACAGCTTAATTTCTTTTGAGTAGGTAGAGGTTCTCAGGTACTTGCTCTTTCAAAACAAAAATACTTTTCGCACCTACACTTTTCAAACAAAAGTTTTCAAACAACACTTCATACACTCTTGAGGACAGACACAAGAGTTAAATCGAAGTTTTCAAACAAACTTTTTCAAAACCCACAAACACAAGAAAAGCAAAACATTTTGAAAACATAGTGAGCAAGTACCTAAGAGCCCGTGGATAACCACGGATAGAAAGGGTGCTAACACCTTCCCTTTCTATAATCTACCTCCCGAACCCGAGAAACATCTCGAAAAGGAATTTTGTTGTGCTTTTGTCCTTTCCTTGTTGGAGCAAATAAAAGACGGTGGCGACTCTTGCTTACCGCGACATTTCGCGAACCAACATTAAAAAATAGTCAGTTCTATTTTCACCGATCACAGAACTGGCGACTCTGCTGAGGATTTAATAAGTGAGGTGTACCTTAGGATTAGATCACCTATGTTTTCAATTGTATGCTTTGCATGATTTATCTTTGTGGGCTTGTATCGGAGTTTTATAGATCCTAACCCGGATCTGGGGATACCCTTTAGGTAAGTAGCAATAAACTGTGAGGGACCTGTCCGGCGTAGACCGACACGAGTGAAGCAGTAGCTACATTGGTGTGACACCTTGGTCTGTACCGATATCCCTTGTGTTGGAACGAGGAGAATATGGGTCTTCTGAGGAGTCATTAAGCACCAGCTGACCTTAGAACCTTAAATTGACCAACTTGGCCATAGAACAGTAGCAGTATGCTACGCTCATTGAGACTAAACTCTCGCGATGGTTCCGGCTGCAAGAAAAGGTTGCCAAACTGGAATTATGACCGATCAAGGGTAGTCAATGATATTGAGATCCTCTAGAACCCGGTTACTATTTTTAGGACAGGTCTTAACCAACTGAAACTGAAAGAGGGTAGTACCTAAACTTCATGCCAGCCTGAAATCTAAGGGCTCTCTTGTGTGACTGGTGTGCCTTTACCATGTTTGCCTTTTGTGAATACTTGTGGTGTGCCTTTACCATGACATCATAACATCATAACATCATAACATTGCATACATCTTGCATAAGGACTAACCCATTTCAAGGATCTCAAGGGTCTGTGATGCAGGTTATGGTACATCAAATGTCTAGCAAGGGGCAAAGGGGATTTATTTTCCTCTAGCCAAGGTTGTTTGGAGATCAAAACACGATAACTTGAGTCAGGGGCCATGACCCACTCGATATGGTGAGCCTGACTCTTGAAGAAGGACTCTCAGCAACATGAAGTTCCTTCAATCAAGCCGCAAAATTCAAATTCTAACAAGTTTCTTTTTTTACCCCGCGAGGTCCTTGAAAACATTGTATACATATATCATCCCTATCATTGCATAACAGGTCACCCTTTACAGGTCTCTCATGTTCTCGATGTTTATTTCAGCAAAGGCTCTCCAACAAGACAACCAGGATCTTCATACTCAAGAGACTCAGTTTAGGGAAATCTTCCTAAACCTATCCAAGGGGCAGGAAGAGTTGAGAACGCTCCTCATAGGGAATTTGGTCAAAGAAAGTCCTGAAGACAATAAGGACGAACGGCTGGAACATCTGCAAGCTGAGGTAGATGCAATGAGAACCCTGATGCTGGGGCAGATGGCTCTTATCCAAGGCTTAGCTCGGGAGCAAGAAGAGTTGAGAACCATGATCAACCAGCTTCATCAAGACAGATACAACAGTATGAAGCAAACAGTCAAGGTTGAGGATCAAGGCATTAATCAACTTCAGCAAAGTCAAAGGTTTGGTTTGATGAAAAGACCTCTTCAAGTCGCTGCTACCTCACAGGTCCAACAACAACCTCGCCAAGAACAACGGGTTGATCAGAGCAAGCCAAACAAGCCCAGGAGGCAATTCACCAAGCTTAATGTGTCATTGTCTCAAGCTTTACAACGCCTGTTGAGATTGAATCTGGTGACGTTAAGGGACCCTCCTAAGAATCCCAACACAGCCTCCCCAAGGTATAACCCTGATGACAGGTGAGCATACCACTCTGACAGTCCAGGACATGACACCGACGACTGTTGGACTCTGAAGAACAAGATCCAGGACCTGATTGATGAAGGAGCATTGGAATTCACCCAAGGTGGTCAGGCTGAGTTCTTCTACCATCCCTCCAAGGTTCACCATTTGAAGTGACAAGTCTTGAGACGAGAAGACTTTTTGTTCATTAGAATTTTCGATTTGTAATTTTCTTTTGATTGTTCAAACATTTATTCATGTCAAACTTTATTACTTTATCAATGCATTGCATATGTCTGTTTTGAATCAATCCATTCGTATTCACTATATTCAAATTACTTTCATTTTTTTTGTGATGTTCAACTCTTGATCTAAAATTCTAAACCTTCTGAGGGAGGATGACAAAAACGATACCACGATTTTTACAGTATGCTTTTGAATAGGCCCCGCTGATGAAGTACAGGCATTGTTTCAAATCCTAAACAATGGAGTTATAAGGAAGATAATCCCTCATCAACCCCTTCGAGCCAAAGAAGTTGGAGTTTTTCTTTTCATAAATTAAAACCCTTAATCACAACCCGGGGCGGGGTAGTTCTCTCAGTTAATCCAGGTGCACAATGAATGGCATCAAAGAGGTCCTTCCGAGACAAAAAGATAGTGATGGTTCCCTATAATCGTCAGGACAGGCAGTCGTTATCTTTCAAAAATAAAAGCCCAATAAGTCAAAACCTATGAAGGAGACTTACAAAATTGGGGCATCCCGCTGACTGTAATCACAAAAGAAACAGTTCAGGCAAAAGGACAGGGATAATAAAATCAAAAAGAAAGAGGTCCTACAAACCCTCAACAAAAAGAAATGACTGCTTATTCAAAGTAAATGGTCAGTATCTGAACCATCACTGGTATATCAGAGCAAAGACTCAAACAAAATCTAATGCACGATTAGTTGAGTTTAGGATCGAAGAACATCACGAAGAGCGGGTGGGTACAAATAAAATTTGAGCCTTTATCCTTTGTTTCTTAAACCGTGAACCAGGCCATGTTACAACCCTTTAAAAGTCCTAGCTGAAGCATGGGTTCATTTGAAAGCATACTGTTACAAAAGGTATCCTGACTCCTGTAGGGCTTGCTATAAATCCTGAGTTGACATCACATTTTACAAAAATTCACTTGTTTTATTGAAAACTGCATTTTCAAAAATTTCAAAACAGACATAAGCTTTGCATTCTTAAAATAATATTGTTTTCATATGACTATTTGTTCAACAGCAGAGAAGTTCGCACGAAGAATATCTAGTGAACAAAAACCTTCTCAACAAAAAGGATCACATCAAATGGGAAAACACTTCCAATCAAGGGGCACGACATGAGCATTGTCCATCATCTGGGGCAGTCAAGTCAAGATTCAAGGAATCTCTCAAAATGCCAAATAGCCAGGGGCAAATCTCCGCCTGAGCCACTTGGGGCATTGGACATGAATTCCAGCAACGAACCTTGCACGATCAAGCATCTTCTGGTAGTATGGCAACACTACACTACTGACAGTGACAACTCCCTACACTCTGAGAGCGTGGACATAGTCAAAAAAATACTACGCATAATCAAAGACCCGCTAGGTCGACCGGCCTAGGCAAAAATGAGGGCTTCCCGGCGAACCAAAAGGGTTCGGGCAAAAATAAGGGATGAAAATGAAAAATCTGTACATCCGGCAAGTTGAAAACCTGAAAAGGCGGCTTGGGCAAAAAAGGGTATCCCGATGGACTGAAAACCCGAAAGGGCGGTCCAGGCAAAAATTAGGGATCAAAGCATACAACTATGTCCCGTCATCTCGTCACTTGCCTACCAGGAGAGGATTTGTCAATCGGCAATTATCAAGCACCTCATAGGCCTTCTTCTCCCGCAGAAACTGGGGCAATAAGAATTGTCCGAACTGTACAAGTTGCTCTATCCACCCAGGTACCAAGGTAGGTTCGGCTGAAGAATATGACCAAGATACCGTCACCATCCGCAGAGTAAGACAGTAATGGAAGCTCTCCCCACTAAGACCTGCAACCACGGACGAATCAGCAATACTCTCCCCCCAAGCAGAGTTAGTCTACTGGCAGTCCCGAAAAGTTGGGTATCCCCAAAAGGTCTTAATATTCCCCAGCGGAGTATACAGATATTCCTCAGCAAGCATCCCCGGCAGTCTTAATATTCCTCATCGAAATATAAGAATGTTCCCCGGCAGAATACCAGATACCTCAAGTGGAACCATTTACCAGCGCAGTCTAAAAAAAGCTTCCCCACCAGAGTTGAATCATCTTACCCAGTAGATTCTGGAAGCTTGTCCCCTGCGGAGTACAAGTGTATCTCCCTAACCATATTCAGAAGGTTATCCCCACAAGAGTCTAACTGGGTTATTCTCAGCAAGTTACAACTGAAAGATCATCCCCAGCGAAGTTCTTTCTATCCCCATCGGAGTTCATCATCAAGATCCCCAACAGAGCTTATAAACGGAATCCCCAGCGGAGTTATCGTTAAAATCTCAGCAAAACATCTCTTCCCACAGAGTAATTCCCCACAGAGTAATCTCTTCACCAAGTTTATTCCCCAACGGAGTCATCTTCTCCTACAGGTTTATTCTTGCAATCATCTTCGTGCATCATCCCCCAGCGGAAACAAAGAACTCAACACCATTCTCCAGCAGCTCCGGGATTTATTTTCCCCAACTAAAAACATCACATCTTCATACATCATGACATGCATACGCATCATACAACACAAATCTCATTTATTCTTGAGAACATCTTGACATCATGCAGTTCATACATCATGACATTGCATACAGCTAATGTTTTGCCTTTTCAGGAAAAGGTCAATCAAAAGATAACTAACATCAACCTTTCCAAGTCCCAGATTAACACCTGTAACAAGCCAGGAAAATTCTGTGGACGACTGATCGTAGGTTAATACCTGAAACCAGACAGGACAATTATCTATTTGACCATCATGAGGCAACCCTACACCGGTTCCTTCTCCTTCAGATGAAGTTTTACACAGACTCATCATCAGGCAACCCTATACAGGTTCCTTCCTTTCAGACGAAGTTTTACACGGACTCGTCCTCAGGCAACCCTACATCGGTTCCCCCTCAGTTCCAAGACGAAGTTTTACACGAACTTATCTCACAGTAACCTTACCCCGGTTCATCCTGAAGTTTTACACGAACTTATCTCACAGTAAACTTACCCCGGTTCATCCTGAAGTTTCACACGAACTTATCTCACAGTAACCTTACCCCGGTTCATCCTGAAGTTTCACACGAACTTATCTCACAGTAACCTTACCCCGGTTCATCCTGAAGTTTCACACGAACTTATCCCAAAGTAACCTTACCCAGGTTCCTCCTGAAGTTTCACACGAACTTATCCCAAAGTAACCTTACCCAGGTTCCTCCAGAAGTTTCACACAAACTTATCCCGAAACAACCCTACACCGGTTCTTTCTCAACTCCAGATGAAGTTTCACACGGACTCATCATCAAGCAACCCTACACCGGTTCCTTCTCAACTTCAGATGTAGTTTTACACGGACTCATCATAAAGCAACCCTACACAGGTTCCTTCCTCCCAAGATGCATTTTTACACGGACTCATCATAAAGCAACCCTACACAGGTACCTTCCCTCCAAAATGAAGTTTTACACGGACTCATCATCAGGTGACCCTACACCGGCTCCTTCTCGTTCCAAGATGCAGTTTCACACGGACTCATCATCAAGCAACCCTACACCGGTTCCTTCTCAACTTCAGATACAGTTTCACACGAACTCATCGTCAAAGTAACCTTACTCAGGTTCCTCCAGAGGTTTTACACAAACTTAGCCCGAAGTAACCTCACCCAGGTTCCTCCTTACAATTTCCCGACATAGTTTTTACCCAAACTCCTTACAAAGCAACCCTACACAGGTTCCTTCCTCCCAAGATGCAGTTTCACATGGACTCATCATCAGTCAACCCTACACAGGTTTCCTTCCTTCCAAAATGCAGTTTTACACGAACTCATCGTCAGGCAACCCTACACAGGTTCCTTCTTTCAACTTACAAGATCATAATTCAACAAACAATCTCCAGATGGCATCTGTAAGCCCATCCTCCTACCAACAATCCCTAAATGGCATCTGTAAGCCCATTCCCGACATCACATTGTTGATACTACACCATGTGAGTGCAAATTTCTAGGCACTTTAGTGTTCAATCATCTTCCCCCTTCGGATCACGAAAGGCACGCAAGCCAATCTACATCCTCAGGTCTAAGAAAATTGAACAGGGGCAACTGTTGTACCCCAAAATTTTCCCTCCCATATTCCTCAAGATTTGTCAAGAATGACCTTCAAAATGGCTCAAGGGCTCAAGGAGTGCACAGTCTAATCACCTTCTAAGACAGCTGAAATTAGGGTTTTGGTTCTTTCAAGGAATTTGGGGTTTTCAATGGTTCAATTAAGTCACATAGACCTATATACATTCTCAAGCACCTACATGCCAAGTTTCAAGACTCACAGTGCCAATTTGCACAGTCAAAAGCCTCATTTGATCTACAGTCAACTGCAAGGGCAAAATGGTCATTTTGCAGTCAAAAGGCAGAATTTTTGGTCAACATCTTATTTTGAGTTCACAATCATCATTTTATCAATCCTTGATCATGATTCCACAAGAATAGCTCAAAAATCATCAAGATGCAAAAGTTACTATTTTTGGGCAGCAGAAAAGTCAACTATACCTTGACCAGGGCATAACTCTTTCATGTTTTATCAGAAAAATTCCATCCAAGGCTCATTTTGAATAGGATGCAATTTCCTACAATCCATATTCACACTCCAAGTTCAAGAAATGCTCTCACAAGAAGTTGCCAATTTTTACATTATAGGTCAATTTCAAAAGTCAACAAAAGTACACTTTGAGTCAAAGGCCATAACTTGAGATTGGTAAATCCAAATGACATGGGACCAAGGGCATTGGTTAGAGGACTTCAAGAGATTTCCAAAATTTCCAAGAACATGGTCATATAATCAAAATTGAGCAAGTTGTGCATTGGAGAAGTTGGGAAATTTTCATGAATTTGCAAAAGTCAACTTTGCTCAAAACACCTTATTTTTGCTAATGAGCCTCAAATCTCTTCTTGAAACTTCACCCATGACCTATGCACGACCCATCAAGATTAATTGGATTTATTTTCTTATTTTTATTGATTAATTGGATTTTTAATTAATATTAATTCATTTAATCAATTTAAATCATAAGAAAATAGAAGATTTGTTTTTTAAATCTTTTTGTGAAGCAAATATGACCTAAACATGCTAGCAAATTCGTGCAAAAGTCAAAGATACAAAAAAATCCAAAATTGGCAACTTTGTTCAATCATGAAAAATCAAGAATATTTGATTTCCAATCAAAGATTTAAACATCAATGCACATGGATTGGATCTAATTTTTTGACCTAATTTGTTTCCCTTATATGCAAGCAAGCAAACGATACCCTAATGGACGATAGAAAGATGCAGAAAAGACCCTGTCCAATTCAAGAAATTCCAAGAAAATTGAAAATTTGTTCTTGCATTCCAGGCTAATTCAAGGCGTGCTATTCATTCAAACACATTGCAGGAGGTCCCAGAAACGTTTTACAATCAAATTCAGGCACTGAAGCTCAAGGAATCGCTGCATACAGTTTCACGGTTTGCCATTCTTACTCAGAATTATATATCTTGATTCATGCGCATTTAACACGTTTTCATGATTGTTTTGCATTGCTAGGAACCATACTGTGATCGGTGGATCTGGAACTGACTGTTTAACGCTGGTTCGCGAAATGTCGCGGAAGCAAGAGTCGCCACCGTCTTTTATTTTCTCCAAATGGAAAGGACAAAAGCACAGAAAAATTCCTTAAAGAGATTGCTCTCGGTTCGGGAGGTAGGTTATAGAAAGGGAAGGTGTTAGCACCCTTTCTATCCATGGTTATCCATGGGCTCTTAGATACTTGCTCATTTGTGTTTTCAAAAATGGTTTGTTTGCTTTTCAACTGTGGGTTTTAAAAAGTTTCTTTGAAAGTTTCAGATCGACTCTTGTGTCAGAGTGTTTGAAAAATTGCTTTGAAAGCTTTTGAAAAGGTGTTGGTGTGAAAAGATTTTTGTTTGTTTTAAAGAGAGCAAGTATCTACGAGTCGTCTACCTACCCTAAGGAATTTGTCTGTGTAAATGTCCTTTAAAGTAGTGCCATCCCACCATTGAGAGGTAGGTAGCACCACCGTTGGAGGTGTTCGGGTCAATTCGAGTTTGTAGGGACATGGTGATCACCAGAGCAATGGGAAGACACCTTAGAAGCTACCCTCATGCCAGGTTCCCGGATCATGAGGACTTACTAAGACATCCTCTACTCGACGATCACCTTTCGAGGCAAGGCAACAGTGAGGCGTACCCTAGGGGTGGTGTGTGCGATTCGTGTGTCGTGTTCATTTGTATTTTTGTCTTGTCATATCATTGGTGATCTACGCTTGATTTTATTTAAGGCCATTCATTCTTGCATGCTTTTTTGTTAACAGTTAAAAGAGTGCGGAAAAGTAAATTCTAAAGCTATTACAAATGGCGCGGGTCCACATCGCCAAAATTAAACCGGACCCGATTTGACGGAAAATAAATAAAGTAAAAGTACGAGAAGTAAATGTTACAAAGCTTTGGGAGAGATACATAATTATTTAAGCAAAAATAAAATAAATACGCGAATTAATGAGAATTAAACGACTCGAGGGCGTTGGACCCTTTTGCACAATTAAAATTAAGGAGGAATTAAAAATAAAATTAAAAGAAAATGTTTTTGGTATTTTTATGTTTTTTTTAAGATTTAATAAAAAGGAATTAATTAAAATTAAAATAAAATGTTAAACCTAGTTCTAATTATTTTTAAGTTATTAAGAAAATATTGGAGTTTTTAACCTAATTTAAACCTAAGCTATTTATGTACAATTTAATTATAAAAATAAATAAATAAATAATATTATGGTAAAAAGGAAAAATAAAAAAATATCAATTAAACCTAACTCTATCTTTTTTGTATTTTTGTTAAAAAGAATTAAAATTGCAACCTAATTAAAACTAAATAATTACATGTATTTATTTATGAAAATATTAGAATAAAATATTTTTTATATTTTTTATCTTTTCTGACTTTTTTATGATATTTTGTATTTTATATTTTGTAGAAACAATTTATTAAATCAAAACAATAAAGAGAATAGAATAATAATTGAAAAAATAAAACATAAGGGAAATTGCAAACCAGGGGGGTGGAAGTCCCAAAAGAGAGGTATAGACCCAAGCAGTTCTGGCCCAATAGCATTGGCTTATTTGGACTTTTTTGATAGCATGCTGAAGCGTTGACCAGGGTGCAGCGTGTTCCCCAATCCATAGCCATTGATCTGATGAGCCTGGACAGATGGACATTGATTCCTGAGGGTGTATGATGCGCTTTCACTATTGAGCCTGCACGTGAATTTGTATTGCAAAATAATAGAGAAAATAACGTAGACCTGGGACTCGAACCCAGGTCATGGATGTTACTACTACTATGCCTTGCCAGTTGTTCTGTATGCGCGTTTGGATTAATAAATGAATAACAAATATTATAAAGAAAAACAAGGGAGTTAGTGGGTAGCGCGCGAATTTTTCAAACGGACCAACCAAACCTCGCCACCACATCATCTTCTTCGTTCTATTTTATTTTTTTCTGAAACAAGAACTCATAGGCCACGGTTTTGAATACGTTCTCTTAGGCCTGTTTCCAGAAAATAGCGACTAGCCCTCAGTCGCTCATAAATTGAGCGCGAGGGTTGGTTTCTGTCCGTCCAAAGGCGCTTGTTTTGATGGCCAAGGTCCCAAGCCTCAATTTTGCTTTGTTTGAGAAGCCCCAATTCTGAGTCCTGTAAACCCTAAAAATCAAGTATGGCATATTTGTATACAACGCGTAAAAACGTAATTAAATCACATGGTAAGCATCAGAATGCATCATTGAATAAGAATATATAAACTAAATGTCATGGAAATGCCTTAAAATCAAGATGCGAGTATGCAGTTTTGTGAGAAAATTTTGGGTTCTGTACAGCGATTCTCGAGGCTTGGATGATTGTTCTTGATTGGAGTATGTCCAATGACCTTTGAGCAAGCTATTGAAACACAAATCCTGCCTTGAATCGCCCTGGAAGTATACTTTCAGTTGTGACTTTTTAGAGAGAAATTTCAAGTTTTTGGAGAGCTCTCTTGCGCAGCTTTTTGTCCCTTAGCATTAGGTTTCTCATCAGGCATATGTAGTGAACAAATTAGGTCAACAAAACTCAATAAAATCCAATGCCATAATGGTTTTTGGAAATTTGATTTTAAGGATCTTTTTCACATCTTTTTGCACATGTTTTTGTATCAATTAGCATCCAATCAAGCCAAATCTTTCCATAACTGCATAAGCACGAAATATTGAGTCTAAAACATGCATGAAAAGATTTATTAGGTCAAGTTATATATTTTTCATATATTTAAATGATTTAAATGAATTAATATAAATAATAATTCAAATAAATAAATAAATAATGAGAAAATACTTCCCTTTGGGCCAAGTGATCGTGCACATGCTTGGAATGATGATCATGGAAGAAAAATGGGCCCATTAGCAATTTTAGGTCATTTGGCTCAAAGTTGACTTTTCAAAATATCCAAAAATTTCCCAACTTCCACAAGGCATAACTTGCTCAATTTTTAAGCTTTTCTTATGTTCTTGGACATTTTGGAAAGGACTTTGAGTCCTCTAACCAATGCCTTTGGTCCCATGTCATTTTGATTTACCAATCTCAAGTTATGGCATTTGACTTAAAGTCCCTTTTTGTTGACTTTTGAAAATGACCTATAATGTTGAAATTGATAACTTTTTGTGAGAGCATTTCTTGGACTTGAAGTATGAAGATGAGTTGTAGGAAATGTCTTTCTCTTCAAAATGAGCTTTGGATGTAATTTTTCTGATAATCCATGTGAAAGTTATGCCCTGGTCAATTTCAGTTGACTTTTTCAACTGTCCAAATAAGGAAACTTTTGCATCTTGATGATTTTCTGAGCCAAATTTGGAGAATCATGATCAAGCATTGATCAAATGATGTTTGTGGCTTCAAAATGATATGTTGACCAAAAATTTGAACTTTTGACTGTCAAATGACCATTTTGCCCCTACAGTTGACTGTAGTGCAATTTAGGGTTTTGACTGTGCAATTTTGAGCTGAATGCCTTGAAACTTGATATGAGGATGCTTGACCATGTTTGTAGGCATATGAGACTTGATTGGCCTTTTGAAAACTTCCTTTTCTTGATCAGAACACAAACCCTAGTTTTGACTGTATAGGAGACCTTTGCACTGTGCCACCCTTGGGGAATTTTGTGACTTGGCTTGGCAATTTCTTGAAGAATATGGGAGGGCAAATTTTGGGGTACAACAGTTGCCCCTGTTCAATCTTCTTAGACCTGAGGATGCAGATTGGCTGACGTGCCTTTCGTAATCCGAGGGTAGAAGATGATTGAACACTAGAGTGCCCAGGAATTTGCGCTCACATAGTAGCCGTGTGGTGGGAATGGGCTTATAGATGCCATTTAGAGGTTGATGAATAGGATGATGGGCTTATAGATGCCATCTGGATGTTGATCGCGTAGGAGATTCCTTAGCGAGAACCTGCATACCTGCAAAAGAACAAATGAGTACCTGACACGTTGCAGGAGCTAATTTTCAGATGCTTGGTAAAGATGCGTCCTGACTGGTTACAGGAGCTGAGTCTGGAGCTTCAAACGGAGATGAATGAACCAGGGATGGTTACTACCTTAGCATGAATGGTAAGAGAACCTTGGGCGACTTTAACCTCAATAACGCTCGTTGAGAAAAATCTTAGCGGGAATTACCATCTTTGCAGTATCGGGAAGAGAACCATAGGCACTTATAATCTGAAAGGGAATTGTCACCTCACTCACCGTCGGAGAGGAAACCATAAGAAAAGGAATTATCACCTCACTCACCGTCGGAGAGGGGACCATAGGAGATTATCACCTCACTCACCGTCGAAGAGGGAAACATCTGAAAAGGAATTACCACCTCACTCACCGTTGGAGAGGGGACCATAGGAGACTATCACCTCACACTCACCGTCGGAGAGGGAAACATCTGAAAAGGGACTTACCACCTCACTCGCCGTTGGAGAGGGAACCATAGGAGACTATCACCTCACACTCACCGTCGGAGAGGGAAACATCTGAAAAGGAATTACCACCTCACTCACCGTTGGAGAGGGGACCATAGGAGACTATCACCTCACTCACCGTCAGAGAGGGAAACATCTGAAAAGGAATTACCACCTCACTCACCGTTGGAGAGGGGACCATAGGAGACTATCACCTCACTCACCGTCGGAGAGGGAAACATCTGAAAAAGGACTTACCACCTCACTCACCGTCGGAGAGGGAACCATAGGAGACTATCACCTCACTCACCGTCGGAGAGGGAAACATCTGAAAAGGACTTACCACCTCACTCACCGTCGGAGAGGGAACCACAGGAGACTATCACCTCACTCACCGTCGGAGAGGGAAACATCTTGAAAAGGAATTACCACCTCACTCACCGTTGGAGAGGGGACCATAGCTTCTGCTGAGTCTTTATCAGAAAAATCTGTTGGGAGTCGATTTAGCTGAACCGGACAAGGTCTTGGAATATCTTCAACTGGACAAGAATCAGGGAGATCTTAGGGTCGATCTGACTGAACCAGAGAAGGCCTTTGACTGGATAAGCATCAGGAAAATCTTGGGGTCGATTTAACTGAACCGGACAAGGTCTTGGAATGTCTTCAACTGGAATAAGTGTCAGAACGCCGCCATATCTGGTTCATATCTGGACTATATCTGGAAGGAAATCTGGAAGCAGTATCAGAACGTCACCATATCTGGTTTACATCTGAAACTATATCTGAAAGGAAATCTGGAAGCAGCATCAGAACGTCACCATCTCTGGGTCATATCTGAAACTATATCTAGAAGAATATCTGGAAGCAGCATCAGAACGTCACCATCTCTGGGTCATATCTGAAACTATATCTAGAAGGAAATCTGGAAGTAGTATCAGAACGTCACCATATCTGGTTTACATCTGAAACTATATCTGGAAGGAAATCTGGAAGCAGTATCAGAACGTCACCATCTCTGGGTCATATCTGAAACTATATCTAGAAGAATATCTGGAAGCAGCATCAGAACGTCACCATCTCTGGGTCATATCTGAAACTATATCTAGAAGGAAATCTGGAAGCAGTATCAGAACGTCACCATATCTGGTTTACATCTGAAACTATATCTGGAAGGAAATCTGGAAGCAGTATCAGAACGTCGCCATATTTAGGTCATATCTGAAACTATATCTGGAAGGAAATCTGGAAGCAGTATCAGAACGTCGCCATATTTAGGTCATATCTGAAACTATATCTATAAGGAAATCTGGAAGAAGTATCAGAACGTCGCCATATCTGGTTTACATCTGAAACTATATCTAGAAAGAATTGCGATAGTTGATAGTAATCATTTCGGTATTGATCTTTTTCCTGAAAAGGCAAAACATAATTGTATGCAAAATCATGATGCATGAACTGTATGTCTTCAAAATCAATGAGATTCGTGTAGTATGATGCCTATGCATGCTATAATGTATGAAGATGTGATGTTTATGAATGTATATTTGTCTAAGAAAATAAATCCTTGACGGGTGTCGGGAAGTTGTATCCTGGGCTGATGTTGAGGAATAGATTTTGCTTCCACTGGGGATGATAACTGCAAGAATACCGGTAGGAGAAGATGACTCCGTTGGGGGATGAACTTGGCAAATGGAAGATTCTGCGGGGAGCAAAGATACTCTAGTGACCATGCTGGGAAGCAATACTCTGTGGGAAGAGGGATACCTTGCTGAGTGTTGATAATAGTTTGCTGGGGATCAGAAGGCTTTGTAGACGACGCTTTTTCCGTGGCTTTTGGCTGAGGATAACCCAGTTATATCCTGTTAAGGAAATAACTCTTTAAATCAAGCCGGACGACGCGTTCGTGTTCTGCGAGGGTAAGCTTCCAGGATCTACTGGGGATAAGCTTACTGCTTGAGGAGATGGATTCCACCTTTTCTGGGGGAGCTGGATTGGACTCTCCTGGGGAAGTATTGAACTGTATTGGTTAAGTTCTTCAACGGAACCTACCCTGCTACCTTGGAGGATAGAACAATCAGATTGCTTAGACCACTCTTTATTGCCCCTGTTTCTATGGGGGAGGCCCTTGTGGGGTGCTGATAGTTGTTGATGGACGAACCTTCTTCTGGTAGACAGATGGCAGGACATAGTCGTACGTTTTAATCCCGCCCTTTCGGGTTTTCAGTCCACCGGGATACCCATTTTTGCTCAAGCCGCCTTTTCAGGTTTTCGACTTGCCGGGTGTACAGATTTTTTCATTTCATCCCTTCATTTTGCCCGAACCCTTTTGGTTCGCCGGGAAGCCCTTATTTTTTCCTAGGTGTGTCAACCTAGCGGGTCTTTGATTTTGCGTAGTATTTTTCGACTATGTCCACGCTCTTAGAATGCAGGTAGGTGCCCCTGGCTGCTTGTGTTGCCATATTACCAGAAGGTGTCTGATCGTGCAAGATTCGTTGCTGGAGTGCCCCAAGTGACTCGGGCAGAGATTTTCCCCAGGCTTTTTGGCCTTTTGAGAGATTCTCTGGATTTTGACTTAACTGCCCCAGATGATAGACCATGATCATGCCGTGCCCCTTGATTGGAGATACTCTTGTTCATTGGACTTTCGTCATGCGAATTTCTATGTTGTTCAAACAAAAAGTCATATGGAAACAAAGTTATGTCAAAAATGCAAAGCTTACGTCTGTCTTGAAGATTTTGAAAATGCGTTCTTTTCATAAAACAAGTGAATGTTTGTAAAATGTGATGTCAACTCTGTATTCACCGTAGGCCTTAAGGAGTCAGGATACCTTTCGTAACAGTATGCTTTCGAACTAACCCGTGCTTCAGCTAGGACTTTTAAGGGTTGTAACGTGGCCTGGTTCACGGTTTAAGAAACAAAGGATAAAGGCTCAAATTATTTATACCCACCCGCTCTTCGTAATGTTCTCCAAACCTAAACTCAGTTGATCGTGCGTTAGACCTTGCTTGAGTCTTTGCTTTGATGTTCCAATAATGGTTCAGATGTTGATGATTTCTTTTGAATAGGCAGTCATCTTTGTTTTTGTTGAGGGTTTGTATGACCTCTTTCTTTTTGATTTTTGTTATCCCTTTCTTTTTGCCTGAACTGTTTCCTTTTTGGAATTACAGTCAGCGGGATGCCCCAGTTTCATAAGTCCCTTTTACAGGTTTTGACTTCATGGGCTATTCGTTGATGATTTTTTTTTTTTTGATAATGACTGCCTTTCTTTATTGATCATTCGGAACCATCACTGTCTTTCTTTGTTTTATAAGGATCTTCTTGGTGCCATTCGTTATGCACTTGGATCAACTGAGAGAACTACCCTTCCCCAGGTTATGATTAAGGGTTTTAGATTTCGAAAAGAAAAAACTCTTACTTCTTTGGCTCAGAGGGGTTAACGAGGGATTATCATCCTTATAACTCCAGTGTTTAGGGATTGAAACAATGCTTGTACCTCATCAGCGGGGTCTGTTCAAAAGCATACTGTAGGTTGCGGTATCGTTTTCGTCATCCTCCCTCAAGAGGCTTAGAATTTTAGATCAAGAGTTGACATCAGAAAAATATGAAAAGAAATTTGAACATAATGAAAACAATTGTATTAATTTCCAAAACAGACGTATGCGATGCATTGATAGAATAAAAGAGTTTGCTATGACATTAATTGTTTGTATAAGCAAAGAAAAATACAACTTAAAAATTCAAATAAACAAAAGGCTTCAATGATTGGGTAACGGAGCAGTGATTATGTTCGGAGTCTCAGGTACTTCAAACTGAATCTCCCCGGCGTCGATCATGTCTTGAATTTTGTTCTTGAGAGGCCAGCAGTTGTCCGTAGTATGCCCCGGGCTATCAGAATGATATGCGCACCTATCGTTGGGATGATAGTTAGGAGCCGAAGTGTTCGGATTCCGAAGGGGAGCCCTTAAGGTGATCAGCCCTGCCTTCAACATTTGTTGTAGTGCTTGATCCAGCGACATGTTGAGTTTGGTATACTGTCGTTTCTCCTTGCGCTGCTGCCCCTGTCCTTGTTGAGCAGGTCCAGGATTGGAGATCTGGATTGCCCCTACCTCATGACGGCTCTTTTTACCGTGCACAGCATTGGATTCTTTCTTTCCATGATGAGGTTTTTTATCAGAAGGTGCAGCCTCTTGAATTTTCCCAGACCGGATACCAGCTTATATTCGCTCTCCAGTCAAGATAAGATCTGTGAATCCAGCAGACGAATTCCCAATTAGGTGGTTGTAGAATGGACCAGACAGGGTCCCCAAGAACATATCGACAAGTTCCCGATCAGTCAGAGGTGGTTGTACCCTTCCAGCAAGATCCCTCCATTTCTGCGCATATTCTTTAAAACCTTCACTTGATCCTAACGACATACCCTGGAGTTGGGTACGCGTAGGAGCAAGGTCGGCATTATATTGATACTGCTTGTAGAAAGCAGTAGCCAACTCCTCCCAGTTACGAACCTTGGTCCCATCTAGCTGATAGAACCATTCGAGATGAGTCCCTGAAAGACTCTCCTGAAAGAAGTGGATCCACAAATTCTTGTCCACCGTATATGGTTGAATCTTCCGAACATAGGACCTGAGATGTAACTTGGGACAAGACGCCCCGTCATACTTGGTAAAGGATGGTGCTTTGAACTTCCGAGGAATAATCACACCAGTTAACAAACCCAGATCTCCAAAATCCAGCCCAGGTACCTGTTGGATCTCCATAGCATTCAGCCTATCCTCCAACTGTTTGTACTTGTCTTCGGCAGGAGGTTATTGTTCGTCGTTGAAATCTGTCTCGTTGTCGGAGACCACTGGACTGGGAACCCTTTCCCCCTGATGACTACCTTCCCTCACAGATGGAGTTGTCCTCTCAGTTTCAATCTGCGGTGTGTTCCCAGACCTGCGTCTAGGGCTGAACAAAACAGTCCTCTTCTTCTTCTTTTCTTTCTTTAAGAGAAAAGCCTTCAGATCTTGTTGCCCCTGGGTCAAATTCATGATCAACCCTTGGAACTGGGCATTCTGAGCCTGGAGGGCCTTGATAGACTGCTCAGCTGATGATTCAGGATTCATGACGATCGGCTGAAATAAACAGCGAAGAAGGGTAAGCAACCTGTCAAAGGGATACCTGTAATGCAATGAGATGTATGATATGCATGTAATGTTTTCAAGGACCTCGCGGGGTAGACAAAAAATTTGTTAGACTTGAAAACCGGTAACTTGATTGAAGGTACTTCATGTTGTTGAGAGTCCTTCTTCAAGGGTCAAAAGCTCACCATATCCAGTGGGTCATAGCCCCTGACAACCTTGGCTAGAGGAAAATAAATCCTCTTTGCCCCTTGCTGGGATAATTGTTCATCATGACCTGCATCACAAGCCCTTGAGATCCTTGAAATGGGTGAGGATGTATGCAATGGTATGATGTCATGATGCATGGGGTAATGTGAGTAACCCTGTTATGAGTCCCGATTAAGGACTGCAAACCAAAACCTGCAAGAAACAAGTGTCAGGTAACAAGCATGCAGATAGTCAAGTACGAAGGCACACAAGTCACACAAGACAAGCCCTTAAGGTTTAAGGCCAGCATGGGGTCTGGGTAGTACCCTCTTGAAGTTGGTGGGCTCAACCTGTCCTAATCAAAGTAACCGGGTTCTAAGGATCCCAATATCACGGGATTGCTTTCATTGCTCATCGTTTCGATTTAGCCACTGAACTGGCGACCGAAATATTCCAGGAAAGCAACCCTCAATTGAGTGTAGTATCGAGTATCAACCAACCTCGGACTGCACCAAAGTCAGTTATCTCACTACCCTAAAGAGGCCAAGATAGTTCAATTAAGGTTCCTAAGGTCTGTTGATGCTTCACGACACCACGCGGAGGCCCCGTACTCTTCTTGACTGAACTCAAGGGTTACCGGTACACACCAAAGTGCCACATCAACATAGCAGACTGTTTCAACCATGTCGGTATACCCCGCACAGTTCCCTCACAGCCTTGTTGCTACTTTCTAAGAAGGTATCCCCCAGATCCGGGTTAGGATCTATAGAACTCCCAAGCAACCCACAATTTAAAGCACACAAGGAAAACAATTGAAAACACAGTTATGAACTAACCCTAAGGTACACCTCACTTTAAGTTTATATCCCCAGCAGAGTCGCCAGTTCTGTGATCGGTGGATCTGGAACTGACTGTTTAACGCTGGTTCGCGAAATGTCGCGGAAGCAAGAGTCGCCACCGTCTTTTATTTTCTCCAAATGGAAAGGACAAAAGCACAGAAAAATTCCTTAAAGAGATTGCTCTCGGTTCGGGAGGTAGGTTATAGAAAGGGAAGGTGTTAGCATCCTTTCTATCCATGGTTATCCATGGGCTCTTAGATACTTGCTCATTTGTGTTTTCAAAAATGGTTTGTTTGCTTTTCAACTGTGGGTTTTAAAAAGTTTCTTTGAAAGTTTCAGATCGACTCTTGTGTCAGAGTGTTTGAAAAATTGCTTTGAAAGCTTTTGAAAAGGTGTTGGTGTGAAAAGATTTTTGTTTGTTTTAAAGAGAGCAAGTATCTACGAGTCGTCTACCTACCCTAAGGAATTTGTCTGTGTAAATGTCCTTTAAAGTAGTGCCATCCCACCATTGAGAGGTAGGTAGCACCACCGTTGGAGGTGTTCGGGTCAATTCGAGTTTGTAGGGACATGGTGATCACCAGAGCAATGGGAAGACACCTTAGAAGCTACCCTCATGCCAGGTTCCCGGATCATGAGGACTTACTAAGACATCCTCTACTCGACGATCACCTTTCGAGGCAAGGCAACAGTGAGGCGTACCCTAGGGGTGGTGTGTGCGATTCGTGTGTCGTGTTCATTTGTATTTTTGTCTTGTCATATCATTGGTGATCTACGCTTGATTTTATTTAAGGCCATTCATTCTTGCATGCTTTTTTGTTAACAGTTAAAAGAGTGCGGAAAAGTAAATTCTAAAGCTATTACAAATGGCGCGGGTCCACATCGCCAAAATTAAACCGGACCCGATTTGACGGAAAATAAATAAAGTAAAAGTACGAGAAGTAAATGTTACAAAGCTTTGGGAGAGATACATAATTATTTAAGCAAAAATAAAATAAATACGCGAATTAATGAGAATTAAACGACTCGAGGGCGTTGGACCCTTTTGCACAATTAAAATTAAGGAGGAATTAAAAATAAAATTAAAAGAAAATGTTTTTGGTATTTTTATGTTTTTTTTAAGATTTAATAAAAAGGAATTAATTAAAATTAAAATAAAATGTTAAACCTAGTTCTAATTATTTTTAAGTTATTAAGAAAATATTGGAGTTTTTAACCTAATTTAAACCTAAGCTATTTATGTACAATTTAATTATAAAAATAAATAAATAAATAATATTATGGTAAAAAGGAAAAATAAAAAAATATCAATTAAACCTAACTCTATCTTTTTTGTATTTTTGTTAAAAAGAATTAAAATTGCAACCTAATTAAAACTAAATAATTACATGTATTTATTTATGAAAATATTAGAATAAAATATTTTTTATATTTTTTATCTTTTCTGGCTTTTTTATGATATTTTGTATTTTATATTTTGTAGAAACAATTTATTAAATCAAAACAATAAAGAGAATAGAATAATAATTGAAAAAATAAAACATAAGGGAAATTGCAAACCAGGGGGGTGGAAGTCCCAAAAGAGAGGTATAGACCCAAGCAGTTCTGGCCCAATAGCATTGGCTTATTTGGACTTTTTTGATAGCATGCTGAAGCGTTGACCAGGGTGCAGCGTGTTCCCCAATCCATAGCCATTGATCTGATGAGCCTGGACAGATGGACATTGATTCCTGAGGGTGTATGATGCGCTTTCACTATTGAGCCTGCACGTGAATTTGTATTGCAAAATAATAGAGAAAATAACGTAGACCTGGGACTCGAACCCAGGTCATGGATGTTACTACTACTATGCCTTGCCAGTTGTTCTGTATGCGCGTTTGGATTAATAAATGAATAACAAATATTATAAAGAAAAACAAGGGAGTTAGTGGGTAGCGCGCGAATTTTTCAAACGGACCAACCAAACCTCGCCACCACATCATCTTCTTCGTCCTATTTTATTTTTTTCTGAAACAAGAACTCATAGGCCACGGTTTTGAAGACGTTCTCTTAGGCCTGTTTCCAGAAAATAGCGACTAGCCCTCAGTCGCTCATAAATTGAGCGCGAGGGTTGGTTTCTGTCCGTCCAAAGGCGCTTGTTTTGATGGCCAAGGTCCCAAGCCTCAATTTTGCTTTGTTTGAGAAGCCCCAATTCTGAGTCCTGTAAACCCTAAAAATCAAGTATGGCATATTTGTATACAACGCGTAAAAACGTAATTAAATCACATGGTAAGCATCAGAATGCATCATTGAATAAGAATATATAAACTAAATGTCATGGAAATGCCTTAAAATCAAGATGCGAGTATGCAGTTTTGTGAGAAAATTTTGGGTTCTGTACAGCGATTCTCGAGGCTTGGATGATTGTTCTTGATTGGAGTATGTCCAATGACCTTTGAGCAAGCTATTGAAACACAAATCCTGCCTTGAATCGCCCTGGAAGTATACTTTCAGTTTTGACTTTTTAGAGAGAAATTTCAAGTTTTTGGAGAGCTCTCTTGCGCAGCTTTTTGTCCCTTAGCATTAGGTTTCTCATCAGGCATATGTAGTGAACAAATTAGGTCAACAAAACTCAATAAAATCCAATGCCATAATGGTTTTTGGAAATTTGATTTTAAGGATCTTTTTCACATCTTTTTGCACATGTTTTTGTATCAATTAGCATATAATCAAGCCAAATCTTTCCATAACTGCATAAGCACGAAATATTGAGTCTAAAACATGCATGAAAAGATTTATTAGGTCAAGTTATATATTTTTCATATATTTAAATGATTTAAATGAATTAATATAAATAATAATTCAAATAAATAAATAAAAAATGAGAAAATACTTCCCTTTGGGCCAAGTGATCGTGCACATGCTTGGAATGATGAATCATGGAATAAAAATGGGCCCATTAGCAATTTTAGGTCATTTGGCTCAAAGTTGACTTTTCAAAATATCCAAACATTTCCCAACTTCCACAAGGCATAACTTGCTCAATTTTTAAGATTTTCTCATGTTCTTGGACATTTTGGAAAGGTCTTTAAGTCCTCTAACCAATGCCTTTGGTCCCATGTAATTTTGAGTTACCAATCTCAAGTTATGGCCTTTGACTTAAAGTCCCTTTTTGTTGACTTTTGAAAATGACCTATAATGTTGAAATTGATAACTTTTTGTGAGAGCATTTCTTGGACTTGAAGTATGAAGATGAGTTGTAGGAAATGTCTTTCTCTTCAAAATGAGCTTTGGATGGAATTTTTCTGATAATCCATGAGAAAGTTATGCCCTGGTCAATTTCAGTTGACTTTTTCAGCTGTCCAAATAAGGAAACTTTTGCATCTTGATGATTTTCTGAGCCAAATTTTGAGAATCATGATCAAGCATTGATCAAATGATGTTTGTGGCTTCAAAATGATATGTTGACCAAAAATTTGAACTTTTGACTGTCAAATGACCATTTTGCCCCTATAATTGTCTGTAGTGCAATTTAGGGTTTTGACTGTGCAATTTTGAGCTGAATGCCTTGAAACTTGATATGAGGATGCTTGACCATGTTTGTAGGCATATGAGACTTGATTGGGCTTTTGAAAACTTCCTTTTCTTGATCAGAACACAAACCCTAGTTTTGACTGTATAGGAGACCTTTGCACTGTGCCACCCTTGGGGAATTTTGTGACTTGGCTTGGCAATTTCTTGAAGAATATGGGAGGGCAAATTTTGGGGTACAACACATACGAAGCTAAGGGTATGATTGAATTAAATTATAATGCCCTGAATCAAAAGATGCCATGATCAAATTTCTAAGGTTCTTGAGCTTTCAATTAGGGCTTTCTAAACCAGGAAAAATTAGGACTCATGAGATGCATGACTGAACTCGTGTGGCCAAGACGAACATAACCCACCCATCGCGAAATATTTATGCTTGCTAGATTTCTAATCGCTATTTTTCGTGCAGCTAGATAGTGGAGGTTAAAAACCCCCGCTATCTGATTCTAATTGTGCAGAAAAAACGAAGAAGACGATAATGTGTTGACATACCATTGGACAATTTGAAAAGCGCGCGTTATTTTGTTTTATTACAGAGTATTGATTATTTTCATATATAATTATTGCTCTTTATTTTAATTACAATTGATGCAGCTTAGTGGAATGGTTAGTGCGTTGGCCTGGTAGCGTTGGGACCTAGGTTCGAATCACAGGTCCCCCAAAACATTTATCCTATTTTGCTTCATATAATCACATGCAGGTTTCAAAAGATGTTCTACCATATGCTTCAGATCCCAGCGTGCCATGTGGCTTCAGGCCAAGATCCAGTGGCCTAAGATGATGACTACCGTAGTCCTTAGTCAACCAGCGCATGGATAATCTCAAAGGTCAAATGAGGCTTGAGCATTGTTGGGCCAAAAAATTCCAAAGACACCTCCTAATTGGGCCAACACCCCCCTGAGTTTATTTTCTTCTTCTCCTTTTTATTTTTACTTAAATTGTTTTTATTAATTTTTTAATTAACTACTAACTAAAACAAATTAATATTTATTTTCATAATAAATTCAGAAAAACATAAAAAAATATAATATTTTAATTTATTAAATTTAATTAGTTATTTTTGTAAATAAATACTAACATAATTAATTTAGTTTTAATTAGGTTAATTCTAACTTTTTTTCACAATAAATAAAATTAATATAGAATTAGGATTTTTAATAACTTTTTGACCATCTTTTATTTTTCCCTTAAAAAACATAAAAAGCTCAAAAAATATCTTTATTTTATTTAATTAATTAATTAGTTTAGATTTAATTAAATGCAAAATAATAAAAACCTCTTTTCTTTCTCAAAAAGGGTCAAAACCCTAAAAACTCTCCGATCCAATTTTTCTCGCGCGTGTGATTATTCTTGATTCATATTTTGATCCATATATTATGTAATTGTTCCAAGGATGTAATAGCTTTAATTAGTACCTTTTTATCGCTTTCATTTATTTTCCACAATTTACTTTTCCAAGGGTTTGTTTTTGGCGATGTAAATACCTGACGCCTTGTAATAGCTTAGCTTTATTTTCCGTAACTATTAACTGCTAGATATATGCTAATTAGGCTACGCATGACAAGACTTATCCTTAAAATAAAATCAATCGTAGCTCACCATAACATGTACAAAGATAACATAATTGAAACCTGACACACTCGCACATGCCACTCTTAGGGTACGCCTCATTTGATTGCCTCGACGCGGTCATTGAGTATAGGGTGTTTTAGAGGTCGCCCTCCTGTCTAAAGATCAAAGTTGCCTCGAAACGGTTGCCTCGATAAAAAACGATCTAAGACATTAGGGTTACCGCTAAGGCGTCCTACTATTGCTTTAGTGACCACATGTTCCTATAATCGAATTGACCCGAAAACTCCGACAACGGTGCTACCTACTTCTCAATAGTGGGATAGCATTGTCTAAAGGACATTTACACAGCTTAATTTCTTTTGAGTAGGTAGAGGTTCTCAGGTACTTGCTCTTTCAAAACAAAAATACTTTTCGCACCTACACTTTTCAAACAAAAGTTTTCAAACAACACTTCATACACTCTTGAGGACAGACACAAGAGTTAAATCGAAGTTTTCAAACAAACTTTTTCAAAACCCACAAACACAAGAAAAGCAAAACATTTTGAAAACATAGTGAGCAAGTACCTAAGAGCCCGTGGATAACCATGGATAGAAAGGGTGCTAACACCTTCCCTTTCTATAATCTACCTCCCGAACCCGAGAAACATCTCGAAAAGGAATTTTGCTGTGCTTTTGTCCTTTCCTTGTTGGAGCAAATAAAAGACGGTGACGACTCTTGCTTACCGCGACATTTCGCGAACCAGCATTAAAAAACAGTCAGTTCTATTTCCACCGATCACAGGTACTTACCTACAAACTCCATGCAAGCCTAAAACTAAGGACTTGTCTGCTTTGTGTGTATATAATTATTTGTATATAAACTTGCTTACCTCGCATATCTTTACATAACATCATACCATAGAATTTTCAATAACCATTTCAAGGATCTCGAGGGTCTTTGATGCAGGGTCATGTTGACCCAGACGTCTACCAAGGGGCAAGAGGATTTATTTTCCTCTAACCAAACGCCGTCAAAAATCAAGTATAATAACTTGAGTCAATGGCTGTGACCCACTTGACATGGTGAGCTTAATTCTCGTGGAAGGACATCCACCGATACAAAGTTCTCCAATCAAAGATGTTGATCAAAGTTCAACTTCTAACTGTTTCTTGTGTTTACCCCACGAGATCCTTGAAAACTTTGCATATATATCATACATATCATTGCATAACAGGATTCATAACAGGTTTCTCATCTCCTCCGCTGTTTATTTCAGCAATGGATCTTGAACAAACTGTGAAAGATCTTCAAGCTCAAAACGCTCAGTTCCAACAAATGTTCCTGGCTATGGCTAAGGGGCAAGAGGATCTGAAAAATCTCCTTCTCAAAGACAAGAAGTCCAAGAAGTCAGTATGCGTCTTGAACTTGAGAAGAAGACCTAGAGGACCAGTCAAAAGAGATCTAGATCTTTCAACTCTATCCAACATGGGGGATAGTCATGACGAAGACAACAGTCTGGAGATTTATGAAGCTGAAGCTGACTACTCCGAGGAACAATATCCTCCCACTGATGACAATTACAAACATTTGGAGGATCACCTCAGTGCTATGGAGATTCAATAGATACCTGGCTTGGATTTAGGAGACATGGGTTTGGTTTCTGGAGTGGTCATCCTGCCAAAGCTCAAAATCCCTACCTTTGCCCTGTACAATGGAGTCTCTTGCCCTAAGATGCATTTAAAGTATTATGTCCGCAAGATTCAACCATACACAACTGATCCAAAGCTTTGGATCCATTTCTTCCAAGAGAGCCTAGTAGGGACTCAACTCGAATGGTTCTATCAATTGGAGCGTTCTCGCATCCACACCTAGGAGGATTTAGCTGCTGCTTTCTATAAGCAGTATCAGTACAATGCTGATCTTGCACCAACTCGTGCGCAATTGCAGAACATGACCATGAGTTCCAACGAGAGCTTCAAAGGGTATGCCCAAAAGCGGAGAGACTTGGCTGGTAGGGTGCAGCCCTCTTTAACTGACGGGACCTAATTGACATCTTTATGGGAACTTTGACAGAACCTTTCTTCAAACATCTGATCGGAAGTTCCTCAGCCGGGTTCACCGAGCTAATACTGACCGGCGAAAGGGTCGAAGCTGGCATCAAAAGTGGAAAGATCCAAGGAGCTACACCTTCTGATGATCAGAAAAATCTATACAATGGGAAGAAAGAGTCCAATGATGTGTATGGTCAAAAGAGTCGTCATGACCAACACGTAGGAGAAATCTTGATCTCTAATCCTACTTCTGCTCAACAAAGACAGGGGCATCAGCGTAAGGAGGTCGCGCTTAAAATACACTTCACTAAGATCAAGATGTCACTGGCTCAAGCGCTACAACACATGTTCAAGGCAGGGATGATTACGTTAAAGGCTCCTCTCCGGAACCCAAATGCCTCCGCTCCTACCTATCATCCCAATGAAAGGTGTGCATACCACTCTGATATTCTGGGACATGACATAAACAACTGTTGGGCTCTGAAGAACAAGGTCCAAGACATGATTGATGCCAAGGAGATCGAGTTTGACCCTCTAGAGACTCCAAACATAATCACTGCTCCTATGACGAATCATTGAAAGCTTTTGTCCATTTGATTTTTCAAGTTGTAATCTCTTTTATTATTCAAACAATTATCTATTAATGTCAAACGTTGTTTCATTAATGCATTGCATATGTTTGTCTTGAATTCATTCATTCAATATATTTAAACTATGTTTTTTACTCTCTTTATGACATTCAACTCTTGATAAAAGTTACAAGCCTTTAGAGGGAGGATGACGAAAACAATGCCATAATCTCATATAGTATGCTTTTGGACAGACCTTGCTGACGATGTACATGCATTCTTTCAAATCCTAAACACTAGAGTTATAAGGAAGATAATCCCTAGTCAACCCCTTCGAGCCAAAGAAGTATAAGTTTTTGTTTTAACATAAATTGAAACCTTTAATCAAAACCTGGGGCAGGGTAGTTTCTCAGTTAATTAAAACGCGCGTTAAGCCGCAAACTCTCATCTCGTAATACAACGAATGACATCAAAAAACATTCCTCTGGGGTCAAAAGACAGCGATGGTTCCCTACCAAATAGACAGTCATTATTTCTCAAAAAAGTAAAGCCCACTAAGTCAAAACCTACGAAGGAGACTTAAAGAAAACTGGGGCATCCCGCTGACTGTAATCTCAAAACAAGAACAATCATGCAAAAATTAGGGATAACAAATCAAGTAAAAAGAGGTCACTACAAATCCTCAACAACATGTAAATGTTGCAAAAAAATGACTGCCTTCCGACAAACTCAACCTGTCTAAACCATCACCAAAATGTCATTCCAGACTCAATTGGAGTTTAAACGCGCAATTAACTGAGCTTAGGACTGAAGAACATCACGAAGAACGGGTGGGTACAAATACACTTTGAGCCTTTATCCTTTGTTTTTTAAACCGTGAACCAAGCCACGTTACAAACTTTCAAAAGTCCTAATTGAAGCATGGGTTAGTTCGAAAGCATACTGTTACAAAAGGTATCCTGACTACTGTAAGGTTGTGCTCTAAATCCTGAGTTTGAATTTTCTTAACAAAATTTCTTTACTCGCTAAAACACATTTTTAAAAATTAAAGACAAACATAAACTTTGCATTACTTGAATATCACTGTTTGCATATGGCTATTAGTTTGACAGTGGATAAATTCACACAATGAATATCTAGTGAACGAAAGCTCTCTCAGTGAACAAAATCAATTCAAGAAGGACGACACTTCCATTGACAAATATCCTATCAACAGGGGGACATGACATGTCACTATCCAGCACACCTGGGGCAGTCCAGTCAAGATTCCAAGGAATCTCTCAAGAATTGTAGAGTAACTAGGGACAAGTCTCCATCTCCGTCACTTGGGGAATTGAACGCCAATATCAATAATGGGTTATGTATGGGCAAACATTTCCTGGAAGTGCCACAAACACTTGCTGCTAGGGGCAATGACAAGTCTCCCCAAAATCTTTCTCATAGGATGACTCCCAGCAAGCGTTTAATCTCTGAAAACCTTTCCCCAACTGAAACAACCTCAAGAATCCTCGAGGACTTTCCCCAACGAGGTCATCACCTCTCAAGCAGGCCGGCGACAGGGTTTATTTCCCCAACAAAAGGTAGGATTCCCCAACTTTAGTTTGCCTCTCCGACTACTACAAGTCAAAGGACCACGACTCCTCTTCCCCAGTAAGACTACTCTATAATCCCCGGCAAGTTACTGTGAAACCTGGACCCGACCAGATATCAGTTCAACTTCGATTTCCCAGTAGAGCGACGGACAACCGAGACTCCTGAACTCTTTTCCCAAGCAGGAATAAACATTCTCCCCACAGAGTTTTCAATGTTCCCCAACGGAGTTCTCCTCAAGCAACAAAATAGGAATCCCCAGTGGAAACATTCTAAGCAAAGTTTGAAGACACACCAACTCTTCAACAGCAGTCCAGGATTTAACGACTCCCCAGCATTTGTCAAGGATTTATTTTCCCAAACAAAAATACATTCATTTTACATGTCACATTTCATACATCCTATTTGCAAACATGATAAACTGCATACAACACAATCTCATTCATTTTCAGAACATCACGACATCATGCATGTCATACATCATGACATTGCATACAACTAACATTTTACCTTTTTCATGAAAAGGTAAATCAACAGATGGCTACCATCAACCTTTTCAAGTTCCAGATTAATACATGTAACAAGCCAGGAAAACTATCTGTGGACGACTGATTGAAGATTAATACCTGTAACAAGCTAGGAAATCTATCTACATGAAGAGATTGAAGACTAACACTTGTAACAAGCCAGGAAAACTATCTTTCTTTCTCAGGACAAAGATTAATACCTGAAACCAGACAGGACAACTATCTACTCGACCAACTGAGGAAACCTACATCGATTCCTCCTTTCCAAGATGAAGTTTTACACTGACTCATCATGAAGCAGCCCTACACCGGTTCCTTATCTTTCTAAGATGCAGTTTTACACTGACTCATCGTGAAGCAACCCTACACAGGTTCCTTCTCACGTCCAGATGAAGTTTTACACGGAATCATCATTGAAGCAACCCTACACAGGTTCCTTCTCACCTCCAGATGCAGTTTTACACTGACTCATCATGAAGCAACCCTACACAGGTTCCTTCTCTTTCCAAGATGCAATTTTAGACTGACTCATCATGAAGCAACCCTACACAGGTTCCTTCTTTCTAAGATGAAGTTTTACACTGACTCATCATTGAAGCAACCCTACACAGGTTCCTTCTCACTTCCAGATGCAGTTTTACACGGACTCATCATCAGGCAACCCTACACAGGTTCCTCCTTTCTAGATGCAATTTTACACGGACCTATCATCAGGCAACCCTACACCGGTTCCCTCTCTTCCCAAGATGAAGTTTTACACTAACTCATCATGAAGCAACCCTATACAGGTTCCTTCTTTCCAAGATGAAGTTTTACACAGACTCATCATCAGGCAACCCTACACAGGTTCCTTCTTTCTAGATGCAATTTTACACAGAATCATCATCAGGAAACCCTACACAGGTTCCTCCTTTCCAAATGCGGTTTTACACGAACTCATCATGAAGCAACCCTACACAGGTTCCTTATTTCCAAGATGAAGTTTTACACGGACTCATCATTGAAGCAACCCTACACAGGTTCCTTCTCACTTCTAGATGAAGTTTTACATGGACTCATCATTGAAGCAACCCTACACCGGTTCCTTCTCACTTCCAGATGAAGTTTTACACTGACTCATTATTGATGCAACCCTATATAGGTTCCTTCTCACTTCCAGATGCAGTTTTACACGGACTCATCATCAGGCAACCCTACATAGGTTCCTCCTTTCCAGATGCAGTTTTACATGGACTCATCATCAGGAAACCCTACACAGGTTCCTCCTTTCCAGATGCAGTTTTACACGGACTCATCAAGAAGCAACCCTACACAAGTTCCTTCTTTCCAAGATGAAGTTTTACACTGACTCATCATTGAAGCAACCCTACACAGGTTCCTTCTCACCTCCAGATGCAGTCTTACACGGATTCATCATCAGGAAACCCTACATCGGTTCCCTCTCTTCCCAAGATGCAGTTTTACACGGACTCATCATCAAACAACCCAGCATTCAAATACAGTCCAGATGCACTCCAGACACGGACGCCATGCTGGCAATCATTCAGTTCCAGCTTACAGATACAGTCCAACAATCATTTCTGGATGGCATCTTTAAGCCTGTCTCTAACAAATATCCATTATCTCTCCAAAAGGCATCTTTAAGCCCATTCCCTACATAATCAGCTAACACATCTTCAAGTGCAAATTTCCTGGGCACTCTAGTCATTAATCATCTTGCACCTTCAAGTCACGAATGGCAGAATTACCAATCTAACTCTTCAGGTGTAAGAACATTGAATAGGGGCAGTTATTGTACCCCAAGATTTTCCCTCTCATTTCACAAGGGATCACCCTGGATCCTCAAGTTTGCTTCCAAGCCTTGAACTGCAATTTTTCAAGAAAGTCGTCTGCAAGGGAAAAATGGTCAAGAGCATATTGAAAAAGCCAAACTTTGACTTTTAAATCAATAATCAAATTTCTAAACATTTGGAAAATTTTCTAAGTGTTAAGAGAATATGATGCTTCAGAACTTCTGAGTCAGCCTCCATGCAAGTGCAATCAGAAGTTGCGAACGTGGTTCAGAATGCAATCTTTCATCAGAACATGACTCTTTAGCATATAGAGGTTATCCTTCTGATCTTCTCTGACCAGATTATCACCATAACGCTCAGCAAATTCTGGACACTCTCAAGGCAGAGTTTGGTCAGAACTTATGGGCAAGTTTTCACAAAAAGCTTCGGTCAGAGGTTGCAAACATGGTTCAGAACATGACACTTTAATCAGAACATTTGGAAGCAATGTTCTCCTTCAAAACATGCTGGAGCCAGAAGATACAAAGATCAGAGGATGGATGCTACGCTGAAGTAGAATTTATGATCCAGAACTAAGCCTTGGTGAAGAGTTTCACGTTGCAGGATTTCTGGTTGTGATAAGTCTTATCATCATTTAATGCTCATTTAATGCTCATAACCACCTTCTGAGTCTTTATCCAAAGGATTTTCACCACGTGTACCTCTACTTTGCTTTTTGCTTTTCCTTAATTCCTGCTGACAACCACCATGC
Organism: Vicia faba; assembly: GCA_948472305.1. NCBI lineage: Eukaryota > Viridiplantae > Streptophyta > Magnoliopsida > Fabales > Fabaceae > Vicia > Vicia faba. The sequence goes on from CATIWC010002093.1 coordinate 348,222, forward strand.
TTGCTTCAAGAACAAGGCAGCGCTTCAGCATATGAAGGTTATATTCAACACTTTGGTCAGAACATGACCAAATCCCAAAACCTTGTTTATACAACCTGCTGCAGACCTATAACCAACAGCTAGGTCAGCCTACGCCTGAACCTCATACTTGCATCAAATTGGCATACGAAAATTGTGACTAAAAAGCAATGGAACAGTATACCAAAAAGGTTAAAATCCCATTTGTTTTTCTCCCCAAAATCATAACAAACCCATCCATAAATACTTTGCTCCATCACACGTTCAAGGGGCTGGCTTTGGGAAAGAGAGAATTATCAAAAGAGAAAAAGAAACCTGTGAAAATCTTCGTAAAAATCCAGATTTCTCATATACAAAAACAAACCTTTGTTCTTCCCTTTGAATCAAAGAACACAACCATTGTTCTGTCACCCTTGTTGACTCAGAACATCTAGAGGCAGCAACTCAAAGCTCCAAGCCCATGTTCCAGATTCAAGGTAAGTCTTTCTGACTTTGCTTGTTTTTTCATTCTGAACATCATTAACATGTAAATATCATAGTATTAATGTTGTATATATCATTGCATGAATAAAAAAACAACTATGGATCAGAACTTCTTGATTAAGGCTAAGCTCAAATTTAGGATTAGAACTTCTGTAAATTGTTGTGCTATTGTCCTTCTGACTTGCTGATTATTAGGAACTGAATAAATTGTTGATGTGCTGATTGAGTGTTGAAATATGGCGTTAAAACTTCTGATATTCATTCATAGTTTTAACACACAGAACTTCTATGATTTTTCTCACTGTTAAACACACACGGAACTTCTGAGTTCTCGTCACTGTTTTAACACACGGAACTTCTATGATTTTTCTCACTGTTAACACACACTGAACCTATGATTCTTCACTGTTAACACACACAGAACCTCTGATGATTCACTCACTGTCCTAACACAGCACAGAACTTATGAGTTCTCCTTGCATGTAAAATACATTGAACTTCTGATGTCTCCATTCGCTGTTTTTACACACTCAGAGTTTCTGATTTTTACATGCTAATAACGCAATGAACTGCTGACGTTTGCTCACTATTTTAGTGTAATACAGAACTTTTAATTTGTGGCCCACTGCCTGAATGCAATCCAGAACTTCTGTCTGTCCTCTAACATTTCTTGTAGAACCTCAGAGTGTACCAATCCAGAACTTCTGATTCTGATGCTTCCTTCTGAGTCACCACGTGGCTGACTTCAGAACTTCCGATCCTTGTTGTTTTGCTTGCAGCAACACGTTGTTCCTATCTTTCATTTATTTTTCTTTTTTATCATTTTTAATATTAACTCTTTTTTTTATATTAACATAAAAAAAACATAAAAATATTTTCCTTTTAATTTTATTTCCTTAAGACAAAAACATTTTCTAAACAAGTCTATTTCTTTCTTATATTGTACATTTCAATATGGTTGTAATAGTAACTTAGGACTTGTTTTTACTTGCAATCCCCATTCGTACATATGTACCCCCATCCCCTAAATATTGTAATAGCGTAGGACTGTACATTTCTATAACTTATCGCTTTTAAATGTAAATGCTAGTAATTAGGCGTGTATGGCAAGATACAACCAACAAGTAGACCACCAAAAATCAAAGACAAATGCATGCCATCAAACACACTTGCACACATGCACCCTTAGGGTAATATCACTTGTTGCCTTACAAAAATGGCCATGTTATGCATGTGGGATATCTTAGCACAAACAAATCAAAAAATAAAAGATCATAGTCCCTCGATGACGCTATCAAAGTTACCGTTAAAAATGATCTTAGTCCCTAAAGAAAAGTGCTAAGTCATCTCACAACATTGCTATCATGGTCATACAATGACCCAACGCCCGTCCCTTCACATCCAACGATGGGGCTTCTTACCAAAACAATGGTAAGATAGAAACATCTAAAGGAGGAGGAAAAGCACATCTAAGACCTTTTGAGTAGGTAGATTACTTTTAGTTACTTGCTCACTCTCAAAACAAATATCCTTGCTATTTTCAAAAACAATCATATACACTTTCAAAACACTTTCCAAACATGGAATATTTTCAAAATCTAAACACTTTATATACATTCTTACATACGATAACTATTACAAAGTTTGCCTAAACGATGGCACATTTTCAAAATACTTTCAAAAACCACACAAAGCACATTTTTCAAACAAAAGCAAGTGATCTAGCAAGCAACTAAGAGCCCATGGAAAACCATGAATGAAAAGGGTGCTAATACCTTCCCTTTTCATAATCTACCCCCCCCCCCCCCCCGAACTCAAAAACATCTCTAAAGGTCTTTCCTGTGCTTTTTCACCTTTCCTTTTGGATAAAAGAAAAGTCGGTGGTGACTCTTGCTCAACCGCAACATTTGCGAATACAAACGCAAAACACCTAAAGTCAATTCTCCCACTGTATCATAATACTCTAACAATGTTTTAGCCAAAATTTGCCAAAGAGGGAGTTTGTAAGTGTTTATTGGCAGCAATTTTGGTAAAACAAAGACTTGTTAATGTTTTGCTAAATGTCTTAAAATTTGGAGCAAAATTGTTTTGAATGATGTCAAAGAAGATGTCTTGACATCTGCCTAATGAACTGATCTCAACCCAAAATCAGTTAAGTCTTTTGTTTTCTGATTTCCAACACTTTATAACTCAGGATCTGTGAACTACAGGTTGCGAAAAATATGGTGGAATATTTTTCAAATTGCATAATTATATCTTAGCCTATTTTTATGGAAATACTCAAAAGATTTGAATATTTGTTTTCAAGCCCAATCCCAAAGTTGTGCATATATAAGGACTTGCTACCTTATTCAAATACAAGCAATTTTTATAGAAGAATACTTTCTTTCTGATTAGAAGTTTAGGATTTTTTAATTTTAATACACTCTAAGTATTAGTTTAAGTACTTGAGTTGTTATTTGGGTTGTTAATTGTGTATAATTCATAAGCTTTTAAGCATTGAATAATTGAAGTGTTTCAAACTTATTAATTCTGTAAGTGATTGAAGGGATTTGAGGATGGCATCATACCTAGGTGAGTCTTAGGTAGAAGTTTAGCTTGGATAGTTATTAAGTGATTAGATCTTAAACTGGTTGTTTACTGAGGGTCTATGAATTGATACTATTTAGTGAACTTGTCCTTGGCTTGATAGCCCCCAGAGTATGTGTTATTGTACACTGAACTGGGTGAGCAATCTCTTGTGTTTTTACTGCTTTTGATTTTACTGCATCTTACTTGCAAACAGATATTTGTGTCGTGACATCTCTTTTGACATCACATATCTGATACTAGAATTTCACCTCGAGATTGAGAGATTCGGCCTAGGAAAGACGGAGAGTCGTGCCCTCGAAAAAAGACTTCTCCAGCCAGTAGGGGGTAGGTCTTACATTCCTTTCCCTTTTCCACCGGTCAGGTCAAGACTCCCATCGGTGAGGCCTCTTTGCCTTCGAGGAAACGGCACCAGGGTAAAGAGCGGTCGTAGCCTGGGCCAAAGATGATTCGCCCGACCCCGAGGCAGGAGATGGTCCTAAACTAGTCTGTGCATCCTCCAGGGCCCTCCTCACTCTGGTAGTGAGAGTCTCAGCTAAGCGCTCCTGAGCAGTATTCATGCTCTTTGCAAAATAAACAAAAATAAATATAGTGAATAAATAAGGAGTCAGATAAACGACAACCACTTACTACTATTAGAAACACACTCACACACACACACACACACACACACACACACACACACACACACACACACACACACACATATATATATATATATATATATATATATATATATATATATATATATATATATATATATATATATATATATATATATATATATATATATATATATATATATATATATATATATATATATATATATATATATATATATATATATATATATATATATATATATATATATATATATATATACCCAAGTATCTAGCGGGGTCCTCGCTTCCGAGGAGCTCCTTGATGATTATGAGGCTCGGTATGTATATGGGCTCCCCGTTTTTGTCCAACACAAGCCTACCTCCCCGACCAGCTTGCTGGACATGAGGGATCCGATCCACGAACGTAGTTAGGATAGCGAAGCTCTCTAGATCCTCGTCTCCAAACTCCCCTTCTCTCCAGACATAGGATCCCAGTTCGCTATCAAAATTCTTCCTCGTTCATTAGAACAGGAACTTTTAAACCAGATTTGCGACGGGCTCTCCTATCTCATTCAGTCGGGGAGTACCTTCCTCGTTTAGCGAAGGCGCGGTCCTAAAGACGTTAAACATCGCCTTGGTCGAAGAAGGCTGTACCAAAATGTTTTTATCTTTAAAGTGGAGGACAGATTCCAAATAGGCTTTAAATAGCTTCCCATTGCCTTGCTTCAAGGAAACCCATCCCCACTTTCCGTCGACCTTGCTCCTCTGAAGATGGAAGAAGTAGAAGAACAAGGGAATGTTGGGCCCTATCTTCAAATGATCACAAAATATCTCGAACACTCGCATGAACTCGATGCCATTCGGATGCAATTGGAAGGGAGCCATACACAAGTGCCTAAATACGGCCACCTCGAAGTCAGAAAAGGGAATAAAAAGACCCATCTCTCGAAATATGATATCATACATTGGGATCCGCCTCTTGTCGTATTTCGAGCAGATTCTACTCTCTTTCCCTAGAATATATAACGACCATTGCTCTTGGGCCCCCTCATCATGAGTATACACGTCCGTAAAGACATCCTTCTGGTGCTCATAAAAATATGATAGCCAGTCCCAGGGGTCGCTCGCAACCCAATCCTGAGGTTCCTCCTTATTCTCAGGAGGAAACAGACTACCCTGGTCGGCAGAAGTCATCTCCTCGTCGCCCCTTCCCGTTTGATGTTCCATTTGATTCTGCGCATCCCCGAAAATTTCCAGGATGCTCAAAGAACTACTCGTCTGGTCTGAGGAACTTCCCGAGGACTGTGTAGATTCGCTCAAAACGTTGATCCGGGCATTCTCTGCCATAACACCTGAAAAGTAGAGGAAAAAAGATGAGCTTGACATCAATTCCAGAACCACCCTTCCACCACTAAACAAGTGAAAGGGCGCTGGGAAACAAGGATCGTATCCCCGACCAGAACCCTAATGGAGGCGTACCAGCGGGCAGGTGTTACAAAAAATGCCCTAAGCCCTAATGAGCCGTCTACGACACACCACGAGGTCCCCGAGGATGTTCCATGGCGGCTATGGCGACCCTAAACCACAGAAACGTTGTCTGTCGCCAACGCTCCAAAATGATATCATCATAGACGGAACCCTAAGTCCTAACTGCATGCATATATAGAAAGTAAAAGGCAGAAATGCAAACTACTGAGATCAAACAACAATGAAGGATTAGAAACTTACCAGTTAATAATAGAAGAAAGGATGGAAGTAAGCAGCTGCGAGCAGTAAAACTCAAACGAACAATGATGGCCGACAGTTGAGCTAATACGAGCAGTTGAGAGAGAAGACGAAAAATACTAAACGTCGTGTTCCTCTCGTATTTATAGATGAGACAATCCATGCATACAAGACACACGCCTGGGGAACCCTAGGGTTGTCATCATTACACCCTATCCCTAGGTCATCATTGTGCCGCTGCACTAGCATGCTTCCCAAAACACGCTACCTCTCCAAATTCAAAGGTCCTAACGAATAACTCCTCGTCTCCTTGCAAGCAAGGCATAACGGGAAACACTCATTTTCCCGTAAGACACGCTAGTCCCGCGAACAGATGTTAAAGTCGTTACTCCTGCACCCAGAGGCAACGATTTGGGGGGATACTGCTTTGGACTGGCTCGACAGCTAGAATGGTCCCAGTCTAAGACATTTCCTTCGGTATGGTCCGCACGACCATGACCCGAACCACCCACTACCTGTCGAGCAATCTCATCCATTTTCCTTCCAAAACCAGCACTGGCCCAGGGTGATCGACGGGCATCCTCTCAGCTTGCCTGATATCAAAGTTGTGCAGGCCACCAGAAACCGACCAGAGAGATGCCCGTAACTAACCCCCTCCTTGGGACCAACGGCTAGTTACGAGCACATCTGTCTTATTTGACCAAGTTCTAGCAGTTATCTGATTTTACGGACCCACATATCCATGCATGAAATCAGGAACCAATAGCTAGGCGCCAGGGGCATTATATATACCCTCACACCTGTGAGGGCCAGGTATCAAATATTTTCTATTCACCACCTAATACTTTGCTTGTACCTCCTTGTTCCTACTCTTACTTGATCATCGGAGTGCCTTGCAGGTACAACCCCCTTTTCTCCTCGACTTTACAACCCGGCCACATATCATCTTTCATCCACTTCTCAGGCTATGATCAACCAATAAGATCAAAAGCAGAAATGTTGAAGGCTTTAATAATTTAGTACATGTGTCGACCTATAAATCGTATGTGTCAACACATATTAAAGCTTTTAAGAAAATACAGAAATGTTAAATTTATGTGTCGACACATACAAATTTCAGGTCAACACATAAATGCTGATTTTATGCAAAAATTGATTTTTCATGATTGTGACCAATTTTAAAGTTGTTTTAAATGATTCTTAAGTTCTCTAATGCAAGAGATTTCCACAAGACATAAGGACATCGTCCTCCATAGAGAAATTCTAGCTTTCTGAGTTTTGACATCATGCAAAACATCGAATAGTGTAGTTGCACTCACAAGATTTCTCTTTGGTTTGTATAGAGATATTTTTTATTCTTTGAATCTCTACATCCATATATCTATTGAACTGATTTTAGATTTCATCAAGTTGAGAGGGATCAAGGCTAGAGATTGACTCCTCAGAGATCTTCAAAACTCTCTTTTTTGCATTATTTTTGAATTTAGAAATTACTTCATCAAGGTTAAGGTTTGGAAAGGAAAGGTCAGAGGTAGAATGATCTAGAGAAATATGTTCATCATAACTAGTCTCAACAGAAAAAGTTTAATATGTGTTTGTTGCATTATTGGTGAGAGAGAGGTCATTGAGAGGATTAGGTGATACAGGATCAAGAGGTTCATAGATGTTGGTGGTTGAGATGGGTGTGATGGATACAAAGTTCTTATGAGGGATTTTTGTTGGGTTGGTGATGTAAGCAGCGGATGAGATGGCAAAATAAAATAGATATATTTTGGATGAGGGTGTTAAGGTGATTAAGGTTTTAGGGATAGATGTTTTTTAGAAGGAAATGAAACTATTAAATGTTTTGGTGATTTAAAGGGTGTTAGACTGATGGAGGAGGATGAAGCAGGAAAGGTTTCTTGATAGGGTGAAGAGATTTCTGAAAGAATAAAGATAATATTTGAACAAGATATTTGGACGATGGTTGTTTGTAGTGATAGGTAGGATGAAACGGTGACTTTTGAAACGTGTAGAGTTGTAACTACTGTGGAATAAACTAGGGTTGGTAAAGGAATGGATGAAGTAATTATTTTAAAAATAGACCCAGAGGGTGCAACAACTGAGTGAGAGTTAGAGGACTTACTTAAGTAATGTGAATGAAGAACAGTAGAATTTACTATTTAAGAACTGACTTTAAGTGCCTTTGTACCTTTCTTTTTAAGCTTCTTCCTTTTTAGAGAAGACATGTCTTCTTGACACATAGCTTCCATAGCCAGTCTTTTCTTGCTTGACATGTTTTCATCAGACCTAGGGAATTTTGAATTCATTTGATTTCATTTTCTTGCTCTTTCTTAAGATCCATCATCTTGAATACATTCATTCATAAAGGGAATCAATTCCTTTAGACATTCCTTTTGATTCTGGAAAAGAAGTTTCTCAGTTGAAACTTTTCTTGAGGAACTATCTTTTGTAGCCTTTTCTGCAGGGGTGAATTATGTTTTTCACAATACTTATCTTATTCCGATTTAGGGCATTGAAAGATCCCCTAGAAATCCTTTCAAGATCCTCAACAGCCATATATTTGATCAAATTGCTTTCAGTTATGATGTCAGAAATAAGTCTTCCAAATTGAATCCAAGACTTCTTCTTATTGCTTCCTAATCTTGTTTCTCTTACAATATCTCTTAGATGATAAAAGATGAGGGGGGAAGATTGATTCGAGTACCTGAAGTAATGAAAAATATGATGTATCTTTAACCTCTAGTTAAGAAGGTTGTTGTGATACGGTGGGAGAAGTGACTTGGTTGTTTTGCGTTTGTATTCGCAAATGTTGCGGTTAGTAAGAGTCACCACCGACTTTTATTTTATCCAAAAGGAAAGGTTGAAAAGAACAGGAAAGACCTTTAGAGATGTTTTCTTGAGTTCGGGGGGTAGATTATGAAACGGGAAGATATTAACACCCTTTTCATCCATGGTTTTCCATGGGCTCTTAGTTTCTTGCTAGATCACTTTCTTTTGTTTGAATGTGTGCTTGTGGTGTGGGTTTTGAAAGTATTTTGAAAATATCTTTGTAATGGTTCTCGTTTCTATAAGAACACGTACAAAGTGTTTGTTTCAAAAATAATTCAAATAGGTGTTTGTGGAATGTGTTTTTGAAAGTGATTTTGAAAAGGGTTTTCTTTGTAATGGCTCTCGTTTCTGTAAGAACGCGTGCAAAGTGTTGTCTTTTAGAAGTGTTTCAAAATGAGAGTGTTTGGTGTATAAAATTTTTTTGCTGTGAGAAAGCGAGCGACTAGGAGTAACCTACCTACTCAAAAGGTCTTAGGTGTTCTTTTCCTTCACCTTTAGATATGGCTATCTTACCATTGTTTTGGTAAGAAGCCTTATCGTTGGATGTGAAGGGACGGGCGCGGGACGTTTGTATAGTCATAGAAGGAAACCTATGGAACATTTTAGCAATTTCGTTTTAGGGACAAGATCGTTTACCAAAGGCAACATCAAGGGTCATCGAGGGACTACGATCTTTTATCGAGGGTCTTTTGCTAAAAACGCCCATGTTCGAGGGACATGACTAATTTCCGATAGGCAACAAGTGAGATTACCCTAAGGGTGCGTGTGTGCAAGTGTGTTTGTTTGATTGTATTATGTCTTACATGTAAAAGTTATCTATTTGTTGATTTTATCTTACCATACATCCTAATTACTAGCAATATATGAAAGCAAAAATAAAATACGGAAAATAAAATCCTAAGCTATTACATCTTTAGGCGGATGGGGGTACAATTTGAAAATAGGGATGAAATAAATGTCTAATTATTACAACCACATCGAACTAATGGGCAGCAATAATAATATATATATAAATAGTGTAGAAAATGGGAGAAAATGCCTTTTGAAACATGATGTGTCGACACGTGTTGTTATGCATCGACACTTAACTTTTCCTTGCTCCTGTAAAGAAAGATTAGCTCAGTATGAGCCGACACATAATGGGATGTGTCGACTCATACACCTTCTTTGTATCGACACATATGCTTTTTGTGTCGACTCATAGACTTTTCAACCTTCGGTTTTTGGACCTGGAATCAGTATGAATCGATGCATGGGGTTTATGTATCAACTCATACCCTGTTTTTTACTAGGATGAGTCGACGCATGTGTGTATGTGTCGATACATACTGCTTTTTTCTGCCTTAAACATTGTTTTATTGTCCATACATGTCAGTTTACAGCATATGATTGATAAACATAAACAACAAGCAAAAGTTAGCTAAAAGGGGCAATGATTACTACATCTTATCTTCAAGAATAAATCATTAATGATGTTTGAAAAATACTAAGTCAAGACTTACCTTGAAACTACACTTGGTGTTTGAAACCTGAATGCCTCTCAAGATGTTGTGAGGGCTCCAATGAATCTCCAGGAAGCTTGTTCCAAACTATTGAAACTCAACCAAGTTATACAGTGTTGTTTTTATGTTTGAATGGTGAGGACAGTGACACTGACAGAAACTGTTTTAGTGTTTTTACAATCTCTATGTGCGAAGGTGTTTGGTTTATGGGAGAATTTGTAAGATGGAATAATGGATTGAAGTTCTGTTTTGAATGAGATTAGAGATGGTTTTTTTCTTGAGTGAGCCAAAGTTATAAAGAATATTGTTTTTATGTTCAAAGACTCTCTATTCTCTCCAAAAATTCCAACCCTTATGTCTTATGAAACAATCCCTTTTATAGACCCTTGACTGAGGTTTAGGGGGGAAACAAAAATAAGTCATTTTGAATTATTTTTGCCTACTGTTTTGATACTTTACTCACATAATTTTCTTTTGCCATTTTAGTGCAATTTTGGGGTTGTTATGATGCAGGTTGGGGCAAACTACATAGAGCAGTTTTGGATTGTATAGGACAGCATATGCATATTTGTGGTGCAACATAGCACAAGGTTTTTTGTAGGACAGCAATGGAGCAAGTTTTGGGGTGTTGTGGCAATGCAGCATGTCATACTTTGTTCAACTTGGACAACAAGATTTGTAGCATGAAACAAACTTAGTCTTGTGGAGTATTTTATGCACATTGTATCAAGGACAAAACATTGTGACAAGGTTTTGAGTCAAAGGGAAAAGTCCAAGCAATACCAAGTTTAGGGTTTGTAAACTTGCAAAAAATGTCACTTTGTAATAACTTGAATTATTTGCCTCATTTTAAATTATTTAGAATTGTAGTAAAAAAATGTCATGAAGCAAATGAAATTAATAAGTATAGAAAATACTTAGAAAAATTCCAAAGTCTTGCAAAAGTTAGATTTTTTTATTCTCTTGATTTTTGATGATCAAATTTCACATTTTGGATGTCTTGACGCAATGTGATTTTTGGGACTCAAATTCGGTCAAAAAGTTAAAGTTTGACTTTTTTAGCGTTCGGTTGACTTTTTCCAGCTGAAACTTCAACTTTGCTCATTTTTCCCCTTTTGATAATTTGAATGATTTTCTTAGAAAATTATGATCTGAGGCTTGAAACTTGACTGAAGTAATTCTAAGGATCCATGAGGATCAGTGAAAGTCATTTGAAGCATTAGAAATTTGAATATCTCTGTACATATTCAAAACCTAATTTGAGGTATTAGCGTTGAGGAGATTGTTTGACCTAGTTGGTACTTGCACAAACTCGAGGCATTGAAGATCTTCGTAGGAAATATCTTGAGAAATGAGAGGGAAAATTTTGGGGTACAATAGTTGCATAGTGTTTCGGAGTTTCCTGATGAATTGTTGTCATGAGAATTTTGGCCCAAATTTTTAGATGATCGTGAAGATTGTCAGTCTTGACAGTCTTCTTTTCTTTGAAGATGACTTTGGTTATTTCAATTAAATCATACCATCTTTTTATTTCCTAATAGAATCTTGTACCTTTTCCATCGTGATTAAGAAGTTTTGCAATAACTTGTTCATTGATCACAGTCTTTCTTCCTTTAACAAATGAGATGACTTGATAGCAGGAAGATTTTGCATGGTTCCAAAAGTCTTTTATCAGACGAGGATAAATGGGTCCGTTGAGATGATTAAAGTAGGTTTCCCATCCTTGACTTGTTACATCATGTAAGAGATTAAAACCATTTTCCTCGAGGTTTTGAAAATCAATCAAAGGTTCACATAGAACTTTTAACTGATCCACATCAGTTGCAAGAGTGATTTAAGGAATATCATATGGTTGTTCTAAAATTTATTTTTGTCTTGACCCAGAAGATTTCTCTGATGTTGATAAAAGATGAGGAACTAGTTTGAAGTCTTTTTGAGAGGATTTTTTAAGGAAGAAGCAATTCTTGAACATAATCAAGGAGTTGTTGTTGTTGAGCATCCATGGATGAAGACGAAGTAGAGAAAAGGGTTTTAGGGTTTTGAACATTTTAAATTGTTGGTAGTGAAGTGAAAAAGTGTGTGACAATGAAGAGGTGAATTTGTATAAAGTAGTTTTGAAATGATTACTCGAGCATAGAAAACATACATATAAAAATAATGATGATTTTAACCTAATCTCAAGAAGTCCCATTCCTCGAGGTGTCACTAAAACGACGCATTTAAGATTTAAATTGACAAGTGCCAAGGAAAAATCTTAACCAAACGTTTGAATAGACATGAGTTGGGACGATTTGAGTCACAAATATCAAAGGTTTTCTTGACACAATAGATCTTGATCTAGACACCTTCTACCTTGTAGAAATATCAAGACAGATTTCAATAGTAAAATCATTTAAGATAAGAAGTTAAGAAATTCTAACCTGGAATGTAATATTTTTGAGGATATTACATTACTTGCTTTATTTCTGATGAATCATTAGATTTGGATGACGCGAGTTCCTTAGACCATGAGCATTTGAACATCATTTCTAGATAACTGATTTAACTTTTCTTGTATAACCAGAATCTATTTGACATAAGGAAGAGTGTCTTGATAGGAAGTTTGTTCTAATAAAGACACCAATATTAGAAGCTTTCCCTAAGATACATTGAATGAGAATCTTGTTATGACAATGTTTGCCTTTAATTCTTAGAGACACTTCTTCGAGTTAGACTTAGTCTTTTTTGATAAATCATTCTTCCTATTGAAATTCTTGTTCTTATATCTTTTAGTCTTTTCTCTAGAACCAAAGTACTCGGCATATTTTAGGTTTCAGGCTTTGGAACATATGCTTTCTTCCCATTATGTATTGCAAGCAACCAGAGTTCAGGTGCCATGTCTGGTGATTCAACTCTGCATGAGATATCTACAACATACATTATTTTGTCTTTTGATACCCATAAACTTTTGGGTCCTTTAGAATTATTTTTCCCAAAGTTTCTATCAAACTTGGGTTTCTGTGCAATATTAATAACTTGTGTCTGTGCAGATGGATAAAGATATGAAAATGGGGAAAATTGTTTATTTTCTTGAATATCTTCATCGGAATCATAACCAGTTCCTCTTTTCCCATAATGACTAGTACCATAGATCATGGAAGCCATTTTACTTCTATCTATGTTGTTTTTCAAGAATTTCTGAAATGCCTTATCATATTTGTATAAGATAGAGATTCTTTAGAAAGAGTTTCTTCAATTTTTAAACATTTTTTATTCAGAAAGACATTTTCTTTTTCTAAAATAAAGATATCTCCTTTTTGTTCAGAAACTTCTTTCTCTATCTTACCATATTCTTCAACTTCATATTCATGAACTTTTTAAAGGTTCTTGAATTTTAATTGAAGTTTCTGATACCTACTCAGAGATTCAGATAAATATAATTCTAGTCCAGCACGAGAGAGTTCAGTAAATACCTCTTCTGAGTCGGACTCAGTTTCTGATGTGTTTCCATCTGATGTAGTAGCCATGAATGCTCCATTAGCACACTCCTCTTAAGATTCTGATTCTTTAGAGTCTGATTCATACCATGTTGCCATGAGACCTTTATTCTTGCATTTGAAGGCATTCTTCTTGAATCTTTCTTTTCTGGTGCTTTCTTTCTGAAGCTTTGGACATTCATTTATATAGTGTCCAGACTCTTTTCACTCGTAGCAGGTAACTTCTTTGCTCGATCTTCCTCATTCAGATGATTCTGAACGGTCTTCTCTGCTTCTAGATATTCTGAAGTTACCTTGTCTTTTCTTCTAGATTTTTTTACTCTTCTGGATAGGAGGGATAATTCATCTTCGTCATCAAAATCTTCATCATCATATTCTTCTACTTCTTCAGCTTGGAAGGCTTTTCACTTTTCTGACTTGGTCTTTTCTGACCTTGACCTTAGAGCGACAAATTTTCCTCTTTTTTGAGGCTCATATTCTTCTAGTTCTATTTTATGACTTCTAAGGGAGCTAACCAAATCTTTGAGAGATAAGTTGTTTAGATCTTTAGACAGCTTCGAAGCAGTGACCATAGATCTCTATTTCTTAGGAAGGCTTTTGATGATCTTTTTAACATGACCAGATGTAGAATAACCTTTGTCCAAAACTTTAAGCACTGCGACTAAAGTTTAGAACCTTGAAAACATAGTTTCAATGGTTTCATCTTCTTCTATCTTGAAGGCTTCATATTTTTGGATTAAGGCCAGAACCTTAGTCTCATTGACTTGAGTGTTTCCTTCATGAGTCATTCTTAGATAATCAAAAATATCTTTTGTTGATTCTCTCTTAGTGATCTTTTGATGTTCATCATAGGATATTGAGTTGAGAAGAATAGTTCTAGCTTTATCATGATTCTTGAGCACACACTTCTGATCATCATTCATTCTATTTCTGGGAATGGGAATACCAATTGCAGAAACATGTTCTTCATAACCAAATATGACAAGATCCCAAAGATCAGCGTCATAGCCTATAAAGAAACTTTCTAGTCTGTCTTTCCAATAGTCAAATTTTTCTCCATCAAAAATAGAAGGCTTAGTACTATAACCATCTTTTTCATTTGTATGAGCAGCAGACATAGAACTTTTTTTCACACTGAATCTCTCTACACGGTTAAGTGTTCGATTAGAAAATCAATAACAGAGCTGAAGCTCTAATACCAATTGAAGGTTGAGCAAAACACAAGAAATGGGGGGTTTGAATTGGGGTTTTAAAAAATATTTCTTTTGCAAATGCTTCTCGCAAACAAACAATGATAACTAAGCAAGAAAGAAAATTGACACGTTTGGTTTATACAAGTTCACCATAGAAAAGGCTACTCTTGTCCACCCGCCAAGGTAATTTTTACTTAAAAAAGGACTTAATCCAATAATCTAGAAAGATTAAAACAACCTCTAAGAGTTTAGAAAAACATCTTAGCCCTCTCAAGTAATTCGGACTACAACTTAGTCACTTGAGGAAATAAATCTAGAAAGATTTACAATCAAATAGCGTTTACAAGAACGCTTCTAAAAAGCAGATTTAACACTTACATTGAAGAACAAATGTTTACACACAAATATGAGCAACAAATCTTGTGTATACAACAAAGATAAATAACACAATAGTGAGCAGCAACTCTTGTGTATACAATAAAGATAAATAACACAATAATGAGCAACAACTCTTTTGTTATAGAGAGTGAATGTTAACACAAATTAGAGCAACAACTCTTTATGTTCTTGAATATTTTATCTCTTTGTTTTCTTTCTCTATATAGTAACTTTGATGCCTTCATTGTTTTGTATTTTTGTTTTTCAAGATCGTTAGCTTCAAATGAAGTAGTCATCCCTTTATATAGGCTGAGAAAAGAAGACAGCTTGAAAATGTCACTTTCATCAAGCCGCCTGCTACAACGGTAGCGTATGAACATGGGAGACAAATAGCACACGCAAACTTCTTTCGTACATTGCGTTCTCCATAAATAACGGAAAAGGTATTGTATTGTTGTATTGTTTGATCTAGAGTAAGTTTCTGGTCTTTTCTTTTGTTTGAGATACTTCTGATCTGAAATGATAAAAGAGCGCATAAGAGATTACATGTTTTCTCCTTAATATTCTGATGGAATGATTCTGATAAGAAGTGATGAGTATTCTAGAAGATAATTCATTGTAGTGGTCCCAAAAGTATCAGAGTCTTTCAGATCCAGAACCTATTCTTCATATATGTAGCAGCAGCTTATCTGAAAAACAGTTTCTTGATATATGAGAATTGAAGCAAAAGCTTTACTAAGAAGCACTTTATCTTGATATTTGATCGTTGAAGCAAAATCTTGATATCTGATCTTCACTGTAGACTTTTTTCTGGATACACTTAACTTCTGAAGCAACGAATTATTTGGAGAAGTACATGTGGATCCCGTTTCTGGCGAACATTCAACATTCAATATAATTACTGATGTTTCTTCACAACTGAATACGATAGTCTTTCTGAGGTGAGCTAAACAAATTTTTTATGATTCTTCAGACAACAGTCTTGAATCAATTTGAATGTTTTATCTACACACTAAAGAACTATTAGATACCAAAAATGTTACATATAAAATATATGTATTGTTATCATCAAAACTCCGAGATTATATGCAGAACCAAATATTGTTCTAACAAAAGAGACCACCATGGCCTTCACCACAGAGGTGGCCATGAATGGTCCATGTGTAAACGGTCACAAAGACCAAGTCTTGGCCAAATTTGGAACATGGCATTCGCCATGGATGGTGTGGCGGTCGCCACCCCTTGAAAACGTCTAGCAGTTACATTTTGACTTGGCTTGGTCTCCCATGTAGCCCATTCACCCCTATATTTTTTCCCACGACTTTGGCATCTCCCCACTTGATTTTTAGGATTTTGGAACTCTATAAATAGTAAAATTATGGCACACACAATATCAGAAGTCAAGATTGATGTCTTAACAACACACAATGTCATGACATATATTATAACATCTGCTGGTAGAACAATAACAATAACAACAATGCATAAATAAAACTTTATAGAAAGTAAAGAACATAAATAAAACTTTACAGAAAGTAAAGAACATAATGATATGTTAACCCAGTTCGGTGCAACTCACCTACTCTGGGGGCTAGCAAGCAAGCAAGGAAATCCATTATCAGTAGTACTAGTTCAAAGCTAAACACCCCTGTTTATAACTTCTCACCTAATATATACCCAGTGCAACTTCTACCTAGGCACCTCCTAGATATGAGAAATCGTCATCTCACTTCTAATCACTGCAGTGATAAACAAACACGCCTAGTCCTAAGGAATGTCTCAAGAAACCAAAACAGGAAGAACACACTTCCAAATTATAAATACTTAGTTTTCCTTAAAAGTTTCACTAAGAACAATACTTAACTCTTGCTTTACAACTTCAAGGAGAACAATAGCTTGATTAACAAGCAACAATCAGTCAACTCAAATGTATCAGAGATACATGAGGACATACAATAAAACACAATTTATGCATATTTTATTGTCATTTTGTTTTACATTTCCACTATTATGCTGATATTTTGTCTATGTTTCAGGTAATTGACCAAATGTGAGTCGTATGCAAAGAAACGAAGTAAAACGGATGAAAATATGGAATTTTACACTCAAGGTGATCGACATGGTGTTCACCACAGAGGTGGCCATGAGTGGTCCACGTACAAACGGTCACAAAGATTGAGTATTGGCCAAATTTAAAACATGTTGTTCGCCATGGGAAGTGTGGCGGCCGCCATCCCTTAAAAACTCTAAACAGTTGCATTTTGACTTGGCTTGGTCTCCTATGCAGCCCATTCACCCCTATATTTTCTCCCACGACCTTGGAAACTTCCCACTTGATTTTTAGGATTTTGGAACTCTATAAATAGGTCCTTTATTCACTTTTTCAAGGATCCAAGCTGAGTTACAAACTTAAGTCATGTATTGTCAAAATTGTAAGCGATAAACTCTTCACACCAGAGAGTCATTGCACCGTTGATTGAGTCTGTAATCGAGTTTAGAGTAACTTTTATCAAAGAATTAATCTTGCCGTCATTTTGCTTTTCGCGTTCAAGTTTCAACATTTTACTTCCTGTACCAGATTTAAGTCTCTTCAGAGCAGGTTCTTATTTAATTGCATTATCTTTATTTTATCGTCTATTTATTTAATCACACACTCTTCTTCTATCTTTCTTTTAATTGAATTCTTAAAGCTTATTTTACTATGTCTATTCAGTTTTATCACATGATTGAATCAATTATTTTAGTTTATGTTATAATCATGTCTAGCTAAATTTATAAGTGTTGGAATGTGAGGATTGTCGATTCGACGGTACTCTGAATCGTTGTTCTTTGAGAAATACTATTGGGGTTATTTTGATTTTAATCACCACTTTTCTAAACTTAACTTTGTCTGTTACTATAAAAGTAGAATCATTTATATGTCGGGTAAGATCGAAAGACGTCAAGTACAAAAGATTAAAGTTGTTTAGTAATTGATTGATAAAAATCGTGAAAGAACTTTATCAATTAATTAGGAAGTCTAATATTTCTAGAAAGTGATTTTAAAACTATTTGCGAATGCACGCGTTTATAGGTTTAGGATCCGGTTACCTGAGTGAAAGCTTGGAACCCTTTTTAGTTAAACTTTCCAATCAAAATTACTTTCAACTGGGTAAAGAGTCTAATTTCTTAAAATATGTTTTTATTACTTTAACACAAACAACGCATACCACTGTGACAGTGGACGGTATAATTTAGAGAGAAAATATGATTCTGATCATGTGAAAGCGACGGTTCCTGTTCAATTAATTCTTTTCAAAGGAGAAAATAGTATCCCATAGTAATTCAATTTATAAACAACAAGAATATCGAAGAATTGATGAGATCCATATTTCAACATTGCATTTATGATATTAATTCAAGTCTTTATGTACTTTATTTGCACAACTCCAACCTTCATTTTATTAGCCTTAGATAAACACCGAAATAATAGAAAATGATTTCTCTATGAGTTTGACACTCTTTATATTACTCTAATACTTTTCGTATACTTGTGAAATACTCTATCAATCTTTTATATTAAACTTTTTGAAGAGTTCGACATAATATTTTATTTAGATTATTAACGTCCCTTCTTATATTGTTTTATCTGTAGACCTAGAAAATATGTAAGTTTATCCATCACCGACACAATGAACTCACCAACATCAATTTAGAGAACTCTCTACATAAAGATTTGTCAGTTGACCCAAATATTATATTATTACATAAATTTGAACTAACAAAAATGCTTTCCTTTGTGTTCAATAAATAAGGTATTACCTACTTTACCACGAGGGAACCCATATTTTCTATTTAAAATTTGCTTAACTTATCATAAAATATATACGAGCTTGTTTCATGTAAAGCATCCTATTGAGTTTGGAAACATTGTCGATATTATCGCGCATATGATCACAATCCACTATAAAGGAAAATTACCTACAGACTAGTAATTACACCTTTATGTATGCTGCCAAGTATATTATCGCGCATATGATCACAATCCACTATAAAGGAAAATTGGAAGATAAATCTTCATCAATCCTATGCTCGTAACTTCCATCTTCTTTGTCATTTGACATGTCTTCTCATTTTGGAGGATAATCTTTAACAATATCTTGCGTTGGAATACTTGAAACATCATAAAGAGAATATTAGGGAGCCCTTAGTAAAGTTTTGTTTTTAAATTCAGAAATTATTTAAACAAAAACTTATTGTAATAAATATTGGGCTCATTTAATCTCATACTCTTTTCAATTCAATATACCTTATGAGTGTTTTATTTAGAAACACTAATTCTGTCTCTGTAGCAACTGATGGGGGACTCATACTATTTTCATTTGAGCCACTTGCTGCCTTAGTTAAATTATATCCATCCCACTATTTATTAAAGGGGTAATTTAATATTTGTTATATTTGGAATATTCTCTCTTAGGGTCTGTGTGACATTCTTATCTTTATTATTTTTGTGTATAAATAGGTGTACTAGGTTTCATTAATTAATACAATCCTTCTTTCAATCATTAGTAAAAGCTTTTATCATTCATCATTTTCTCTCTTCTTCCTCAACTTCATCACCCTGCACCAACAAAATTGGTATCTAGAGCACTTGATTCTTCTGAAATTCTGGGAAACACGAGTGAAAAGTGAGTTGTGTGTTTGATTTCTGTTGAATCTTCAACAAAATTTGAACAGAATCACACTGAAAAGTGAGAATCTGAGATCTGAGATTTGTGCAAGGTTTAAGATGAGTGGAGGTAGTAGTTTGAACACTAAACTTCTAGTTTTTGATGGCAAAAGTTGGAACAGATGGATGATACAGATGTGTGTGATATTTGGTGCTCAGGATGTTCTGGATCTTGTTACCAATGGTTATATTTCAGTTGCAGCAGATGCTACTGAAGAACAAAGATCTACAGAAAGAGCTACGAGGAAGAGGGATCAGAAAGTTCTGTTCTATATGCATCAGTGTGTGGATTGTTTGAGAAGATTGCTGATTTGACGACGTCGAAAGAGGCATGGGATATACTGATCAGATGTTACGGTGGTGACGCATCAATGAAGAAGGTGAAGCTCCAGTCCCTGCGAAAGCAATATGAGAATCTCAACATGAAGAACAGTGAGAAAGTTTCTAAGTACATCTCCAGAATGATTCTGATCACTAATGAGATGAAAGCTTGTGGAGAAACACTTTCTGAACAGGTAATCATAGAGAAGATTCTGAGGTCACTTACTCCTCAGTTTGATTATATTGTTATTTCTATTGAACATTCTAAAAATCTGGAAACCATGAGAATAGAAGAGTTGCAAAGCAGTCTAGAAACGCAGGAGTTGCGTCTGACTGAAAGAACTTCTGAGAGGGAAGTGGAGCAAGCTCTGAAGGCTTTTTTTGTCAAGAAGGATCAGAAGCAGAATAGACATGGTGATAAATTCCAGAATTCAGAAACCTCAACTTTTGATGAAAAGAAATATCAGAAGGGAAAGGTATGACAAGAAGAAGGTTCAATGTTATTGTTGTAAACAATTTGGCCATTTTGCCAGAGATTGTAGAAACAGAGGAAGAAAATCAGAAGAAGCAAATATAGTCAGAGGAGATTCTGATGATGAACTTGTGCTACGGATGGCTTCTGATTCTGATGGAAAGTGTTCAGAAGATTGGTGGTATATGGACACTGGCTACTCAAACCACTTGATTAGGAACAAACAATGGCTGATAGACTTTGACTCCAGAAGGAGAACAAAGATCAGATGTGCTGATGATAAGTATCTTAATGCAGAAGGTATGAGAAATGTTAGAGTCAAAGTGAACAATGGAAAAAACATTCTGATCAAAGATGTTTAGTATGTTTCTGGAATTAAAAGCAATCTGATGAGTGTGGCTCAGCTCATTGAGAAAGGGTTCTCAGTTTTTATGAAGGACAACCTCTTTACGTTATATGACTCTAATCAGAAATTGATTATAAAGTCTGAGCAGGGAAGCAACAGAACATTCAAGGTGAATGTAGAAACAGTTGAAGCAGAGTGTCTTAGTGCAGAAGGTGCTGAAGGTGACAGTAAGTTGTGGCACAAGAGATTGGGGCACTTGAACTATAGAAGCTTAGGGCATCTAAGTTCTAAGAAGATTGCACGTGGAATTTCAAAGATTGTGAAGCCTGAGAAGTCATGTGATATATGCATGAAAGGCAAGCAACCCAGATTGCCATTTGCATCAGAAGTAGCCCCCAAAACGAAGCATGCTTTGGGAGTAGTACATTTTAATGTGTGTGGACCATTTCCAGTATCTTCACTTGGAGGAAATAAATATTTTGTGTCTTTTGTGATTAGTCATAAGAATGACATGGATAACACTCATCAAGTTTAAGCATGAAGTGTTTACTGAGTTTCAGAAGTTCAAGGTGAAGGGTGAGAAGCAGAGTGGTCAGAAGCTGAAGACTCTGAGAACGAATGGTGGAGGTGAGTATAACTCTACAGAGTTCCAGAAATTTTGTGAGGAGAATGAAATAGAACATGAGGTTACTGCTCCATATACTCCTTAGCACAATGGTCTTGCTGAAAGAAGAAACAAAACTTTGCTTGATATGACCAGAAGTATGTTGAAAGAGAAGAAGCTCCTCACATGTTATGGGGAGAAGTTGTTGCCACATCAGCATATGTTCTGAATAGGTGTCCAACGAAGAAGATGGAGGAAATTTTTCCTTTAGAAAAGTGGACTGGAGATAAGCAAAGTGTTAGCTATCTGAGGGTGTTTGGTTCTGTATGCTACAAACACGTTCCAGAAACTAGAAGACGAAAACTGGATGATAGAAGCAAAGTAATGTTACTGGTGGGGTACCACAGTACAGGTGCCTATAAGCTTTATTGTCTAGAAACTAACAAAGTTAAAATCAGCAGAGACGTTATTGTGAAAGAGTTAGAAACATGGGATTGGAACAAGCCTCAATCAGATTCTAGTGTAGTGTCAACACCAGAGTTAATTTCTGAAGACGATTCAGAGTTAAAAGATGAATCTGATTCTAAAGACTTTGAAGATGAGTCAGAATCTCAGGGAGATTCTGATAGTGGATCTGATTCTGATCCAGATTCTGATGATGATCCAGAATCTAGTGGTGATTATATTTCTAGAAGGGAAAACTTTAAAGAAATAGGGTCTGGAGGACAAGCTTCTAAGTAACTCAGAAGGTGGTAATTCTGAAGGAAGTAGTTCTGGACAAGGTCCAGAAGCTAGCATTGTTCTAAGTTCTGGAGAAGATTAAGAACAAGTCCAGAGGCCACAGAGAATCAGATAAATACCAAGAAGGTTTGCAGATTTTAGCATGTTGCATGATACTGAAGTAGATTCTGAATGAGAAGTCGTTCAGTGTGCCATGTTAGTAGATTATGAACCAGTAGATATTGAAGAAGCTCTCAAGAAGAAAGTATGGTTGAATGCCATGAAGGAAGAACTTAAGGCTATTGAAAGAAACAAAGCTTGGAAGTTGACATAGCTTCCAAAAAAGAAGAAAGCCATCAGTGTCAGATGGGTTTTCAAGGTGAAGTTTAAGCCAGATGGATCAATTGGCAAACACAAAGCAAGACTAGTGGCTAGAGATTTTCTTCAGAAACCTGGACTAGATTACTTTGAGGTGTTTGCGCCTGTAGCTAGACATGAAACAATCAGATTGATGATTGCTTTAGCTGCAAACAAAAATTGGCCTTTGATACATCTGGATGTGAAGTATACATTTTTGAATGGTCCGTTACAAGAAGAGGTATATGTGTCACAACCTCCTGGATTTGTGAAAAATAATCAGGAAGGGATGATATACAAGTTACATAAAGTTTTGTATGGACTGAAACAAACGCGCAGAACTTGGAATCTGAAAATTGATTCGTTTTTCAAGAGGCAGAAGTTTCAGAAATGTGAGATGGAATATGGCGTGTATGTGCATCATTCTGGTGGCAATATGATTCTGGTGTGTCTATATGTTGATGACATATTGCTAACAGGAAGTTGTCCAGAAGATATAATCAAGTTCAAAGAAGTTTTGATGAATGAATTTGAGATGATAGATCTGGGAAATATGGTATATTTTCTAGGAATGGAGATTTTGTACTCAAAGAAGGCTATCATTCTACATCAGTTGAAGTATGAACTTGAACTTCTGAAGAGATTTAAGCTGCAGAATTGCAAAGTTGCTGTGACACCATCAGAAATCAATCATAAATTGGATTCTGATTCTGATGGTGATTATGTGGATGCTACGACCTTCAAGTTGTTGCTTGGTTCTCTCAGGTACTTTTGTAATACTAGACTTGACATTTGCTATGCAGTTGGAATGGTTAGCAGATTCATGAGTAAATCAAAGTGGTCTCATTACCAAGCTGTTGTTAGGATTCTGAGGTATATCAAGGAAACTCTGAAATATGGAGTGTTATTCCTTCTTGAAGAAAGACAGAACCATAATTAGTGAGTTATTTTAATTCTGACTGGTGTGGAGACAGAGTTGACAGAAGAAGTACTTCTTGTTACTTGTTCAAGTTTCTGGGAGATCCAATTTCTTGGAGTTTCAAGAAACAGCCTGTTGTGGCTCTGTCAACGTGTGCAGCTGAATACATTGCAGTTGTTGTAGCTGCATGACAAGTTGTTTGGATTTTGAATCTTCTGGAGGATTTGAAGATTGAGATAGAGAAACCTCTGAAGTTGTTGATTGTTAACAAGTCTGCAATCAATCTTGCCAAGAATCCAGTGTTTCATGGAAGAAGCAAGCATATTGAGACAAAATATCATTTTCTGAGAAGTCAAGTGCAAAAAGGAGTGTTAGAAGTTTTGCACTGTAGCACTCAGAAGCAGCTGACAGATGTTCTGACGAAGGCAAACAAAACAGACCAATTTCTTCATTTGAGGAATGAAATTGGTGTTGTTAATTTCTGATAAATACTAAATTAAGGGATGGTATTAAAGGGATAATTTAGTATTTGCTATATTTGGAATATTCTCTCTTAGGACCTATGTGACATTCTTATCTTTACTATTTTTGTGTATAAATAGGTATTCTAGGTTTCATTACTTAATACAATTTTTCTTTCAATCATTAGTAGCAGCTTTTATCATTCATCATTTTCTCTCTTCTTCCTCAATTTCATCACCTTGCACCAACACCATTCACTTAACCTTCTTCTGCAACTATTTTTTTTGCCTCCTAATGAACCTTGCAACCTTGCAGGAGGGAGAGAGCACCTCTAAAAAAAAAACGAGCTCTCCAATAGTAGCCCAAACCTTATTCACTTCCTGCATATAAATGACAAACTCTTGGAAACATTTTTCTTCACTCTTTTATCTTTGTTGTAGTAGTGTAACTAAGACTGCGGCTTCGACTTCGTGTTGCATATGGTTTTCACGATGAGTGCTTCTATTTCCATATAAATTTGTTTGAAACAGCCATGCTTTACCAGTGTTGAGATTTTCACTGAACTCGTACCTACTGAGAATACGTCGCACCACTCTTTTTAATAATGCCTAACAATGATGTTTATATCAGAATATATATTCCTACCATACCAGAATCCAATATGTAGTAAAATCCATTGTAGAGTTTAAGATGTAACAAGAGAACTGCATGCATTTAATTCTTCATGGCATAGCTAAACTTGATAATGAAAATGCTAAGTATATTGATTCACAAGGAACCTGCTTTGACTATCCTCAATGGTAAGTATATTGACTTGTATAAGAGCCTCTTTTATAGATTGGTTTGGTTTATTAGTTGTTTTGTTGACAAATTTCGAACTGGTCTAATTGTTTTGTATGACAGGAGCTTGAAAACTAATCATGTTTTTATTCATAAATAATTTCATTAGATCCCGTAAAAGAGAACTGCACGCAAGCTCCACAAATATAAATGATTGATTCCAAACCATGCGAGCGAGGTGTGCCTGTGATGTATCCGTCGAATGTCCGTTTGAGATCTGGCTTTATGGAAGCTGCATGTATGCTGTATATTTTTAGATTATCAAATCGAAGTGTTTATAAATCTATTTAGTCCAACTGTTACCAAATCTTGAAGTAATGGGCATAGTGAGAAGATTATGGGCTTTTTAAAAAGTATTAGTCAATTATAAATATAATTTAATATAAAAATTGATAAAATTAATTTAAGAAAAAGTAATAAAATTAAACTTAATTGCAATTATGTTGTTCTTCATTATAATTTTTACGCTCCACAAGATCATTATCTCGGTTTGATTGCAGAGATGTTTGTAGTTAAAACTCTCAGCCAATTAGTGAGCTTAGTCTGCTGTTAAAAAGCTCTCATTTTGTTGTGGAAGACTCCATAGTTAAAACTTTGTGTTGGTTGGAAAGTTAGTCATTGAAAACTACAATGCTTATATAAGGAGATTCGTGGAAAAAAATTCTGCCAAAAACTCCTATCATAGTGAAAACTCTTAATAAGAAATTCTTAGAGAGAGAGGAGTAAAGTTACTTCATTGGACCAAACTTCTATAATTTCGGTGCCTTTCTCTCATCCATTAACTCTTTGCTTTTCAATTATTTATTTTCGCTACAATTCCATTTTCTTATTTCACTGTTTTTACTTTGTCTAGTTTACAAAAGCTTTTTAAACCCTATTTTTATAAATGATTTTGTTTTGAAAATGGATTTCTAAACTTACACAATTCACCCTATCTTGTTATTGTCTCATGTCTAATAAAAGTGGATGTGACAAAAGCTTCATGTCATAGCATAGCCAAGAATCTTCATTTTTATATTTGAGACATTTGGTCCCATTAAAGGGTACATCATTTAAGTCTAACATATAAATAATTTTTAACCTAATGATCTTAAACACTATACTATTTTGAGCATTGTGCTTAATTATATATAATTTTTATAATTGTAGTATTAGCAAGTTGTTCTTGTTAAATTGTAATTCAGTGTGTCGAAACTATGTGTCGAAAAGATTAGATTTGTTTTAGATTTAAATAGATTTGATTTAAGTCTAGAATATATTAGATTTGATTTAGTAACAAAATAGATATTTTGGGCTTTGGGCTTAGGGTGTAAGATCAGTTATAAATAGAGGGAGTAACCCCTATTTTTTGTAAGCAAGTCAAGCAAGTCCTTCACAGTATTTTGTAGTTGCAAAGTGAATAATAAAGTTTTCACAGTTTGTGAGCAGAGAGAAACTCTGCAGAAATAACTTGTCTTGTCTTCTTTCTTTGTTTGTCTCATAATTAAATTGTCATTTTGGTAGAAATTCATCATAGACTTTGGTGAATTTCCAACATCTGATATCAAGAGCTTTTGTTTTGATTCAAGGGAAGTATCAATCAAGAACGATTGAAGAATTCACGATGACAAGTTATGAGAATGCAAACTATTCAGCAACCTTACCAATTCTGAAAGTTGACAACTATGAGAATTGTTGCAAACAGATGAAAGTCTTATTCAGGTGTCAAGGTCTTTGGGATCTTGTAAAAGATGGAGTCAAAGCACTTGGAGAAAATGCTTCAGAAGAAGAAAAGAAGAAATACACAGAATATGAGAAGTTGAGTTATAAAGCATTACTTATAATTCATCAATGTGTCAGCCCAGACAATTTCGAAAAGGTTAGTGATTGAGAATCTACAAAAGAAGCTTGGGAAATCCTTGAGAAGTCTTTTAGAGGCGCTGAGAAGGTGAAAGAAGTGAGGTTACAAACTCACAAAAGGACGTATGAACTGCTTCGGATGGAAGACAGTGAAAGCATATATGATTTCTTCACTAGAGTTACAAAACTAGTAAATCAAATTAAGATATGTGGAGAAACGTTAACAATAAGAGCTATTTTTTTGAAGATCTTGAGATCTTTAGCTCTTAAGTTCGACCACATAGTGGTGGCGATAGAAGAGGGGAAAGACTTGTCGAAATTGACACAGGAAGAGATTTAAGGGACGCTTGAATCTCATGAACAAAGAATGAATGAAAGAGTTACAAGCAAATTGAAGAGTGATGTGGCTTTGCAGACACATTCAGCAAAAGAACCCAAAAGCAAAGGAAAGTGTTTGACAGAGGTAGAGGTGGCTACAACAAATCGAATGGTAGAGGAAACCAAATCGAAGGAAACATGTCGAATCAAATAATACCATACCAACGCAACCAAAGAGGTGGTGTTGCAAATAGAGGAAGAGGTGGTGATCAAAAACCTGATAAGAGTCACATTCAATGTTACAATTGTCAGAAGTATGGACACTATTTGAGTGATTGTCCAGATAAACGAAAGAATCGAGAAAGTGGTGCAAAGCTTGCAAAACATGAAGAAGAAGAGATGGTGTTGATGGTCACAACAAGAGATGAAGATAGATTCAAGGACCAATGGTACTTGGACTCAGGATTCTCATCACATATGTCTGGAAGGAAAGACTGCTTTGTCAATATAAAGCCCTCGATGAAAAATATGGTAAAATTTGCAAATGACAATACCCTAGCAGCCGAAGGTATTGGTGATGTTATGATTATGAGGAAAGATGGCAAAAATTCAGTAATCTCCAATGTGTTGTACATACCAGGCATGAAGAGCAATTTGCTCAGTATATGGCAGTTGGTCGAAAAGAACTATAAAGTGTCAATCAAAGATAAAATTGAAATTCTGGCAGCAGATACTCAATGTCACAGTGAATATTATGACACCGTATCTGACTTTCTACAAGACAGTAAATAAAAACAGTAAAGAACACAGTCAATTGTTTACCCAGTTCAGTGTGAAACAACACCTACTCTGGGAGCTACCAAGCCAGGGAGGAAATCCACTATAAGAGATATTAATTCAGGAATAAACCAACCAGTTTATCTCCTTCACTTAAGACCTACCCAATGCAACTTCAATCTAAGTTCAACTTAAACCTGAGTTCCTACTCACTCCCCCTCAATCACAGCAGTGATACTTAAAACAATTGACTAATGAATTAATGAAGACACTCTTCAGAACATACACTTGATTATGCTTCACAGCTTTTTAATCAAGTAACACAAACACTCTTGCTTCACAGCTTTGAGTGATACATAAACCTAACTTGACTTTGCTTCAAAGCTTTAGTCAAGAGACACAAAACACTCTTGCTTCAAAGCTTTGAGTGATACAAAAACCCTTACAATCAAAACCTATTCCAAGTCACTTATCACAATGATACTTGCTTGGATTACAGCAGTTAAAACTATACAGCTCCTAATTGGTCTTCAGTCCAAGAGAGTTACTTTCCAAACAGCAATCTTGTTGAATATATAGCAGTTGTTTCTTCAGTTAGGGTTTCCACAAAAAGCTAGGGTTAATTAGGTTTAACCTTAAGACTTGGTCACAAGACTTTATCAACCAGATTAGGGTTGAGCTAGGTTAACCTAGAGTCCACGTGAGATTCTGTTCTGGAAAGAATGAGCCATCTTCCTGGAAAATATCATAATTAACCAAACTGCATATCTGTTAGATCAGTACGGGATGTCTTAACATTTGTTATGACATCAGAATTCCTGTTTACTGATTTTGGTAGAAGGCAATAAATGTGATCTTTTGCAAAATGCTCAGATACACACTCATACACAGTAGCTACTGTGTGCCATACTTTTTCTGCATAAAGAACCTAATAATCCAGAATGTTATGACATCAGTCATGACATTTACACACCTGGTTTTACCAAAAATACAGCCAATAACTAAACACTTACAAACTCCCCCTTTGGCAGATTTTTGGCTAAAACCCCTAAGCAATCAGAGAATATAGAGCAGCAGAATGAATATGACTGCAGAAAAATATAATGTCTACCAAGTAATTAACACAAAATATCTCCCCCTCTTTAGCCACAAATGGGCCAAAGATACATGTACTTAAATGTTATACAGTCATCCAAAAAAGTAATAAAAACAACAAATAAAATCTGAAGACACTTGCATCAACAGCATCAGCATCAGGCTTGTCAATTCCACCAAACTTTAAGCACTGTCACCTTCAGAGGAGCTACTTTCTTCAGCATTGAGCTGATCTTCAGCAGCACCCTCTTCCCTTCTGTTTCCTTCAGTCTCCTCCTGTTCCAACTAGAGAGAGAACTTTGATTGAGAGAATGGGATTTGTTGCAGAGTTGTGAGAGGAAGGAGACAAATGAGTGTCTATTCAGCTTCTTAATAATTATGAAAGAAATGGGAAAGCATATGATTAACCCAATAGACTTAACAAAAATAACTCCTTCAACCCTTGTTTTAAGCAAAATTAATTGCTACAATTCCTCCTGTTGGCAAATACCCAACTTGCCCCTCAAGTTCTCAAATTGATTTGCATCAAGTGCTTTGGTAAAAATGTCAGTCAGCTGTAGCTCAGTGGCAACATGTTCCAGTTTAATCGTCTTCTCTTCTACAAGGTCTCTGATAAAGTGATGTCTTATGTCAATATGCTTGGTCCTGCTATGCTGAATAGGATTCTTGGAAATGTTGATTGTACTCAGATTGTCGCAGTACAATGTCATAACATCTTGTGTGACATTATACTCAGTAAGCATTTGTTTCATCCAGATCATTTGAGAACAGCTACTACCAGCTGCAATGTATTCAGCTTCAACAGTAGAGAGGGACACACAGTTCTGTTTCTTGCTGAACCAGGAGACCAGATTATTTCCTAAGAAGAAACATCCTCCAGAGGTACTTTTTCTATCATCAGCACTTCCAGCCCAATCAGCATTACAATAACCAGTCAGAGTTGGTTCACAACCATGAGAGTACAGCAAGCCATAGTTGTAAGTTCCACTTACATACTTCAAAATTCTCTTTACTTGGTTGATATGACTGATTTTAGGATCAGCTTGGTATCTTGCACAAACTCCAACTGCAAAAGCAATGTCAGGTTGCTGGCTGTTAAGTACAGCAAACTTCCTATCATGCTTCTGTACAGACTTTGGTCCACCTTAACCCCACTTGAATCTTTGGATAGCTTTAAATGAGTAGGTGCAGGGGTCCTTTTGTGACTGGCATTCTCCATACCAAACTTCTTGACAATGTTCTTTGCATACTTGCTTTGAGATAGAAAGATTGAGTCCTCCATCTGTGAGACTTGCAGTCCAAGAAAATAAGTCAGTTCTCCCATGAGACTCATTTCGAATTCAGCCTTCATTTGGTCAGCAAAATGTTTAACCATTTGTTCTAACATTCCCCCAAACACTATGTCATCAACATATATTTGAGCTACCATTAACTTCCCTCCTTCATTTTTGACAAAGAGGGTTTTATCCAAGCCTCCTTTTTTGTATCCTTTGTCTGAGAGAAATTTTGTTAACCTGTCATACCATGCTCTAGGAGCTTGTTTCAGGCCATATAGAGCTTTCCTCAATTTGTAGACATGATCAGGGTGGTTTGGATCCACAAAACCTTTAGGCTGTTCCACATAAACTTCTTCATTTAAGTACCCATTTAGGAAGGCACTTTTTACATCCATCTGAAACAGCTTGAACTTCAGGAGACACGCAATTCCCAATAGGAGTCTGATAGATTCCAGTCTGGCTACAGGGGCAAAGGTCTCATCAAAATCAACCCCTTCAACTTGAGTGTATCCTTGGGCAACAAGTCTTGCCTTATTCCTAGTGACAACTCCTTCAGCATCTGATTTGTTCTTGTATATCCATTTTATGCCAATGATGTTTGTTCCCTCTGGTCTAGGAACTAACTCCCAAACTTCATGTTGCTTAAATTGGTTCAATTCATCTTGCATTGCACCAATCCAGTATTCATCAGTTAAGGCCTCCTTAACATTTCTTGGTTCAATTTTAGATACAAAGCAAGAGTTTGAGATGATTTCTCTAGATCTTGTAATGACTCCACTATTTGGATCCCCTATAATGAGTTCTTTAGGATGGTCTTTCTGAATTCTGATGGAAGGGATTTTGCTAGCTTCCTTGGATTCAGAGTCTGCTGTAGTGGTGTTAGGAAGGTCATTCTGTTGAGTTAGAGTCTCAAAGAATGTCTCAACATTACAAGGGATATCTGTTTCTTCATGATAATCATCAACTATGACATTTATTAATTCCATCATGACTTTGGTCCTGGAATTGAATACCCTATAAGCTCTGCTGTTGGAGGAGTATCCTAGAAATATACCTTCATCACTTTTAGGGTCCAGCTTTCTCCTTTGTTCACGATCTTCCAGAATATAGCATTTGCTGTCAAATACATGGAAGTACTTCACAGTTGGCTTTCTTCCTTTCCAGAGTTCATAAATGGTGGATGAGGTTCCCTTTCTCAAAGTAACTCTGTTATGGACATAACAGGCTGTATTCATGGCTTCAGCCCAAAAATGAATAGGAAGTCTTTTGGCATGTATCATAGCTCTGGCAGATTCCTGTATGGTCCTATTTTTCCTTTCTACAACTCCATTTTGTTGAGGAGTTATAGGAGAAGAGAATTCATGACTAATTCCTTCTGAGGAACAGAACTCATTAAACTTACTGTTTTCAAATTCCTTGCCATGATCACTTCTGATTCTGACAATACACCCTTCCTTTTCTCTTTGAATTCTTTTGCACAGTTCTTTAAAAACTTCAAACACATCAGATTTTTCCTTAATGAAGTTAATCCAGGTGAATCTGGAATAGTCATCCACAACAACATAGGCATATCTCTTTCCACCAAGACTTTCCACCTGCATTGGTCCCATCAGATCCATATGTAGAAGTTCCAGAACCTTAGAGGTGGTCAGATGTCTTGACTTTGGATGTGACATCCTAGTCTGCTTACCAACCTGACATTCACCACAAACTCTCCCTTCATCAATTTGCAGTCTTGGAATCCCTCTTACTGCCTCCATGGAGATAATCCTTTTCATTCCTCTTAGATGAAGATGGCCAAGTTTTTGGTGCCACAGTTTCACCTCTTTTTCTTTTTTGGCAATAGAACACACAGTGGAGTAATTAGTGTTCTCAGGCTCCCACAAGTAACAGTTGACTTTATATCTGACTCCTTTCATTACAACTTCTTGTTTTTCATTAATTACAAGACATTCAGATTTTGAGAAGTTGACCTTGAATCCTAGATCACATAATTGACTGATACTAATGAGATTAGCAGTCAGGCCTTTTACCAATAGTACTTCATTCAGATTTGGAACTCCAGGGCAGTCCAAATTACCAACTCCTTTGATTTCACCTCTAGCACCATCTCCAAAGGTCACATAACTAGTGGTGTGAGGTTTAACATTATTTAGAAGGTTCTTGATTCCAATCATGTGCTTAGAACACCCACTGTCAAAGTACCAGTCTTCCTTTGCAGAGACTCTCAGGGAAGTGTGGGCTATCAGGGCAGTAGCCTTTTTCTTCCATTGAGGAGTATGTGGAACCCTGTTAGACTTAGGTTTGACACCTGGGTTCTGATTAGGGTATCCATACAATCTGAAGCAGAAAGGCTTTATGTGACCAAACCTCCCACAATGATGACATCTCCATCTTTGGTACTTTTTCTTCATATTTCTCTGTTCCCGATGTTGAGTGTTATGTTGTGACATCTGCTTTGACATTTGTTTATCAGACCTGATCTTCTTGTCTGCACCAGATTTCTTTGCTTCCACAAATCCTAGTCCAGACTTGTTTCCCACATTTTGTCCAACCTGAAGGATTTCTTCCAATTTGTTAGTTCCATTTGTCAGTATCTTGACAGATTTGGTCATCTGGTTCAATTTTGAGTTCAGCATTTGAACTTCCCCTTCTAGATGACTTATAATTTCAAGGTCTGCCCTTTTTTCAGCCTCCAACTTTATGATGAGTTTTGTTTGTCTCTCATTTTGCACACAGACTTCAGCACTTCTGATACACAATTTCTTGTAAGTATCAGCCAGTTCTTCAAATGTCACTTCCTCATCACTAGTGTCACTTTCAGAGGTACAAACACCAGTTAGTGCAGTAACTAGTTTGGCAGATTCTTCTTCAGAATTACTTTCTGAATCACAGTCAGACCAGGTAACAGTCATACCTTTCTTTTGTTTCTTAAGAAAGGTAGGACATTCAGCTCGAATATGCCCATATCCTTCACAACCATGGCATTGAATTCCTCTGCCTTGATTTCCCTTCTCTTCAGACCTTGGTCTTTTGCTGGAGTCATAAGATCTGTTAATGTCAGAGGGGATGTTCTCAACATTTGACCTTGACTTTGGATCCATTCTCTTGATGAGTTTGTTGAATTGTCTTCCAAGCATGGCTATAGCTTCTGAAATATTTTCTTCTTCATCCTCCTTATTTTCATCTTCAGTGTTGGATACAAGTGCTATGCTCTTGTTTTTCTTGTCAACATTGTCACTGATCCCCATCTCAAAAGTCTGAAGAGACCCAATGAGTTCATCCACCTTTAAGTTGCTGATGTCCTGGGCTTCCTCTATAGCAGTTACCTTCATTGCAAATCTTTTAGGCAGGGATCTGAGAATCTTTCTCACCAGTTTTTCTTCAGACATCTTTTAACCCAATGCTCCTGAGGTGTTGGCAATCTCCAAGATGTTCATGTGAAACTCATGAATGGTTTCATCTTCATTCATCCTTAGGTTCTCAAACTTTGTAGTCAGCATCTGAAGCCTTGACATTTTTACTTTGGATGTGCCTTCATGGGTAGTTTTGAGAGTGTCCCACACTTCCTTGGCCAGTTCACATTGATGTACTAGTCTGAAAATGTTTCTATCAATTCCATTGAACAAGGCATTTAAAGCTTTGGAATTTCCCAGGGCTAACTCATCTTCTTCTTTGCTCCATTCTTCCTCAGGCTTCAGACTGATTGTCCCATCTTTCTCAGTTATGGTGGGATGGTTCCATCCTTTGTCAGCAGCTCTCCAAGCCTTTTTGTCCAGAGATTTTAAGAAGGCAATCATACGAGGTTTCCAGTAGTCATAATTTGTTCCATCCAGAATGGGTGGTCTATTTCCAAAAACTCCTTCTTTGTCCATAGTGCCAGAAAGTGATATCCCTAGATCTCACCCCAGTAATACAGGCAGGGTGCCTGCTCTGATGCCAATTGAAATTCTGGTAGCAGATACTCAATGTCACAGTGAATGTTATGACACTGTATCTGACTTTCTACAAGACAGTAAATAAAAACAGTAAAGAACACAGTCAATTGTTTACCCAGTTCAGTGTGAAACAACACCTACTCTGGGGGATACCAAGCCAAGGAGGAAATCCACTATAAGAGATATTAATTCAGGAATAAACCAACCAGTTTATCTCCTTCACTTAAGACCTACCCAATGCAACTTCAATCTAAGTTCAACTTAAACCTGAGTTCCTACTCACTCCCCCTCAATCACAGCAGTGATACTTAAAACAATTGACTAATGAATTAATGAAGACACTCTTCAGAACATACACTTGATTATGCTTCACAGCTTTTTAATCAAGTAACACAAACACTCTTGCTTCACAGCTTTGAGTGATACATAAACCTAACTTGACTTTGCTTCAAAGCTTTAGTCAAGAGACACAAAACACTCTTGCTTCAAAGCTTTGAGTGATACAAAAACCCTTACAATCAAAACCTATTCCAAGTCACTTATCACAATGATACTTGCTTGGATTACAGCAGTTAAAACTATACAGCTCCTAATTGGTCTTCAGTCCAAGAGAGTTACTTTCCAAACAGCAATCCTGTTGAATATATAGCAGTTGTTTCTTCAGTTAGGGTTTCCACAAAAAGCTAGGGTTAATTAGGTTTAACCTTAAGACTTGGTCACAAGACTTTATCAACCAGATTAGGGTTGAGCTAGGTTAACCTAGAGTCCACGTGAGATTCTGTTCTGGAAAGAATGAGCCATCTTCCTGAAAAATCTCAGAATTAACCAAACTGCATATCTGTTAGATCAGTACAGGATGTCTTAACATTTGTTATGACATCAGAATTCCTGTTTACTGATTTTGGTAGAAGGCAATAAATGTGATCTTTTACAAAATGCTCAGATACACACTCATACACAGTAGCTACTGTGTGCCATACTTTTTCTGCATAAAGAACCTAATAATCCAGAATTTTATGACATCAGTCATGACATTTACACACCTGGTTTTACCAAAAATACAACCAATAACTAAACACTTACAAAAATGATGAGAGTCATTTATGCAAATGGGAGATTAATCTTGAAGGCTCATATGTCTCATAATCGAACCTTTAAGATTGAACTAAATGTGATGGAGCACGAGTGTCTTTCGACTGCAGCTAGCAGAGATGAATGGATATGGCACTATAGACTAGGCCATCTCAACTTCATAGACATCAGAGACTTGAAGAGAAAAAAATATGGTTTCACAATTTCCTGAAATTGACATTCCAAATGAAGTATGTGAGGAATGTGTGCAGGCGAAGCAGCACGAGAATAACTTCAACAAGGATGCATGAAGCAGGTCGAAGGCTATTCTTGAAGTCATATACTCTGATGTATGTGGACCAATCCAGGTGGATTCGATGGGAGGTAGCAAATACTTTGTTACATTCATAGAAGATTTCAGTCGAAAGCTATGGGCTTACCTGGTCAAGAAGAAAAGTGAAGTGATCGAGGTATTTTCCAAGTTTAAGTCTATGATCGAAAGACAAGGTGGTCGAAAACTCAAAGTTTTGAGAACTAGTGGTGGTGGAGAGTATGTTTCGAAAGACTTCGATAGGTTATGTGAAAAAGAAGGTATTGTGCATGAGGTGGTCCCACCATATACTCCACGACATAATGGAATTGCAGAAAGGAAGAATCGAATCATCATGAATATGGTGAGAAGTATGTTGAAAGGCAAGAATTTACCTAAAGAGTTTTGGGGTGAAGCTGTTTCGACTGCAACATACATTTTGAACAGATGTCCCACGAAGAAGCTAAAAGGAATTACTCCAGAAGAATGTTGATCTGGTGTGAAGCCTAGCTTGAGTAATCTGAAGGTATTTGGATCTATTGCACATAGACATGTGTCAGATCAATTGAGAAGAAAACTTGATGACAAGTCAAGTCAAATGATTCTGGTTGGATATCATTCGACAGGAGGCTACAAGTTGTTCGATCCAGAGAACAAGAAGATTGTGATCAGCATGGACGTGATCATAAATGAGTTTAAAGAATGGGATTGGACTGAAAATGTCAAAAAAGATTCAGTGGAAATCCTATTCAAAGAACCAGAAACTCAATTCGAAAGAGAAGTTCGACAAGAGGAACCAGCAGATATACCAAGTACAAGCAGGCCTCAAAGAACAAGACGCATGCTTGCAAGATTGCAAGATTGTGTGATTACATCAGATGATGTAATAGATAATGAAGGTGAGCTGGTACATTATGCTTTTTATGTAAATGTCGAACCTGTCAATGTAGCTGAAGCATTGAAGGATTCGAAATGGGTGAAAGCAATGAACGAAGAAGTGAAGCCTATCAAAGAGAACAACACTTGGTCACTTGTCGAATTGCCTCAAGGCAAGAAGGAAATTGATGTCAATTGGGTATACAAAGTAAAAACGAATTCGAAAGGGGAAATAACTCGACACAAAGCAAGGCTTATGGCGAAAGGATTTCTACAGAAAGAAGGAATAGACTTCGATGAAGTTTTTGCACCTGTTGCTAGGATCGAAACAATTAGGTTGGTTGTTGGTCTAACAAAAATAAACAGTTGGCACATATGTCAGATGGACGTGAAGTATGCATTCCTGAATGGACCCTTAGAAGAAGAAGTTTATGTTAAACAACCAGTTGGGTTTGTGAAACATGATGAAGAGAGAAATGTGTACAGGCTACATAAAGCTCTGTATGGATTGAGACAAGCTCTAAGAGCTTGGAATAAGAAAGTTGATAGTTTCCTAAGGGAGAAGGAATTTGTGAAGTGCACAACTGAATATGGAGTATATGTAAGAAGAAGCAATAGTAAATTTCTTATATTATGTCTCTATGTAGATGATTTGTTGATAACAGGTAGCTGCAAGAGTGAGATTGAAGACTTCAAAGGTGATCTCAGCAAGGAATTCGAAATGTTTGATCTGGGTGAGATTTCATATTTCCTTGGAATCGAATTCTACAAGAGCAGTAGAGGTTTGATGATGCATCAAAGAAGATATGCAGGAGAAACTCTCAAGAGATTTGAGATGGAAGAATACAACCCAACTTCGACACCTGCAGAACCAAGACTGCAACTATCGAAAGATACAGATAAAGATAATGTTGATCCAACCCAATACAGAAGACTTATTGGGTCATTAAGATATCTTTGTCATACAAGGCCTGACTTAGCATATAGTGTATGTATGGTAAGTAGATTCATGCAGAAGTCAAAGGTATCACATCTAGCAGCAGTGAAGAGGATACTAAGATATCTCAAAGGAACTTTCGATTATGGCATTTTATTTCCTACAGCTGATAAAGGAAAAGAATACAAGTTAGTGAGATACAATGATTCGAGTTGGTGTAGCGATGTTGAAGATCGAAAATCAACAGCAGAATATGTGTTTATGCTAGGTGGTGCACTAGTTGCTTGGAATTCAAGAAAGGAACCATTAGTGACATTATCATCATGCGAAGCAGAATATATAGCTGCTTCTCTTTGTGCATGTCAAACAACTTGGATGGTGAACTTGGTCGAAGAGATAACGGGGAAAGATCAAGGAGCAACTACAATGAAGATAGACAGCATGTCAACTATTAATCTGGCAAAAAACTCAATAACACATGGTCGAAGCAAGCACATTAAAATGAGGTTCCATTATCTTCGAGAGCAGGTAGCAGATGGGAAGATGAATTTGGAACACTGCAGAACTGAGAATCAGATTGCAGACATTATGACGAAGGGAGTGCAAGTCAAAGTATTCAGAAGACTAAAAGCCATGATGAACATAGAGAATTTAGATACAATAAATTAGGTGGTGTGTTAAATTATAATTCAGTGTGTCGAAACTATGTGTCGAAAAAATTAGATTTGTTTTAGATTTAAATAGATTTGATTTAAGTCTAGAATAGATTAGATTTGATTTAGTAACAAAATAGATATTTTGGGCTTTGAGCTTAGGGTGTAAGTTCAGTTATAAATAGAAGGAGTAACCCCTATTTTTTATAAGCAAGTCAAGCAAGTCATTCACAGTATTTTGTAGTTGCTAAGTAAATAATAAAGTTTTCACAGTTTGTGAGCAGAGAGAAACTCTATAGAAATTATTTGTCTTGTCTTCTTTTTTTGTTTGTCTCATAATTAAATTGTCATTGTGGTATAAATTCATCATAGACTTTAGTGAGTTTCCAACAGTTCTTAATTGTAATTTTTACGCTCCACAAGATCATTATATTATATATTTGTAGAACGAGAAAATTTAATTGTAACTTTTACGCTCCACAAGATCATTATATTATATATTTGTAGAACGGGAAAATTTATGGTTTATCCTGTCACGAAAATTATCAAAGTAGCTGTTAACAAATTCACCACTTTAACCGATTCTCAAAACTGTAAATTTTAAATCATTTTAGTTTTGGATAAGCTTTGCAAATTTGACAAAGACATTAAAGGCACCTTCCTTCTTAGATAAAATAAAATCCACGTAAATCTTGTGAAGTCATCAAGAATGATAAAATCATAATAATTTCCAAATACACTCTTGATCATTGAGGGGACAAAGACGTTTATGGTAGAAGCTTTAGGGGTTTAGTAGTTTAAAAAACATTTTTTAGTTTAAAAGATACCCGGTCCTTGAAGAATTTAATTTTGAGCAAGTATATCACTAAATCTTTGAACAATGCCTTATTTAGTAAGTTAAAGTTGTAGATTTATGTGCTTGTAGGTATGAATTATGCAGTAATCTATTTGATTTTGATGTTGACTACGCTCTTAAGAGAAGTCTTCATGAGTCTTATTATTTAAGGCTTGTTTTTTAGATGATATCGTCTAATATGTTTATCAAGTGATAGTGTTTGATATGTTGATTAAATGATGGTACTTGGTATGTTGATCAAATGATGGTGCTTAATATATTTATTAAGTGATAGTGCTTGAAGATTATAGTGTCGTTTGTTGAGATGATTAAGTTGTATTGCATTTGGATTTTGTAAAGATCATTTGATGCAATGATCAAGTGAATATGATCAAATTGTGTTAATTAAGTTGTGGTGATCAAGTATGTGGTGTTTCGAGATCTAGTTGTTTCTCTATTTGTTGAAGACAACACCTAATGTCAAGCAGTATTCGGTGAAGTCAGTGAAGATCTCTGATTAAGCGGTTTTTCTGATGATGAAGGTTATCATAAAAAGTTATCTTAAGCGTCGTTATAAGAATATTCAAGGTTTCAGTGAAGTGCTAAAGACAAAGATAAAGTGGAAAGAAACCAGGAGCTTTAAATTTATGAAAAAGAGGAAGTTTGAAAGCTCGCCGAGTTTGTGTTGAGTAATAATCAGTGTATGTAAAGGTATAACACTAAATATCGACTTCACTAAGGCAAATCACACACGCACATTCAACCCTTTGAAAAGCCTATCCTATTTTATGAAAATTATCTAAAATGTTTTAAAAGTCTAACTAATTGATTAGAGAACTATCTGATTAATTAGAAGTAGGTTTTACAAAAAGGATAATTGTTATGCCTAAAGAGTAGTATATTATTTCACTTTGTAATTCCTAAAATCAATTAGACTCGTCTCTTAATGATTGATAACAACTAGAAATCAAAACCTTCCATTTTGGGGGTGAAATAATATCGATTATGCCATTTGGATAATCGATTATGAGCATCTAAAAATCTATGAATTGTTTCTATATTTGAGCCACCTTTTGTCTTATAAATAGAAGGCTCATTTCTCACACACCAGAAAACGTATTTTGAGATACATTTCTCTCTCTATCTTCTCTCTCTCTCATATTTGCCTTAGTATTTTTGAGAGTGAAATCTTTATATCTATGATGTGGTCTTATCTAGTGTAGGGTCATATTTGTAAATTTTCATTGGGAGAAATTTTATTTTGGTTGTGAGTTAAACCAATGTAAAAATATATTGTTTGGTTGTTGAGGTAAACCAAGTAAAACCTCAGATTGATTGGAGAGATGTCTGTAGTTAAAACTCTCAGTCAGTTAGTGAGCTTAGTCTGCTGTTAAAAAACTCTCACTTTGTTGCGGAAGACTCCGTAGTTAAAACTTTATGTTGGTTGGAAAGTTAGCCATTGAAAACTACAATTCTTATATAAGGAGATTCGTGGGGAAAATCCTGCCAAAAGCTCATATCATAGTGAAAACTCTTAATAAGAAATTCTTAGAGAGAGAGAGGAGTAAAGTTACTTCATTGGACCAAACCTCTATAATTTCGGTGCCTTTCTCTCATCCATTAACTCTTTACTTTTCAATTATTTATTTCCGCTACAATTCCATTTTCTTATTTCACTGTTTTTACTTTGTCTGGTTTACAAAAGCTTTTTAAACCCTATTTTTATAAATGATTTTGTTTTGAAAATGGATTTCTAAACTTACACAATTCACTCCATCTTGTTATTGTCTCATGTCTAATAAAAGTGGATGTGACCAAAGCTTCATGTCATAGCATAGCTAAGAATCTTCATTTTTATATCTGAGACATTTGGTCCCATTAAAGGGTATATCATTTAAGTCTAACATATAAATAATTTTTAACCTAATGGTCTTAAACACTGAAATTCTGGCAACAGATACTTAATGTCACAGTGAATGTTATGACACCGTATCTGACACACTTGTACACACTTCAAGACAGTAATTTAAAATACAGTAAAGAACACAATCAATTGTTAACCCAGTTCAGTGTGTAACAACACCTACTCTGGGGGCTACCAAGCCAGGGAGGAAATTCACTATAAGAGGTACTAATTTAGGAATAAACCAACCAGTTTATCTCCTTCACTTAAGACCTTCCCAATGCAACTTCAATCTAAGTTCTACTTAAACCCGAGTTCCTACTCACTCCCTCTCAATCACAGCAGTGATACTAATCTATTGATTAATGAGAGTATGAAGACATTCTTCAATACACACACTTGATTTTGCTTCAAAGCTTTAATCAAGACACACAACACTCGTGCTTCAAAGCTTTGAGTGATAAACAACCCTTACAACCAAATCCTACTACAAGTCACTTATCAAAACGATAATTGCTTGGCTCACAGTAGTTACAACTATACAATACCTTATTGATCTTCTGTCAAAAAGTGCAGCTCACCATTAGGCTTCGTGAGAAATATATAAGCAGACTATTCTTCTTTTAGGGCTTCCATAAAAATAGCTAGGGTTAACTAAAGTTAACCTAAAGACTTGGTCTTGGGCTTTCATCATAACAGATTAGGGTTAAGCAAGGTTAACCTAATGTCCACGTGAGCAACTGATCTGGACAA
The DNA here is from genome assembly GCA_948472305.1 of Vicia faba. Lineage (NCBI taxonomy): Eukaryota > Viridiplantae > Streptophyta > Magnoliopsida > Fabales > Fabaceae > Vicia > Vicia faba. The sequence continues at coordinate 389,351 of CATIWC010002093.1, forward strand.
AATTCTTCAACTCAGAGAAGCACACCAGATTCCTGAAAATTCTCAGGAATAATAAATCTGCTCAACAACTTGATCAGTACAGGATGTCTTAACATTGGTTATGACATCATGTATCTTGCTCACTGATTTTGGTAAAATTCAGTACATATGGTCATAGCTTAATGATCATGATATTCACTCATACTGAGTAGTTCCTATAGAACATTCCTTCTACAGAATGTACCTTTATCCCAGAATGTTATGACATCAGTCATGACATTCGCAAATCTGGTTTTACCAAAAAATAATGCCAACAAACAAACACTTACAAACTCCCCCTTTGGCAAATTTTTGGCTAAAACCCCTAAACAATCAGAGATTAGAAAGCAGCATAATTTTTTAATAACAGCTACCAATATCTAATTCTACCAAAATTACCACAATTTCTTCTCCCCCTTTTTAGCCATAAAGAGGCCAAAGGTACCAGTACTTTAAGTTATACAGTCATCCAAAAACACAGAAGCAAAGAGAAGATATCAAATAGCAGCAACAGGTTCCAGCATCAATCTTTTCAACTCAGCAAACGCAGACCTTCAGGTACTGTCATCCCCTGAGGAAGCACTATTTCCAGCAGCATTTTCTAGTGAGCTTCTTGCAGAACCATCATGGTGTTCGCCATCAGCATCTTCTTCCCTCATTTGTTCTTAATTCTCCTCCTGTTCCAGACTAGCAATCAGCTCTTCAAGAGTCTTTTTTCTTGCATCAAGCTCTCTGTAGGTTTCTTTTAGAACAGCTATAAGATCAGCTTTCTTGGAATGAGCTTTGACATTTGATGTCTCAGCAGATGTCATAACAATGTCATGGACATGAGTTCCCTGAAACAGCTTATAGTGAAAACCAAGTGCAGGAGCTCTTTTGCACACAGAGTCCTTTTCAACCAGAATATCAGGATACTGATCAATGATTATACCACACAAGAGAGAGGGAAAAGCAATAGGGCCTTTAATAGCATAGCTCTCAGCATGTTTCAATGTTTGATCAAAGATGTAGTTGCCATAATCAAAGTTTGTTCTGGTTCCAACAACATAGATAAATCTTCCCAAACCTGTGGAAATGGTGGATTTGTGGTTGGTGGGAACCCGGTTAGCTACACCAATTTTGTGCAGTATGGCAAACTTTATACTCAGCTTGCTTGCAGTTAGCTTCCCTTTCAAGGGCCAGTGCTTGACTTGCTTAGCAGTGATGGTTTGACAAACCTGGTTGTCGGTAACTTCAAGCTCAGGATGAGCATCATCAGGCCTTCCTAGGTATTTGTTTATCACAGTAGGAGAGAAATTTTCCTTCCTTCCTCTCACATAAACACTCTCAAAATCAGCTGACTTTCCATCAGCACAACCACCAGACAAATTTACTATGAATTCTTTGACAAGAATCTCATAGCAGTTGGAAAACAGCCACTGTTTTCATCAGGCCAGCAGCTTTAATTATATCCATGACTTCCTTACACTCAATAGCACTTCTGTTCAGCTCCCTCTCCAAGGCAATCCTTTTCAGAAACACATACTTCCACCTGCTTGCATTTTCTGGATGGTGAAAGGAGATGTTGTCAATGGCAACTTCAGGAACCTTAGGCAGTTTTCTAGAAGAGGGTTTCTTCCTGAGAGGAATGTCTGGAACATTGCTCTCAACATCAAAATCAAAGTCTGATTCTTCATCAGATTCAGAGGGTTCAGGAGCCTTTCTTTTCTTGGCTATAGGTTGTCTCAAGGGTTTTGAGAGACTACCAACAGATACCCTAGCTTTTACCTTCCCCTTCCCTTTCGAAGTTCCGGCTTTTTGATCCTTCTCAGCCTTGTTCTCAGGCCTCGCCTTCTCATGAACAACTGCAGTAGACTTCTCTTTGGAGGGGCTTTGGTCAGCATTCTGCTTCTCTTTTCTACTCATCATCCTTCTAACTATACTAGGGTTGATATTGGCAATTAAATCATTGTCAGAGAATTCTTCATCGACACCAATGACAGGAGGTTCAACAGCCTTGTCAGTAGGGGTCTGGTGGTCATCAGGTTTTTCTGGAGATTTTTCAATGTTATCATCAGGTGTCTCAACATTCTGAGTGACATTGGGATCCCTTTCTACATTAGGGCTAGCATTTTCTTGGTTCAATGGTACAGATATGCCAGGAACAGAGTGATTCTCATTAAGAATCCTGGTGACTAGTCTGGCAATAGCTTGATGCACATAAACAGAACCTTCCCTATTAGCTATCTCTGGAGGAACAGAAGATGATGGTTGAGAAGATTTACCAGATGGAGAAGCTTGTGATCTTCTTGCATGTCTGGCTCGCAGATTCTTGACCTTAGTAGGATCAGCTGCCATTTCACGAAGTGGAGTTATCTCAAGAACATCAGCATCCATGTAGTTTACGATTGCCCTAGGTTCGGTGTCAGTGGGTGATGAAGATGCAGTTGCCTTTGATGAAGATGATGATGCAGATTGTTGAGACATCTCGAGAGATTGAGAGAACAAGTGACAGCGTGTGTGAAGTCTTTGTTTGAGGGAATGGAGAGTGGTGCAGCAAAATGAGAAGAGAGAGATACAAATATGTCTATTCCTCTTCTTAAACTTTTGGAAAGAAAGAGGGAAACAGATGATTAGCCCAATCAGAATAGACTTGATTAACAAATCTCTTTCATCCCTTGTTTTAAGCAAAATTAATTGCTACATCTCTTCATATTGGCAAATACCCAGCTTGCCCCTTAAATTTTCAAACTGACTAGCATCAAGTGTCTTGGTAAAAATGTCATCCAGTTGTAGTTCAGTGGCAACATGTTCCAGCTTAATCACCTTCTCCTCCACAAGATCTCTGATGAAGTGATGTCTAATGTCAATATGCCTAGTCCTGTTGTGCTATATAGGATTCTTGGATATGTTAATAGTGCTCAAATTATCACAGTACAATGTCATGACATCTTGTGTGACATTATACTCAGTCAGCATCTGTTTCATCCAGATCATTTGAGAACAGCTGTTACCAGCTGCTATATATTCAGCTTCAGCAGTAGATAGAGACACACAGTTTTGTTTCTTGCTGAACCAAGAGACAAGATTATTTCCCAAAAAGAAGCATCCTCAAGAGGTGCTCTTTCTATCATCAGCACTACCAGCCCAATCAGCATCACAGTAACCAGACAGAATTGGTTCACATCCATGAGAGTACAGCATGCCATGATTGTAAGTTCCACTCACATACTTCAGAATTCTTTTCACCTGGTTGATGTGACTTACTTTGGGTTCAGCCTGTTATCTTGCACATACTCCAACTGCAAAGGCAATGTCAGGTCTGTTGGCTGCTAAGTATAGTAGACTTCCTATCATGCTTCTGTACAAGCTTTGATCCACATTTTCCCCACTTGTGTCTTTGGACAACTTTAAATGAGTAGGTGCAGGAGTCCTTTTATGATTGGCATTCTCCATTCCAAACTTCTTGACAATATTCTTTGCATACTTGCTTTGAGACGGAAAAATTGAGTCTTCCAGCTGTGTGACTTGCAGTCCAAGAAAGTAGGTCAATTCTCCCATGAGGCTCATTTCAAATTCAGCTTGCATCTGGTTAGCAAAATGTTTAACCATTTTATCTGACATTCCTCCAAACACTATGTCATCAACATAAATTTGAGCTACCATTATCTTTCCTCCTTCATTCTTGACAAAAAGAGTTTTATCCAAACTTCATTTCCTGTATCCTTTGTCAGTGAGGAACTTTGTCAACCTGTCATACCAAGCTCTAGGAGCTTGTTTCAGACAATATAAAGCTTTCCTGAATTTGTAGACATGATTAGGACAATTTGGATCCACAAATCCTTTAGGCTGTTCCACATATACTTCCTCATTTAAGTACCCATTTAGGAAGGCACTATTCACATCCATCTGAAATAGCTTGAACTTAAGGAGACAAGCAACTCCCAATAGAAGTCTGATTGATTCCAGTCTGGCTACAGGAGCAAAAGTCTCATCAAAATCAACCCATTCAACTTGAGTGTGTCCTTGAGCAACAAGCCTTGCCTTATTTCTGGTGACAACTCCTTCAGCATCTGATTTGTTCTTGTAGATCCACTTTGTGCCAATGATGTTTGTTCCTTCTGGTCTAGGAACTAACTCTCATACTTCATGTTGCTTGAATTGGTTCAATTCATCTTGCATTGCTCCAATCCAGTATTCATCAGTCAAAGCTTCTTTAACATTTTTTGGTTCAATCTTAGACACAAAGCAAGAGTTTGTGATGATTTCTCTAGATCTTGTAATGACTCCACTGTTAGGATCTCCTATGATGAGTTCCTTAGGATGATCTTTCTAAATTCTGATGGAAGGATCTTTGTTAGCTTCCTTTGATTCAGACTCTGATGGAGTAGGATTAGGCACATCATCCTTTTTAGACACTTGTGTTGAAGTCTCAAAGAATGTCTCAACATCATATGGGACATTTGTTTCCTCATGATGATCATCAACTATGACATTTATAGACTCCATCATAACTTTGGTCCTGGAATTGAATACCCTATATGCTCTGCTGTTGGTAGAGTATCCTAGGAATATTCCTTCATCACTTTTGGGGTCCATCTTTCTCCTTTGTTCACGATCTGTCAGAATATAGCATTTGCTCCCAAAGACATGGAAGTACTTCACTGTAGGCTTTCTTCCTTTCCATAGTTCATAAATGGTAGATGATGTTCCCTTTCTCAAGGTGACCCTGTTATGGACATAACATGTTGTATTCATAACTTCAGCCCAAAAATGAATAGGAAGCCTTTTGGCATGTATCATTGCTCTGGCAGATTCCTGTATAGTCCTGTTTTTTCTTTCCACAACTCTATTTTGTTGAGGAGTTATAGGTGAAGAGAACTCATGATTGATTCCTTCTGAGGAACAGAACTCATCAAGCTTACTATTTTCAAATTCCTTGCCATGATCACTTCTGATTCTGACAATACATCCTTCTTTTTCTCTTTGAATTCTTTTGCACAATTCCTTAAATACATCAAATACATCAGATTTTTCCCTAATGAAGTTTATCCAGGTGAATCTGGAAAAATCATCCACAACAACATAGGCATATCTCTTTCCACCAAGACTTTCCACCTGCATTGGACCCATCAGATCCATATGTAGAAGTTCTAGCACCTTAGAGGTGGTCAGATGTCTTGTCTTTGGATGCGACATTCTAGTTTGCTTTCCAACCTGACATTCACCACAGACTCTCCCTTCATCAATCTGAAGCCTTGGAATCCCTCTGACTGCCTCCATGGATATGATCTTTTTCATCCCTCTTAGATGTAAATGACCAAGTTTTTGGTGCCACAGTTTCACTTCCTTTTCTTCTTTGGCTATAGAGCATACATAAGAGTAGTTAGTGTTCTCAGACTCCCATAAGTAACAGTTGTCTTTTGATCTGACTCCTCTCATTACAACTTCTTGTTTTTCATTAGTTACAAGACATTCAGACTTGGTGAAGTTGACCTTGAATCCTAGATCACATAATTGACTGATACTTATGAGATTAGCAGTCAAACCATTTACCAGCAACACTTCATTTAGGTTTGGAACTCCAGGGCAGTCCAAGTTTCCAACTCCTTTGATTTCTCCTCTAGCACCATCTTCAAAAGTGACATAACTAGTAGTATGAGGTTTGACATCATTCAGCAAATTCTTGATTCCAGTCATGTGTTTAGAGCATCCACTATCAAAGTACCAGTTTTCCTTGGCAGAAACTCTAAGGGAGGTGTGAGCTATCAGGGCTGCAGTCTTTTTCTTCCACTGTTGAGTATATGGTGCCTTGTTAGTCTTAGGTTTGACATATAGGGTCTGATTAGGATATCCATATAGTCTGAAGCAGAATGGCTTTATGTGACCAAACCTTCCTGAAATTCTGGCAGCAGATACTTAATGTCACAGTGAATGTTATGACACCGTATCTGACTCTCTTCAAGACAGTAAATCTAAAAGCAGTAAAGAACACAGTCAATTGTTTACCCAGTTCAGTGTGTAACAACACCTACTCTGGGGGCTACCAAGCCAGGGAGGAAATTCACTATAAGAGATATTAATTCAGGAATAAACCAACCAGTTTATCTCCTTCACTTAAGACCTACCCAATGCAACTTCAATCTAAGTTCAACTTAAACCTGAGTTCCTACTCACTCCCCCTCAATCACAGCAGTGATACTAAACAATTGACTAATGAAATTATGAAGACACTCTTCAGTACATACACTTGATTTTGCTTCACGGCTTTTAATCAAGTAACACAAACACTCGTGCTTCAAAGCTTTGAGTGATACACAACTCTAACTTGACTTTGCTTCAAAGCTTTAATCAAGTAACACAAACACTCGTGCTTCAAAGCTTTGAGTGATACACAACCCTTACAACCAAATCCTACTCCAAATCACTTATCACAATGATAATTGATTGGCTCACAGTAGTTACAACTATACAGTCCCTTATTGATCTTCTGTCAAAAAGTGTCCTTCACCAACAGTCTTCATGAGGAATATATAGGCAGCTATTCTTCAGTTAGGGCTTCCACGAAAATAGCTAGGGTTAATTAGGGTTAACCTCAAGACTTGGTCATAGGACTTTAACTACCATATTAGGGTTAAGCAAAGTTAACCTAAGTCCACGTGAGAATCTAATCTGGACTGAATAAACCAGATTCCTGAAAATTCTCAGAAATAATAAATTTGCACAAATGTTAGTTCAGTACAGGATGTCTTAACATTGGTTATGACAACAAGAATCCTGTTTACTGATTTTGGTAGAATACAATAAATATGATCATTGCATAATGATCAACTAAACACTCTGTATGACATTCTTTTTCTGCATAATGTACCTAGTATCCCAGAATGTTATGATATCAGTCATGACATTCACACAACTGGTTTTACCAAAAAACATGCCAACAACTAAACACTTACACTTCCACAATGATGACATCTCCATCTTTGATACTTTTTCTTCATATTTTTCTGTTCTTGATGTTGAGTGTTATGTTGTGACATCTGCTTTGACATTTGTTTATCAGGCCTGGTCTTCTTCTTGTCAACAGCAGATTTCTTTGCAGCCACAAATCCTAGACCAGACATGTTTCCTGCATTTTGTCCAGCCTGAAGGATTTCTTCCAACTTGTCAGTTCCATTTATCAACATCTTGACAGACTTAGTCATCTGATCAAGTTTGGAGTTCAGCATTTGAACTTCACCTTCGAGATGGCTTATAGTAGCAATGTCTGCCTTCTTCTCAGCCTCCAACTTCACTATGAGTTTTTTCTGTTTCTCATTTTACTGACAGACTTCAGCACTTCTGATACATAGCTTCTTGTAGGAGTCAGCAAGTTCTTCAAATGTCACTTCCTCATCACTAGAGTCACTATCAAAGTTACAAATACCAGATAGTGCAGTAACTAGTTTAGCAGATTCTTCTTCAGAGTTACTTTCTGAGTCACAATCAGACCAAGTAACAGACATTCCTTTCTTTTGTTTCTTAAGAAAGGTAGGACATTCAGCTCGAATGTGCCCATATCCTTCACATCCATGGCATTGGATTCCTCTGCTTTGATTTCCCTTTTCTTCAGACTTAGTTCTTCTGCTGGAGTCATAGGATCTGCTAATGTCAGAGGGAATGTTCTTGACATTTGACCTTTACTTTGGGTCCATTCTCTTGATGGGTTTGTTGAACTGCCTTCTAAGCATAACTATAGCTTCTGAAATATTCTCTTCATCACTCTCCTTGCTTTCATCTTCAGTATTGGATACAAGGGTTATGCTCTTGTTTTTCTTGTCCACATTTTCACTGATCCCCATCTCAAAAGTCTGAAGTGACCCAATGAGTTCATCAACCTTCAAGTTGCAGATATCCTGAGCTTCCTCTATAGCAGTCACTTTCATTGCAAACCTTTTAGGCAAGGATCTGGGAATCTTTCTCACCAGCTTTTCTTCTGACATCTTTTCTCCCAATGCTCCTGAGGTGTTGGCAGTTTCCAAGATGTTCATGTGAAACTCATGAATGGTCTCATCTTCCATCATCCTTAGGTTCTCAAATTTGGTAGTGAGCATCTGAAGTCTTGACATTTTTACTTTGGATGTACCCTCATGAGTGGTTTTGAGAGTGTCCCAAACATCCTTGGCCAGTTCACATTGATGTACTAGTCTGAATATGTTTCTATCAATTCCATTGAACAAGGCATTTAATGCTTTAGAGTTACCCAGGGCTAACTCATCTTCTTCTTTGCTCCATTCTTCCTCAGGTTTCAAACTAGTCGTCCCATCTTTCCCAGTTATGATGGGATGGTTCCACCCTTTGTCAGCAGCTCTCCAAGCCTTTTTGTCCAATGACTTCAAGAAGGCAATCATACGAGGTTTCCAGTAGTCATAGTTTGATCCATCTAGAATAGGTGGTCTGTTCCCAAATCCTCCTTCCTTGTCCATAGCGCCAGAAAATAATATCCCTAGATCTCATCCAGAAAGACAGGCAGGGTGCCTGCTCTGATACCAATGGAAATTCTGGCAACAGATACTTAATGTCACAGTGAATGTTATGACACCGTATCTGACACACTTGTACACACTTCAAGACAGTAATTTAAAATACAGTAAAGAACACAATCAATTGTTAATCCAGTTCAGTGTGTAACAACACCTACTCTGGAGGCTACCAAGCCAGGGAGGAAATTCACTATAAGAGGTATTAATTTAGGAATAAACCAACCAGTTTATCTCCTTCACTTAAGACCTTCCCAATGCAACTTCAATCTAAGTTCTACTTAAACTTGAATTCCTACTCACTCCCCCTCAATCACAGCAGTGATACTAATCTATTGATTAATGAGATTATGAAGACATTCTTCAATACACACACTTGATTTTGCTTCAAAGCTTTAATCAAGACACACAACACTCGTGCTTCAAAGCTTTGAGTGATAAACAACCCTTACAACCAAATCCTACTCCAACTCACTTATCAAAACGATAATTGTTTGGCTCACAGTAGTTACAACTATACAATACCTTATTGATCTTCTGTCAAAAAGTGCAACTCACCATTAGGCTTCGTGAGAAATATATAAGCAGACTATTCTTCTTTTAGGGCTTCCATAAAAATAGCTAGGGTTAACTAAAGTTAACCTAAAGACTTGGTTTTGGGCTTTCATCATGACAGATTAGGGTTAAGCAAGGTTAACCTAATGTCCACATGAGCAACTGATCTGGACAAAATTCTTCAACTCAGAGAAACACACCAGATTCCTGAAAATTTTCAGGAATAATAAATCTGCACAACAACTTGATCAGTACAGGATGTCTTAACATTGGTTATGACATCATGTATCTCGCTCACTGATTTTGGTAGAATTCAGTACATATGGTCATAGCTTAATGATCATGATATTCACTCATACTGAGTAGTTCCTATAGAACATTCCTTCTGCAGAATGTACCTTTATCCCAGAATATTATGACATCAGTCATGACATTCGCAAATCTGATTTTACCAAAAAATAATGCCAACAAACAAACACTTACAAACATTATACTATTTTGAGCATTGTGCTTAATTAAGTAAGCAAGGGTGTTAAAAGTTATAGTGCATCAGTTGTTGCGAAAGTGGATAACACTCAAGAGGTTGTATTTAAGTCCTTTCAAAAGCATAACACCATCTATGTGGTTTTGGAGGGATTTCCCATAGCATTTTATCTTAAGATCATATCCCAATTGTTGGCCCGTAGGTAACATAACATATCCACACTCTTTTTAAATGAAGTCAATGAATATAAATGTATCCATTGTCATGTGTCTAGAACATCCATTATCAAGATTTTTTTTTTCCGATGGTTAGACACTTATTCAACAATCAAACATGTATTTAAGACCCTTAACATGAGTTGGGTCCATGAATGTTAGTGACACATATGGGAGTTTTAGACATTCACATCATTTTTCCCTTAGGAACTACAAACTTTTTAATATGTACATGAGGTGTAGTGTTTCATAACTGGCTACAATAATGACATCCCACCTTAGGTAAGTAGAGTTCTTCTACTATTTTCAAGTATTTTTTACAAGTACTTTTGAAAGATTTACTTTCATCATTAGACTTCATAGTAACTCTACTTTTACTTTTGAGGCTGACTTTAATTTTCACTTTAGAGATTTGAGCTTTTCAAGAAAGTTAGGATTAAATTCACAGTTCCTAGTCCATCTAAGTTTCATAATTGGGAGATTCATATTGTTAACAAGGGCTGAATGCTCAATTTTTAAAGAAAGTAAAATGTATTTAAGCTTATAACTTCACCTTCTAATGGTTCTTCGTTGGGTAGCTAGCTTCTTGAAAGCCTTCAATGCTTAATACATATCTTGAAAACTGGTTTCCTCATATGAAGGAGCAGAGTCAGAATCAATGTTTACAGTCGCTTACCTTATAGTTTTTGTGTGTCCTATGAGACATAAGTGTGCGACCTCTTCATTTCCTGACTCGCTTGAAGAGAAACTCTTTAAAATTAAATGTGTGTTTACTTCAATATTGCAGCTCTTCGGAATTTTAAATAGTTTCACTTTGGCAGATTACAAGAGTGCCAAAGGCAGTACAAACAATAGGACCAGATTACACTATTGAATCAATTCAATTTCTTACTAACTTACAAGTTACAACAAGTAAACCAGAATCATGTGTAAAATTCAACATGACCTGCAATTTCTCTGCATATTAGCTTGGATTCACTAGCTAACTTGATGCTTTTCGCAATTGCTAAACCAGTCAATTTGTGAGTAGATGCAGGCTTATAAGACTCCACCTGTTCTTTACACCCCAACAACAAAGCTTCCCTCGCCGGAACCACATTTTCCCACCAAAACTCTCTAAGAATCCCATGTATTATATCCCAATATCCACGCTCCCTGACGACACGAAATATAGTGCTTCCATTCGGCGTCCAACAATACAAATCAACCCATTCAAAATCCATAATCTCCATTTGACCTTGAACTTGAGGCATGTAATAGAACGGCATTGTTGACCACGGCAAACCCGTCTCAGGCTTACCCTTATTATAAGGGCACTTGACTTCCAATATCCCCGTACCCAAGACACCATCCGGCGAAGCACCAAGCCAATCATAAGACTTCTCCGAATGAACCGCAAAACCCATCGACGTCACCTCCCGACCAGTTATCTTTTTATAATTCTCAACAGCCACCGTCTCATTCAACATCCCCCACGCCATTGCGTTTCTCTGAGAAGCTTGAATGATTTGTGACTCGGAAGCAAACACTTTCTCGTGCCAGAGCTCAAAACGGCGCGCACCTTTCCAAAAACCTAACGCGGTACTAAATGTGCTAGTTGTCAGTTTGTCCTTACGAAGGGCGAACCACTCGTCGGAACGTTGCGGGACATCGGCAGGTGAAGCAAATGCTGTAAATGTAGGGGACTGAATTAAAGAAGGTGTTGAAGTAGTAGTGCCTATAGATAAATTTCTACAATTTTGTTTTCCGTGTTTAATTCTTGTAGGAAATGTTTTGTGAAGAAATCCACTGAATTTAAAGACGTTGGAATTGCATGTTGCTGATGAAATCCTCATATCCATTCATTCAAAAATTAATCAGGACGAATGAAGTACCTAACTACCAGAAATAACGGATTCAATTAAAATAACGAGTGTTATGTTATAACAACACAAAAAATGCATTTACTAGTTCTATGTTATAAATCTAAAGCTAGGTTAAGAGAAATTCGAAAGAAGTGAAAATGAAAAGAGGAATACCTGCAAGAGTTTGTAACTGTTTCTGGCGTAATACCAAGAGCTCCGGCTGGGTTTTCCGGCAGGTTCAGGTCGGCGCGCCTCCTATCCAATCCACTCCAACTAGTTTCGGAGGACAAAGCAGATGGACAGCGATTATGGGTGTCCTCAAAACCAAGTGGGTTGGGCTTCCGTTTATAATGTTTTTAACTTACGACTCCAAGGTTGATCCCGACACCCCCCATTTTCTACTCCTTTTATGATAGTATTTCTTATAAATATCGAAATTTTTAAAAAATATAGGCGGTTATCATAAATTTCAGGAGATTATAGAAAATTTTCCATAACTTTCCTTTTTTTTACATTGACAGGTAAGAAATTATTAGAAATTTCAAATTTTCAATTAAAAGATAGAAGTTATCGAAATTTTGAAATTTCCGTTAATTATGTGTTATACTGATGTTTAATGTTGACAATATTTTTTTGAAACGACACTCTGATTGAACCTAACTGCAATTTCGATATGGTGTTCACAACATCCCAACTTTGGCATAAATCTCTCTAACTTGTTGTCAACATGTTTTTAGTGTCCAGTGAGCAGACTTCACCCTAAAAATCATAAATAGAAATATATGTTAAATTATGATCAGTAATGTAATAACATCAAATTGTCATGTTCCGTGTATCTATTTGTTGTTGTGTTCCTTAAATACGTGACTCTATTAGTCCAAGCAGTAACAAACATTTCTTTATAAGGTGTCAACCATGTGTCATTCACATATTTAACAAATAAAGGAATATCAGCACAACCCCTCTCAAAGTGCTTGAAGTGTTAGACAAACTCAGTTTCTGTATTTGAATATATGATGTTGTTCTGTAGATCCATGACATGTTCTTGTCTTTGTGATTTAACGTACTCTTTACATTTCATGCTCACGTTTTTTAAAATATGGAACGAACACAGCAGATGAGTTGCATTTGAGAACATAGATTCCATGACATTCATCAATGTAAGTTCTCGGTCGGTCACCACAATCTTCGGTAGCAATTTATCAGTAGAGAATAACTCTTTGAGCTTATTCAGTTCCCATGTGAAATTCTCCTTCCTTTCATGTTCCAAATAAACAAAGGCAACTGAAAACTTTAACTGCGTTGGCGTGACACCAATAATCTCAAATAGTGGTATTCGGTACATACAAGATCAAAATCCATATAATCAAACTCATAACTCAATATCTACAATAAATATCAAGATGTGCAATCAATTTTTTTACTTATTTATCTTGTATGTGCAATCAAAAATCAACATCAAATGTAACATATTCAACTACTTCACAGAATTAGGATGTGTCTAAAAGATATCAGCTACAACATCTGATATGTCCTTATTTTTAGTCTAACACATGTATTTCTCTTTATGAATAAGGCTCAACAACATAGGTGTTTCTGTCAATGGGCCTTTCTTGCCCGTTCTATATGTAGCTCTAGCTTTATACACCTGGATAACATTCGTGAGGTTTTCTGAATCTTTGTCTTTCAAAGCAGCAATTATGTACCTTGGAGCCATATTGTATTTCGTCATGTCATTCACAAACTTTTTTCATGATCTTTTAGATGGTCCAATATGTCATGGCCTTCCGAATCCTCAGATAGTTTATGATCGTGCATCTCGCACCTAACCATCACCTTTCAACCGATACCACTTGGAACAGATCTCGGCCTAAAAGGACATTTAACTTTCATAGTAAAAATGCCTTATGAGAAATTATTGAGTTCAGATGTATTATTTTTTTGTACTTTCCTACTCTCTCACAACCCATAATCAATTTATTCTTCCTCTCTGGCATTCCATTAGCAGAATCTGAACAAACAGTGACAAGAATAATACCATGTTATTGTTAGCTGAAGATTTCGACATTTGATGAAAGTTGATTTGGGAAAATCGTGTTTTAAAGGATGGCATGAAACTTGGATTTATAAGGTTATTTTATTTGATATATCGAAGTACAAATCAGAGTCAAAAGAATGAAATCGTATTTCAAGATATGTGAAGATCGCTTCGACAGTCACGTTAGATGAATTCAAAGCTTCGAGCGAGAAAAGTTTGAAATTTAAACTGATGCGTGTTTGCTAGGAGGACGCGTGGAAGCATTAGAGTGTATACGTTTGAAAATATTGAACGTGGCGTGATCTCATAGAAAGACCGTTAGGGTCGAATTAGTATAAATAGGAGTCTTAGATGTTAGGATTCAAGGGTGTTCACATTGTATATAAATCTTTTAATACTCGAAGTACCAGAGCGAGAGAAAATAGTTTGCTGATAATGTATGTGTAAGAACACCATCAGTTTATTTAAAGTCATTTTCTCAATACAAAGTTACTTTAATCACCTTCTTATTCTTTTTCGTTTCCAGTCAAGTCTTTAACAAATTTTGTTGAACTTTACTTATTAGCATTGTCTTTACATTCTTGCAAATATCCAGATCATTTCCTTTAAGTTACATTTAGGATCTATAGTAAATCTTTAATATCTTAGGATAATCATAATCACATAGAAAGATCTCGTTATTATTCATATAATACCAAACATCGATTCAGGTTGTAAAAACACTAAGACACGTGTCCTAAGATCAATCTAGTCGATCATGTAAGTTACCAAAGCGTAAAGTTTGGAAGACTAGCGGTTGTTTGTCAAAAATCACTGGTAAACAAATTGGCACACCCGGTGGGACCGTGTCGAAGTGTTTTAGTTACATTGCTTATGTTCTTTCAATTTGGGTCTTTATAGTTTCTTTTATGAACTTATTACTGCCATTAGTATATGAACCTTAGGAGTGGTAAGATAACTAATAATAACCAATCAATACCCAAAAGAAAATAGACTAGAAAAATAGTTAATACTACCAATAGTGGAGGAGGACAAAATCCTCCACAAGGATCAGGCACAATCGTTGCGAGTTTGACGAATGCGTCAACTGCAATCCCGGGTTCACAAGCCATATCCATATCTACAGGATTCATGTCTACAAATAGTTCTATACCTGGGTCCACAGGGTCCATACCCACGAACAATTCGACATCCATGCCTATCTCTGCAAGCATGGAAGAGATCCCTTCGAATACACAAACTGGCCATGTGTTGACATATGTTAGAAATCAGACTCAACCTACAACCCCTAGGCCACCAGGGTTTGAAAGTTTTAGGCATTGGAGGGAGCAACCCCAATATGGGATGCCAACTTTCTTTATATCAGGATTACACAATAATCCATCCACGCATACACAACCTACCATGACAACCTTTTCGCCAGTGCAAATTTTGGTTCTGGTATGAACCA
Organism: Vicia faba; assembly: GCA_948472305.1. Taxonomy (NCBI): domain Eukaryota; kingdom Viridiplantae; phylum Streptophyta; class Magnoliopsida; order Fabales; family Fabaceae; genus Vicia; species Vicia faba. The sequence goes on from CATIWC010002093.1 coordinate 404,453, forward strand.
TGTGGGTCGAAGTACGCAAAACCAAGGATTGTCAACCCAATTACCTATGCTCACAACTAATATTCAGGAAGCATTTAGGTAACAAATGGACGCTAGTAACCATGACATGGTCGGAGTGCTTTCCCGTGAAATGAATACCATTTTCTCCCCTTTGATCCAAAATTTTAATAGGATAAACCAAGAAAATACCTAATCCTATCAGCAAATGTCAGCGCAGATGGAGCACATAGCAGACTTTTTTGGAGTCCCCCAAGCACCTGTTCGACGTAGGCAAAACCAGGTGGAAATTCAAGAGGAAGAACCCACTATCAATCAGGTCCGACCACCCATACAAGAGGTTGGCGAAAGGGACATGAGGGCAAGGGTAGAACAACAAGAGATTCGACATGAGATCCCTAAGGAGCAACCTAAGAGAGTAGTAATGGTTAACAGAGATCAAAATGCAGAAGAGGTGATCCATAGAGTTAGGCAGGATAACGTGCTGGCTGAAAATAATTTAACCACCATGATTGAAAGAATCATGGCCCAAAATAGTCTAAACACAGGGTTTCGACGGCCAAATTACACATCTCCATTAACAGATTTTATTTTGCAGGCTGAATTACCAAGGGGTTGTAAAGTCCCCAAATTCACAAAATTTTCAGGAGATACTAACGAATAAACTGTCAAACATGTGGCCAGGTATCTGATAGAAGCAGGGGATTTAGAAAATAGTGAAAACTTAAGGATAAAATATTTTCCTAGTTCATTAACAAAAAATGTTTTTACGTGGTTCACCACATTGCCACCAAATTCTATAGATACATGGCCTCGTTTAGAAAGATTGTTCCATGAATAATTCTACATGGGGCAAACTAAGATAAGTCTTAAGGAGTTAGCCAGCATTAAAAGAAAGTTTACTGAACCTATAGATGACTATTTGAATAGGTTCCTTTTGTTAAAATCTTGATGTTTCTCAGTAGTGCCTGAACATGAACTAGTCGAAATGGCCGCTGGTGGACTAGATTACTCCATTCGAAAGAAACTAGATACTCAGTATCTAAGAGACATGGCCTAATTAGCAGATAGAGTTCGACAAGTTGAACGTTTAAAAGCAGAAAAGGCCAGAGCAAGTAAAAATTTTAAGAAAGAGAGGGTAGCTTATGTCGAAGCCAAAGAGGAAGAAACAAAGGCCTTCAATGATATGTATGATTTTGAGGAATTCGAAGTAGATTTAGCTGAACTAAAAGAAGCACCCATATACTCTTGTAAAATGCTTACACCAGCAAATGGCAGAAATCCTATCGAAACAGAAAAGAATGAGAAATTCCCCAAGAAAACTTATACGTTTGACATCACTAAATGTGATGAGATTTTTGATTTGCTTGTAAAAGACGGTCAAATGATAGTGCCTCCTAATGCCAAAATCCCTCTGTTAGAACAACGGAAGAAAAGAGGCTTTTGCAAATATCATAACTTTTTGGGCCATAAAACTTCACAATGCTTTCTTTTCAGGGATCTTATTCAAAATGCTATCAAAGAAGGACGTTTGAAGTTTGCTGAGAAAGTCAATAGCCATATGTAGATTGATGCTAATCCCCTCCATGTCGCAGATACCAATTATACTGAACCTATGGAGATCAACATGGTGGACATGGTGGAGTATGAAGGAGAATAGGCCAAGGAAGTCAAAGTCTCCAACATGGATGAAAAGTAGGCTACTGAAGGCCTAACTGACATAATTCCCTTTGACACTCCTGTCGAAAATATTTCTGCAGGTAATGTTGGATCAGAGGCTACTGAGGGCCCTGTGGGAGGAATAACTGAGGCTACTAAAGGCCTTATAGTTAAATTTGAGAAGATAAGGATTGTTGAAGGTCCTAGTATAAGGGTTAGCATGGTGGATTTGAACTAACCTTAGCCAAAAATGGAAGAGGTGGAAAGATGCCTCAGGCTGGAGAGGGAACAGGTGAGTTCTGGTTACCCTAAGGCCAATGAAACTCTACGAGAGTACTTATGGAGGTGTCATCGAAGGAATTCAGAGATACTGGTGTGTCCAAGGTGCAGAATTATTCTGAATCGAAGGGTAGCAGAGGCTTATGAAAGAGCTCAACGTGCTAGAACTCAGGGCAATTGGAGACAAGAAAGCCAAATGATGAAAGTGTACCCAAAGCCAGGGGAAAGTATGTCGGGTTTTCTGGTACGTTGTTATAAAGATGAAAAAGAGTGTCTGTTATGTCCCAGGTGTGGAGCAGTGTATGACAGGGAGATGGCTGGGATGTTCAAAAGAATTCCATTCACCCATGGATGGGACCAACAAGGTGGCAACCCAAAAGTATTCATCTTCGACAATAGGGGAGTTCCCAGGAGATAAGACAGTCCTCACCCTAAAGCTAGGAGAGTCACTTTCAAACTTCCAGCTGAAATACCAACTGACTAATGGACTCAGGCAGGGGCGGGAAGAGGAAAATGGAGGAGCTTCGACCAAGGAGGCAGGACTTCAATGGCATACAGAAAATAGTTCCAGACATCGAAGAGCGAGGCTTACAGGTTAGAGAACTACAAGGGAAAGAATCCAATTTCTGGATCCCGGTGGAGGAGGCATCAAAGGATTAAAAAGGCTGAAAGAGAGCTAGTATCAAAAGACATGGGGGAATCCAGTAGTAACAAGTTCCCTTCGAGAACTACGAACTCAAGTAAGCCACTTGTGGGTCGAAAAATTTTTATATCAGAGGAGAAGGTTGCAAGTGAGAAAATTTAAAAGAACCCAATAAAGGAAGATGAAATGTCAACTGATGATTTTGAGTCTGACGGATTTTCGTCCCTTAATGTCAATTGTAATGTAGTGTCGGTTTTACCTCATGAGTATAACTAGGAAACTGAAATAGAGGATCAGGAAGAAGCATATGAGGAAGAAATGGCCAAACATAAACCAGTATGTTACTATGTGCTTAACAATGGAGCTGTCGAGGAACAAAATGCTTTCTTCGAAAGGCCTGACTAGGGCATGAAAGGGCATTTGAAGCCTTTGTACATTAGGGCCAGGGTCGAACAAGTGGGAATAAACAAAGTTCTGGTGGATAGAGTAACAGCTGTCAATCTAATGCCACAATTTATATTTAAAAGGATTGGAATGTTTGATACAGATGTAAAGACACACAACATGGTCCTATCAAATTATGAGCGGAAATTTGGACACACATTAGGGGTGATATAGGTAGATCTGACAATTGGTTCAATTACAAGGACAACTATGTTCATGGTAACCCCAGCGAAAGCAAATTACAACCTGTTGCTTGGCAGAGAGTGGATACATGGAATTAGAGTTGTCCCTTCAACAATGCACCAAAGATTATTTATCTGGAGAGAGGATGGCATAGTGGAAAACATAGAAGTCGACCAAAGTTAATACATGACTGAAGTGAATCAGGTGGATAGGAGGAACTTTGACAAAAATATATCCACCATGCAACCTAGAAGGAAAAGCATACTCACCTAGCAAGAATGCCTTTTATTTCTTAACCCTCCACCCAAATGGTTTTCAATGGGATAAAGAGATCATGGGAGAAACAAAGGATGTCGAAGGAGTGTCTGATATACGGTCAACTGGCTGGGATGAGGACATTGATTATGTCTGAATCATTGTTCTTTGAAAAGATTTCGGCTTACCTGGACGGGAACAAAAGAAGAACGGCTCTCGAAGATGAGGTAACAAACATGGCTATCAAAGCCATAGATGATACACTACACACAGCAGGACCTGGGGAGCATTTTATTCCAAAACCTCCTGACAAATAGGTACTAGGCGAACAGTTAGAACAAAGGTTGGATGCTATATATGATGAGGAGCCCTTGGGTTTCGAGAAAGATCCATTGGCGTCAAGCGCAAAGATGTTGGCTCAAGACCCCCTTGAAGAGATAGATCTTGGGGATGGGAGCATAAAAAGAATCACTTACATCAGTGATAAACTTAATCCTAAGGTGAAGGCGAGGGTGATTAAGTTGCTAAAAGAAAATAAAGATTGCTTTAATTGGGATTATGACAAAATGTCTGGTTTAAAAAGAGAGCTGGTTAAATTAAAGCTGCCAATCAAGGAGGGAAAGAAGCCTATCAAGTAGACTCCTAGAAGATTCATCACAAATGTTCTTTCAAAGATTAAAAAAGAGGTCAAAAGACTTCTTCGCTGCAATTTCATCAGGACCACAAGGTATGTCGAATGGATTGCCAATATAGTTCCTGTTATTAAGAAAAATGGTTCATTGAGAGTATGTATAGGTTTTCGTGACTTAAATGCAGCAACTCCTAAAGATCAGTATCTAATGCTTATGGTAGAAATGCTAATAGATTCAGCTGCAGGCTTTGAGTACCTTAGTATGCTTGATGGATACTCTAGATACAACCAAATTTTCATTGCTGAGAAAGATGTGTCCAAAACAGCTTTTCATTTCCCTGGGGTAATAGGTACCTATGAGTGCGTAGTTATGCCTTCTGGCCTAAAAAATGCTAGGGCAACTTACCAAAGGGTAATGAATTCAATATTTCATGATTATATATAAACTTTCATGCAGGTTTATATATATGACATTGTGATAAAGTCTGTATCAGACGAAAGTCATCTGAATCATCTTCACCAATCGTTCGAAAGGATGAGAAAACATGGCTTGAAGATGAATCCCCTTAAATGTGCATTCTTTATGCAGGATGGAGATTTCTTGGGCTTTGTGGTCCACAAGAAGGGGATAAAAATCAACCAGAACAAGATAAAGGCTATCATGGAAGCGAAAGCGCCATCAACTAAAAAGGAGTTACAATCACTCTTAGGGAAGATAAATTTCCTGAGAAGGTTCATTTCCAACCTAAGTGGTCGAACTCAAGCCTTTCCGCCCCTCCTTCGTTTGAAACAAGAAAAGTTTGAATGAAACGAAGAACATCAAGAAGCTTTCAATAAGATCAAGCTATATCTGATGAATCCTCCCATCTAGTCACCACCTTGTGGAAGGAAACCTATGAGATTGTATATATCGTCTTCTGATATTACTATTGGTAGTATGTTAGCACAAAAAGACGAAAATGGCATCGAAAGAGCCATTTACTATCTAAGTAGAGTCTTAAATGATGCAGAAACAAGATATACTTCTATAGAAAAGCTTTGTCTTTGTTTATATTTATCTTGTACAAAACTTAAATATTATATAAAACATGTTGATGTATATGTTTCTTCACATTTTGACATTATCAAACATATGTTGTCAAAGCCAATATTACACAGTCGAATTGGCAAATGGGCCTTAGCTCTTATTGAGTATTCTTTAGCCTTCATGCCTTTAAAAGTAATGAAGGGTCAAGTAGTCACAGACTTCATTGTAGACCATGCAGTGGTCGAAAACCCTCAACATTAGGTTGAGTTAAAACCTTGGAGATTGTTCTTCGATGGTTCTATCCACCAAAAGGGAAGTGGAGTTGGGATTCTGATAATTTCTCTTGATGGAATTCCAACAAAACTCAAGTATAGAATCGAAGGCCCCATTTGTTCAAACAATGAGGCAGAGTATTGTACCCCAAAATTTGCCCTCTCATTTCTCAAAGGATCAACCTGGACCCCCAGGTTTGCTTCCATCCAATTGCAAATCTGAAATTACAAATTTTCCAAGAGAACCGTTCACAAGGGCAAAATGGTTATTTGCACACCAAAGAAGTCAAACTATGACTTCTGAATAAAAAATCAAGTTCCAAGAATCATATTTCATTAAGGCATGAAATTGGTTCATCAAATATCAGAAGTCAGAAGTTACTTTGAAAAAAATCAAATTTTCTAAACATTTAGAAAATTTTCTAAGTGTCTAGAGAATATGATACTTCATAATTTCTGAGCCAGCCTCTATGTAAGTGCAGTCAGAAGTTGCAAACATGGTCCAGAACATAACGCTTCAATCAGAATATGCAGAAGCGTTGCTCTTTGGTCAGAACATGACGCTTCAATCAGAACATGCAGAAGCGTTGCTCTTTGGTCAGAACATAATGCTTCAATCAGAACATGCAGAAGCGTTGCTCTTTGATCAAAACATAATGCTTCAGTCAGAACATGATTATTTAGCATATGGAGGCTATGTTCAACGCTCTGGTCAGAAGATGCCCCTTCAGCATTTGGAGGTTACATTTCTGATCTTCAGCAATCAGAACATCACCAAATCCCAAGCCCTCATTTAAGTAACCTGCTGCCCTGCTATGGCACAGTCCTGCAACTAGCTGCCACAATTCTCCAAATTTCTACTGACCCAGTCCACGCCTGCACTTTCTCAAACCCCATACTTACATCAAATTGGCATACGAAAGCAGTGACTAAAAAGCAATGAAACAGTATACCAAAAAGGTTTGAATCCATTTTATTTCCCCCTTCAAAACCATAACAAACCCATCTATAAATACTTTGCTCCATCACACGTTCAAGGGGCTGGATTTTGGAGAGAGGGAATCACCAAAAGAAAGAAAAAAGCCTTGAATCCATGCAAAAATTCCAAGAATCCAAAAAAATTGTAAACACCAAAATACAAAACCTTAGCATTTGATTCTAGCATCAGAACTCCATTGTTCCTTGACTAAAACCATCCCCACAGTTGTTGGTTAACGTATTAGAAGCTATTCTAACTTCTGTATTCATACTGCCATACACTCTCCATTTCACCTCCACTTCAAAGAAGTCAGAACATCACCCTTGGGCTGTTCCAGAAATTAAAAAACTTTCATCCTACTGAGTACGTGAAGAAGTGGCTCAGAACATCAGCATAGTTCAGGACCAACCTCCAGTTCACAGAATATTTTCAGCTGCAAGGTAAGCTTCTGCTGACTCTTATCACGTTACTTAAGCATTACCAGATTTGCGTGTTCAAAAATACAATGTAGACAACATGTTTCTGATGTTGTACATATTCTGAGGCTTCACGTATTTATCTACCTAAGTCTAGAATAAATCAATTCAGAACTTCTGGAAGAAATTAGAACTCATAATTAGGATTATCAAATTCACGCTTGCCTCTGATTTATAGTTCTGATATTTCTTGTTTCTGAAATGCTATGAAACTTGTCATAACTGTTATATGTGCAACTTTTGTTCTGTTGAAAAATGACTAAGTTGTAGATGTTCTGACTAGCACGGAGAGGGAGACGAAGTTCTGTCAGTTGGCATCATAACTTCTGAAGACTTTTGTGTTCGCAGCAGACCCGGAACTTCTGACTTTCCCTCTTTCTATTAACGTTTGTTTCTGTTTGTGCAGCACGTCAGAGTCAAAACTTCTGACCTCTTCTGTTTCAGCATTTACGATGATTCTATTTTCTTTCCTTCTATCATTTTTTTTGCCATCTCTTTTATTTTTCATCAACCATAAAATACCAAAAAAATATTTTCTTAAACAAAACTTATTTCTTTTCTTAAATAAATAAGCAATTTACGTTTCTTGCACATTCTGATCCATTTCGATATGGTTGTAATAGTAACTTAGGATTTAATTTTACTTGCAACCCCCATTCATAAATATGTACCCCCATCCCCCTAATGATTGTAATAGCGTAGGATGTTTACTTTCCGCACTTTTATTGCTTTCATATATTGTTAGTAATTAGGGTGTGTATGACTAGACATGAAATCAACAAATAGATCACCCTAATCATGATTTAAATGCATGCAATAAAACACACTAGCACCTCTAGGGTAATCCCACTTCGTTGCCTATCGGAAAAATAGTCATGTCCCTCGAACATGGGCGTTTTAGCAAAGACCCTCGATAAAAGATCGTAGTCCCCCGATGACCCACGATGTTGCCTTCGGTAAATGATCTAGTCCCTAAAACAACTTTGCTAAAACGTTCATAGGTTGCCTTTTATGACTATACAAACATCCCACACTCGTCCCTTCACATCCAACGATGGGGCTTCTTACCAAATCAATAGTAAGATAGCAACATCTAAAGGAGGAGGAAAAGAACATCTAAGACCTTTTGAGTAGGTAGGTTCGCTCTTAGTTACTCGCTTGCTCACAAAAAAACATTTTATACACCAAACACTTTCATTTTGAAACACTTTTGAAAACAACACTTTGTACGCGTTCTTATAGAAACGAGAGCCATTACAAAGGAAACCCTTTTCAAAATTACTTTCAAAAACCACACCACAAACACATTCAAACAAAAGCAAGTGATCTAACGAGTAACTAAGAGCCCATGGAAAACCATGGATGAAAAGGGTGCTAATACCTTCCCTTTTCATAATCTACCCCCTAAACTCAAGAAACATCTCTAAAGGTCTTTCCTGTGTTTTTTCACCTTCGCTATTTGGATAAAATAAAAGTCAGCGGCGACTCTTGCTAAACCGCAACATTTGCAAACACAAACGCAAAACACCCAAGTCAGTTCTCCCACCGTATCACACAGAGTAAGAGGCCTTGGTTGCAGGACTTGAAGCCTTTATGGAATTGGGGGCAACAAGATTCAAAATCAAAGGAGACTCAGAGCTAGTAATAAAGCAATTGACAAAGGAGTACAAGTGCATAAAAGAAAATTTGATTATGTATTTCGTTATTGCAAACAAATTACTTAAATTTTTTGAATATGCAAATATAAAGCATGTCCCTAGAGTAAAAAATCAAGTGGCAAATGACTTAGCACAAATAACATCAGGGTATAAAGTGACTAAAGAAAAACTAGAAGAGTTGGTCGAAGTTAGGGGAAAGGAAATGGCTACAAGGTTGTCTCCAACAGATTTGGAAAGTACACAGTTATGTTACGCTAATGAAGACACATTTGAAGTATTGGTCACTAACACTCTAGGAGATACAAATTGGAGAAGTTCAATTGTTAATCATCTCAGATATCCTTTAATAGATACAGAAAGAAAGACTAAGTATAGAGTTTTATCTTATATCTTAATGGGGAATGAATTGTTCAAGAAAACCCCTAAAGGAGTTTTGCTAAAATGCTCAGGAGAAAGTGAGGCACATTTGGCATTATCTAGTGTTCACAGTGGAGCATGTGGAGCCCATCAAGTAGGTCATAAAATGAAGTGGTTGTTATTTCAATATGGAATGTATTGGCCTACTATGCTTAAAGATTGTATATAATTTGCTAAGGGATGTCAAGAATGCCAAAAGCATGATGGTACCCAACATGATCCAGCAAGTGAACTTCATGCAATTATTAAACCTTGGCCTTTCAGAGGTTGGGCACTGGATCTAATTGGAGAAATTTGACTTGCTTAATCTAAAAACCACAAGTACATTTTAGTAGGTATAAATTAATTTCCAAAATCGGTTGAGGCCATACCTTTAGTAAATATGGATCAGGAGACTGTTATCGAATTCATTCTGAAACAAATAGTTTATAGATTTGGCATCCCAGAGAGTATAGACCAAGGACCAGTCTTCACTGGTCGAAAGTTACATGAGTTCGCCAAGGAAACATGTTTCAAACTATTGACATCCACACCTTACTATGCTCAAGCGAATGGCCAAGTCGAAGCTGCCAACAAGGTGATAATTGGGTTGGTAAAGAAGCGTGTAGGGAAGAAGCCAAAAAATTGGCACAAAAATCTAGACCAAGCATTATGGGCTTGTCGAGCGTCCCCTAAATAAGCAACTAATAACACACCTTTCCAACTTACGTTTGGATTTGATGCAGTACTACCAGACGAAATCTACTTACAATCAGTTAGAATTCAAAGGCAAGAGGAAATTCCTTCTGACCTTTATTGGGAAATAATGATGAATGAATTAGTAGATTTAGATGAAAAAAGGTTGCATGCTTTAGAAAAATTAAGAAGACAAAAGGAAAGAGTGGCAAGAGCATACAATAAGAGTGTCAAAGGCTAGGCTTTTATTATAAATGACTTGGTATGTAAAGTCATATTACCTATGGATCGAAAGAATAAAGCGCTAGGAAAATGGTCTCCACATTGGGAAGGACCTTTTCTAATCCTAAAGGCATTCTCAAACAACGCTTACGAAGTAGAGGAGTTAGCTGTGGATCGAAGAATCCTAAGAGTAAATGGAAAATACTGAAAGAAGTATAACCATTTTTGCAGGAAATAAAAATCATGACAAGAGAGTAAGCAGCAAAAATATACATAGCCAAAATGGTGATCGAATTAATTTTAAAAAAAAAGCGCCAAAATGGCTTTGTCTAGAATGCTTACAACATAAAGAAAATACAATGAAATCTAAATTACACAAATCAAAATGGGATAGTGTTTTTTATCCTCTCATACTTGATCTTCGCTAGGCCAAGCTTGTATTGAACAACAGCATGTATGCCTTTGAGGCATGCAATTTCTTCATTCACGGCTGAAGCTCTTTCGACATGTTCAATGCTTGTGCAACCAAAGTATCAGCCTCAGTGGTGTCCAATCCTTTGATGGAAGCTTGTTTCACCTTGGCATCAGCAATCTTCTTCTACAACTCCACAATGTGAGACTCCCAGAGTGTGATCGAAGTTGTATAAGTATCAAACTTCGATTGGGCTTCCTTCCTTGAAGCCAACAAATCCTCAGATGCTTTAGAGGTGTTGAGAGCTTTGTCAAATTCAGCAGTTTGCTCTTTTTCCATTTCTTGAAGCTTCGAAGTTGCATCAACTTCCCTATTATACTCAACACAGATTTGGTCGATTAGATTTTGGATATCTACCAAGACCTCACCTACGTTAGCAGGACAAGCAGTAATGTTGATTCAATTGATCAATTTTTTCATCCCAAAACAAGCAGTAACGTCTGTTTTCAGCACCTCGAACAAGTAAACTTCGAATACAGCTTTCTTCACTTGCTGAAGGAGTTCGTCACAGGAAGCTTCATTAGCACTAGCACCAGATTGGGTCGAAACCCCAAAAGCGCTTTTACCAGAAAAAGACTCCCTTAGAGCCATCATCAATTTCACATACTTGAGGGGATCACTCTTCTTTAGTGCTATATTTTCCTCCTCAGTGAATTGTGGAGTCATAATGGGATTTGGAATTGATCGAGCCTGTGTTCTTGGTACATCAGATGCATCAAGATGTGTTGGATGGGTGTCCTTAGGTTGTTGTTCAACCTCCTCCATTTCCTCATCATCACGAAAGTGTATCTTGATCCCATCTGAGTACTGCTCTTCGTCCTCGATATAATCTGCAGGAAATTGATCCCTTTTTAAAGGAGAATTACTGGGAGCACTTTCAGAGTCTTCGTCTTCCTCCATTATTTGCTTACCAGATTCTGGTAAGACATCTTTGCCAGAAGAGGAAGTATCTTGTTCGACTTGGACATCACCTGCTTCAGGTTGGTGAACCCCAGTCAAAGACCCCTTGTTTTGGACAATACCACTGGATAAGGGAGGAGGCGAAAGAGTCTTTGTATTCAAAGGAGCATATTGGTTGATAGTGGAAACAGGAGGAGTAGTTGATTTATCCTGCAGACAGAAAGAAGTTGTTATGTCAAGAGACATTTGAGAAAGAAATGAAAAGACTGAAATAAAGATGTACCTTTTGATCATCAGGATTAGAAGCATTTCTTCTAATATGCTCCAAAATTACAAACCTAAGGGGTGAAGGTTTAACCTCATGTTGAGGAGTAGAGAAGATTTTTACGTCGATATCTTTCTGATTGGTAGCTTGATATGGGGAATCTTTCGACGTTGTGGGCTTCTTTTGTTTCTTCTTGGCCTTGAAGGGAGTGAGGAGGACATGTTCATCACCATCTTCAGGGATCACTATTACTTCTTCATTGGGAGTTTTTATTTTCTTTGATGTTGGAGGAGGCAAACCACTACACTAAAAAAAAGCAAAAATCATAGTCAGAGAATGCAAAAGGGTAAGAATGATTCTTAAAGTAGTACCTATGCACTCTTTTCCACTTTTTATGGATAAGCACCCTTTGTAGAAGGAGCTCCCTGATTAGAAGAAGTTGATGGCTTTGAGGCAGTAGTCAAATCCGCCTTTACTGTAGGTTTTTCTTTCTTTACGGTTTTCCTTTCGACAGCTAGAAAACACTATCAAAGTTAGTCAAATGCTCAAAATCAATAAGTTTCCTAAAAAGACAATTAAAAAGACCAAGGAATCCTTTGGTTCCACACCTTCACGTGTCGGAGACACAATAGAGACTGCTGATAAATCATAGTGAAGGAAACCTTTGAAACTGTCTAGAGTGCACTTAGTCGAAACTACTCTCTTAGCTGGTTTTTTGGAATCATTTTTAACTCATTAAAAATATTACCACAAATGAACAAATCTGGATAGGGTGTAAAGAACGCTAGGCCAAAATAAACACTAGGCAATTTTGGAAAATTTGGTGGTTGCAGTTTAAAAGCCAAATCATACCTATGTTCGGGTTTTACAGGAGAGGGAATCTTTAAACGTGGAAGTTTCTTTGTAAATTTTTCTTGTCAAAAAGTTGTTGCATGGAAGACGATTTGACTAAGATTAGTTAGATCATAGACAGTTTCAAAGAATTTCTAGAAAGCCTGGATTTCCTTGGTGTGCGTTAGTTTACCTTTTGGGATGTTTTCCTGCACAAAGAAAAAAGCTTTAGTTAAGCGTTCATTTATTTGAGCAGTATCAAACATGTTATTCAAATAGAATTTGGTCCACCAGGTGTAGAAGCCATTGATCATATAGAAGGCGGGTTGATAGAGAGTGAGACTAAATTCAGCAAAGTTGGCATGGTATTCCTGGTGTTTCTTGATGCCTCGAATAGAGTAATCCACACCTGCAATGTAAATCTCACATTTTCGAGTGAAGAGAGATTCAGGGATGAGTTGGCACAATCCAAACTGTCGAGAGACAAAAATGGGCTGATAAGCCAGCAAGAAAACATAGCTTTTCACTGGTAAGATCCTGGAGACTAGGAGTCTGGGAAGAAGAAATGTGCGCCATATGTTTTCAATATCAGTATCTGCATTCTTCTCAGCGTCTTCAGTTGACGAAGTAAACCAGGAAAGACCATGAGTTCGATTGGCAAAAGGAGCCATAGAGGGGGTAAAATTGTGACGTTTCGAGAACATCAGCGTGTATTTGGCGAGGCAAGCTTGAAGGTTTTCAGAATCATCATTGGGAGTTAATTGTAAGAGTCTAGTTCCTTCAATGCTTCGACCTGCTATTTCAGGGTCCTTTTAGTCAACAGTTCCTGCAGTTCAAAGAGAAGGTTCGAAAGTGGCATTTAGCCACAGTTGAAGAAGCCAATAGGGTCCAGATAAAAGTAGGTTTGTGCCTGCTTTATAATCCTTAAGTTTGGAAGTAGAAGCCCCTAAACTTTCATACAGGTTAGTTAGAAGTAACTCACTCAAACACACCTTTCGACCAAAATGTAACTGGTTTGGTAGGATCAGAAATCTCTTGGCTACTTGCAAATATTTACAGCAAAAAATGAATTTGGATAACCATAAGGTTATAAAAGCTATGTGTTCAACGTCAGAAACATCTTCACCATCAACATGATACAAGTCTATATAAGTGCTAAAAGAAGCATTTTTGACATTTAAGTCAATGGTGTTTTCAGACTCCAAATAAGGATCAAAAGTCTCTCCAATAGGAGGAAATCCGGTGATAGCAGCAATATCGAAGAAAGTTGGGGTTATCATCCCACAATGGAGATGAAAAGTATTGTAAGTATTATCTCAGAAATACAAGGACGCTAGCAAAAAAGGCTGGCAATAGCTAAAACCTAGTTTCGACATTTGAATCAAGTCGAAGATTCCTAATTCTCTCCAAACCTGAGATTTTTTCTTTTCAACCTTAGTAAGCCAAGCTAAATAGGATTTATCTAAGGTTGGGCATGATCAAAAGGGCCTAAAGCTCTCAGTTATGTAATCTAGTTGGAAAGCTTATCTCTCCTCTTTAGGGTTTGAAGGAATATCCTTAAAGGTTTTACCCTTAGACTATTTTTTAGTCTTCTTAGTGGAGTCTTCAATTTTCTCCTTGGAGGGTACATTTTTGTTTGCCAAGGGTTTGGTAACATGATAAGTGGGAAAAAACTCTACATACTTTTCTAATTTTCTTGTAGCAATCAAGGGGCCTACGAAACCTAGATTTTTACTAGAGAACAGAGAAGGGATTAGTACCTGGGAAGCATAGATAGCTTTTTGTTCCTGAGTAAGTTTTGGAGGCGTGATAAACTCTTGATTTCCAGAAGTAACGATTTTGCTGGTTGGTACACTCTGAGAAAATGAACCTTTTTACACTCCAGACTTATCAGCGTGCTTGGAATCCTGTTTGGCAGAAGACATTGTTGCATATTTGAAAAATTGATGAAGCTTTCAAGAGAAATGGGAGCGTAAATCATAGAAAATGTGAAGATTTATGGGTTTGTAAAAGAAGAAAGATAAAAAGTAAAAGAGATGACCTTTTATGGTGGTCAATGGAAGAGTTGGAGATTACACTTCAAGGAGTTAGTGGGGGCACATGTCAGCATCTTGTGAAGAAAGGTGAAAGACCACTATTCTTTTTCTTGGAAGTTGATACATAATGATGCTTAAATTTCTGCACGCACGTCTTGATGAGACATTTTGGAAAAGTAGTCGTGATTAACTGTGACGTTGGGAATTAAAGGAAAATGAAAGGTTGCTAGTCGAAATCTGGTGATTACAAGAAATGTCCATTTCTGCACTAATTCAAAATAGACATTTATTGGGGGCAATTTGTTAGCTGAAGATTTCGACATTTGATGGAAGTTGATTTGAGAAAATCGTGTTTCGAAGGATGGCATGAAACTTGGATTTATAAGGTTATTTTATTCGATGTGTCGAAGTGCAAATCAAAGTCAAAATAATGAAATCATATTTCAAGATATGTGAAGATCACTTCGGCAGTCACGTTATATGAATTCAAAGCTTCGAGCGGGAAAAGTTTGAAATTCAAACTGACGCTTTTTCGCTAGGAGGACGCGTGGAAGCGTCGGAATGTATACATTTGAAAACATCAAACGTGGCGTGATCTCATAGAAAGACTGTTACGGTCGAATTAGTATAAATATGAGTCTTAGATTTTAGGATTCAAGGGTGTTCACATTGTATACAATTCATTTAATACTCGAAGTACCGGAGCTCGAGAAAAGAGTTTGCTGATGATAAGTGTAAATTGTAGCTATTTTTGTATATACTTTTTGTTGCACTTATTGACTTTTTGTTTGTTAATATTGTTGAATAATCTCGACTTTTGTGTAAATTCGTTTAATTTATGTTTAATTATGTTTTTGTGTATATACTGTATTGTTTAATGTTTTTCTATTCATTTTATAGGTATTGATGCATATTTGGAGCATGAGCAATAAAGTGTCGAAGACACGGCTTTAAACGCGAGATTTTGAGCAAGTCGTCAACGAATAAGGCTCAAAATAAAAGAATAAGAAATCATCAATTTGGTAGATATTTTGTCATTATTAGAAGGAGCATTGAATAAGCTTTCCAATGCTTTGAACTGTGCGCAAATCAGAGTTACGGTTCAAAAGATATGGTTGAAACATTGTAGAATGTTGTGCTGATTTTTCATCTTGCTGTCATCTTTCATCGGATGATGCTTTTTGGCCGCTGGGAGATACTGGACAGTCAGAAATGTGTGTTTAGGGCCAAAAACAAATTTTTAGGTTATGTTTTAGGTATTTTGGATCCCAATTCATCAAACCTCCATTTTTGGTCTTGAGAAGCTATAAAACAACATTGGAGCTTGCATCTTGATGATCCAGAGTCGGATTTCTCATCAATCGGTGCTGACAATCCGTGAAATGTTTGGTTTTTCTCCATTTCTTCTCTATGTATTTCTCTATTTGTTGGGTATGTTTGTATATTTACTTTGAACATATGTATATTTGTTGATCATGGTGTTGTATAAAGCTTGCTTTACAAATCAATCTCGATGTCTTCTTTGATCTTTTTGCTTTATGTTTAGATTTGGGTTGTTATAGACATATAGCTCATAAATCTTGATTAAGGATGGATATCTATTAGTTTTTAGATTCTAGAGATAGATTTAGAGCTAAATTCACTTTGGGTGCTAAAACTTAATGCCTCTATGTTATTGTAGCGCGCAAGACATTACCGACAGAGTAATACGGTTGGTCTCGCGACTTGGAGTTAGACATAACCTTCGTTGTGGGTACATCTCATGGTGTCCGTGATGATTTTGACGAGTACAGTAGGTTGTGTGCAACTGATCAATAGGTTTAAGTTTGTGACGAGTAGTGTAAATTCCTTTCTGTTAGGTTTCTCTTTTCTATTTAATGTATTTATTTTCTTGTCAATAGTTTTTACCCTTTCCTTACAAACAAACCCATTTAATCCTCAAACTCATTAATGAAAGATTTGTTGAACAACAATTCAATAACCAATCTCTGTGGACATGATAAATTTTTGGATAAATATTTCCAAAAAAATTGTTGCTTGCCGCTATAACGCTCAAACAAAATGGCCCCGTTGCCGGGGATTGGTTCTGTTGTCTTTGCATTGCGATAATTCTTTTGTTTTTGAGTTTTGTAATTAATGTATATGTTGTATAGAAATTGTACATTAACTTGTATATGATATTTGTGCATATATGTGTTTTCACGTATTGTTGTAAATTATCTCGTTT
Organism: Vicia faba; assembly: GCA_948472305.1. Lineage (NCBI taxonomy): Eukaryota > Viridiplantae > Streptophyta > Magnoliopsida > Fabales > Fabaceae > Vicia > Vicia faba. The sequence goes on from CATIWC010002093.1 coordinate 421,001, forward strand.
TCGTAACGTTTATTGTGTGATTGTTAGGACACTTTCTTTAGGTTTGCACGGTGTGACAATACCATGGAATTATGAGAGGAGGTTAGTAGCTCGCACAATAAAGGCATCGAGCTTACGACGTAAAACAAGCATGTTTGTTTGTATTTGTTTATGTGTGTGGTGATTTGTGTTTTAACAAGTTGAAACAAGGAAATGTTCTGAATTTCAAATCTTCACTTTTCAACTTGTTAATTCATTTTCACCCGGTTTTTATATTGTTATTTGTATTTGTTTTGTTATGTTAATTTGTGTTTTCCGAAAGCTTGTTGTGTTTAGCTTGAGGAGTTTTCTTCATTGTATATATTGTTAATTTTGTATATTGAAATTTTGTAGGAGTATTATTTTTATAATTCTTTTGTTGTTGTTTGGACTCGAGTTTTGGTCCGGTAACTTGTATAATATTGAGGTGATTTGTCAAGTTTGATCGTTTCGACTTGCGAATGTATGGTAATGATTTTGTTAAAGTTTTATACACGTTCGAGGTATGTATTTATCGCTTTCTATACTTTAGCATATTCATGATAGTTAGACTTTTTTACAATTTTTATGTCATTCATTCTTTTGTATACTTTTTCATTTATTAATCACTTTAGTTCCCACCCTTTTTGTGAGGTAGTTTTCCATTGTTCACATATGTTGGAGACCATAATTCTTGTTTTAACTAGATTTTATTGTGCTTAATCTTTTGTTTCGTGTTGATTATATGAATGCAAGAAAGTGATCAAGGCATTTTTTGTTCCATTTTGAGCACAACTACCTAGCCAAATAGTCAATTCACCTTGTGAGTGTGTGATCATTAGTAACCCCTTTGAGCTTTTTGTCGATATCCATGTTGTGTTTGATAAATGCTTGTATATGAGTGTTTAGTTTCCCTTTTTGTATGGATATTTATTCCTTGTTTTCTTGAACCCTTAACTATGATTTATAGTTGAATTTTTACCTTGCCTTAGAAAGTATGGAGTATTCACATTATGATGATGGTTGAATTCAAGTTAGGGAGAGGAATGCTTATGTTCTTATGTTGTGATTGCTATTAGGTTGAAAAAGAAAATAAAAAGAAAATAAAAAGAAAAGAAGAAAAAATAAATGAAAAAAAAGTGATATAAAAAGAAAGGAAAAAAATAGAAAAGCTTTGAAAAACAAAAACAAAAAGAGTATGGAATAATGTTTAGTTGAATAACTGATGTGTGTTGGTTTGAAATTTGAGATAAAGAAGAAGTTTGATTGAAATTCTATTGTTTGAAACTTTGTGGAAATAATTACTCCCTTAGGTTTAGGCAAGTTTTTGTTTCAATTAGCTTTAGGACTTATCACTTGTTTGTTAACCAAGCCACATTACAACCTTGAAAAGCCCTTGAGATTCTTTCTTTTATATCTTCAATGTAAATTTTTGGATGGATGCATAATTTAGTCTATTGTTTGCAAGATTGTTGGATGAGTAAAAATACCATATTTTTGTGTATTTTTCATCTACCAATGATTATGTTTGCTAGGTGTGATTCATTTGTGACCAAGTATTATTTTAGAATGTTTGGCATATTCTTTGTATTTAGCATTTGTTTCATGTTTATGTTATCGTCGTAGTTTATGGTAAGTATGTTTCTGCGTGTGTACCGTTTTTCATTTGAACCACTGCATTTGTTTTTCGTTTTCAAAACCTGTTGATTCGTGATTCTTTGATTTATTATTCTTTGTTCTTTATGTTATTTGACTTTGTTTGAGGACAAACAATAGTTCAAGTTGGGGAGAGTTTGATAAGTACAAATTGTAGCTATTTTTGTATATACTTTTTGTTACACTTATCGACTTTTTGTTGTTAATATCGTTGAATAAACCTGACTTTTGTATAAATACATCTAGTTTGTGTTTATTTGTGTTTTTGTGTATATAGGGTACCATTTGATGTTTTTCCATTCATTTCGTAGGTATTGATGCGTATTTGGAGCATGAGCAATAAAGCGTCGAAGACACGGCTTCAAACACGCGATTTTGAGTCACTCGTCAACGAATAAGGCTCAAAATCAAAGAATAAAAAAATCATAAATTTTGTTTATATTTTGTCATTGTTAGACAGAGCATTGAATAAGCTTTCTAACGCTTCGAACCGGGCTTAAATCAGAGTTACGGTTCAAAAGTTATGGCCGAAACAGTGCAGAATACTGTGTTGATTTTTTAACCTTCTGTCATCCGTCACCGAGTGACGCTTTTGGTCGCCGGGAGATGCTAGGCGAGCTGTAGCGTGGGAAAATGCTTTTTTTGTCGCTGGGTGACGCTTTTTGGTCGTCGAGCGATGCTGGACAGTCAGAAATGCGTATTTAGGTGTAAAAACACATTTTTGTGTGTATGGTTTTGGGTATTTTTGATCCCAACTCCATCAACCTTCATTTTTGAATATGATTAGCTTAGAAAACAACATTGAATCTTGCATGTGGATGATCTGGGGTGGATTGCTCATCAACCGATGTTGACAAACCGGAAGATTTGTGGTTCATTTCTCTTCCTCTTTGTGTATTATTTATGTGTTGAGTTTGTATATATATTTACTTTGAACTCATGTATATTTGTCGCCCATGACATTATATTAAACTTGCTTTATAAATATTTATTGATTGTTGTCCTGGATTTTTGCTATGTGCTAGGGATTTGAGTTGTTATAGACATATACTACTTAGATTCTTATCTAGGATGATTATCTGTTAGTTTCTGAACTCTAGAGATAGATTTAGAGTTGATATCTACTTGGGTATCAAAGCTTAATGCCTTTGTGTTGGTTGTGCTGTGCTGAGAAATTGTCAATACGAGTAACATAGTTGTCTTCTGTGTTGTTGAGGAGGTAGATATATCATTTCCTTGGTGATACAGTCGGTCTCTCAATTTGGGTTAGAAATGACTTAGGTTGTGAGTGATACGTGGTGACATTGATGAGTATTGTTAGGTTGCGTATAATTGGTTGGTAGATTTAAGTCTGTGATGAGTAGATTATATGCATGCTTGATAAGTTCTTCCTTAGTTTTTTTTTGTTTACATTTATTTTCTGTTGATAACATTTTCTTTACAAACCCATTTATCCCCAAACTCATTAACGAGAGATTTATCGAACGACAATTCAATAACCAATCTCTGTGGACACGATAAATTCCCGGATAAATATTTCCAAAACTTTTGTTACTTGCCGCTATACCGCTCCAACACCAAGTATACACAAATTTACATTGCCGAGATTGTTAGACTACATGTGGTGCCATCTAGCATTGTGTCAGATCGAGATCCAAAGTTCACATCACAATTTTGGGGTGCTTTACACGAAGCATTTGGAACAAAGATAATATTAAGTTCAACATATCATCCATAAACAGATGGAAAAACAGAACAAACGAATAAATCGTTAGAATATCTACTTCGGGCATGTGTATTGGATGATAGAGGGAGTTGGGATGATATACTACCTTTGATCGAATTCACTTATAACAACAATTTTCATACTAGTATCGGGATGAATCCATTTTGAAGCTCTATATGGACAAAAATGTCAGACGTCATTATGTTGGTATCAAGATGGTGAGAGTATGGTTGTAGGTCCATAAATTGTTCAAAAGACTACAGAAAAGGTTTAAAGCATTAGGGAAAAGATGAAAGCTTCACAAGATCGTCAGAAAAGCGGTGCCGACAAAAGACGTAGGCCATTGCATGTTTTCCTCTGTGTCACACCCACCACCGGAGTAGGGAGAGCAATCAAGACGCGGAAGTTAACTTCAAAGTTTATTGGGCCATATCAAATAACTTCTAAAATTGGACATATGACTTACTGAATTGCATTACCATCCTTTCTATTTGGAATACATGATGTGTTCCATGTCTCACAACTACATAAATACATTTCAGACCCTTCTCACGTGATCACACCAGACACCATTCAGCTTAAAGATAACATATCATTTGAAGTAGTACCCGTTAGGATCAATGATAGAAAGATGAAACTACTAATGAATAAGAAAATTCCATTAGTAAAAATAATTTGGAATCAAACCACTAGTGATGCAACTTGAGAACTTGAGAGTGCAATCTGAGATAAATACCCAAAATTGTTTACAGAAACTTAGTTTCGAGGACGAAACTCTTTTAGGAGGAAACTATTGTATGACCCGTAATTTTAAAATAAATAAATATTATAAGATTATAGTATATTCGCACATCTATAATATATTATGATCAAATATAAATTAAATAATATTTATATAAGTAAATTCAAGTTACATAAGTTAATTTATTATCTACAACCATATCCTCTATCAACCAGATATGCTCTGGCGACGGTACGTATTTCCTCAGCATGGATACGTGGAATACTTTGTGAACTCAGGAGAGCGCAGGAGGTAGTGCCAAAAGGTATGCCACATCGCCTATCGCTTACTTGCGTTCAATGAATGAAGTTTGCTCTTTCGAAAATCGATTAGATAGCAATGTTACTCTGAGTGCCAAAAATAGTTTATGATTTTTATGTCATTAGTGTTTCACAATAGAAATTTTCTAAAAATCTCGATTTCAGTCTCTTTAGTGTTCGATAAAATTAGCCGCCTTAATATTTGAAACAACCCCTTTTTATAACAAAATTTAAGGATAGAATAACAAAATTATTTATAATAGAATTATAAAATAAAAATATTTTCTATGTTTGATCTAATTTACAGTCTCTCCAATAAACAGTAGTTTTACCCGCTTAAAATTTTAAATCAGTCTCTGTTCATAATGAAATTTTATCGATAGAATCACAAAATTATTTTCGATAGAATAATGAAAAGATAATACTAATAATAATAAATTTTAAGTAAAATACTCATTTTGGTCCTTTAACTATACCCTTGGGTTCAGATTGGTCCATTAATTTTTTTCGTGTCACTTTGGTCCCTTCACTTTCCAAACGTTTCATTTTAGTCCTTTTTGTCTAATTAGCGACGGATTTAGCGACTGATCTCAAAGTTTTTCCGTCATTAATTAGACAAAAAATACTAAAATGAAACATTTTAAAAGTTAATGGACTAAGTTGACACGAAAAAAATTAAGGGATCAATCTTAACCCAAGAGTATAGTTAAGGAACTAAAATGAGTATTTTGCCTAAATTATATATTTTTTTTATCAATTTTTCTTATGTATTGCAATATAGAATGACCGGAAGAAAATTTTCATTATCACTAAAAGTTATTTTGGACATTTCTATCAGTGTCACATAACACCCGAAATTGCACTAATACAATAAAAAATTTATATGAAGAAGATATGGACAGAAGAAGATAATTACGTATATGTAAGAATATTCATGAATCAAGTTCTAATTATGAGAAGTGACTTGTGAACTGATGACATAGTTACTAGTAGTTGGAAAATGATTGAATGAGAAAAAATTACTTGAGTGTCTCTGTTATCACTTGCATCAAACCAATATATTACTTGAGTGTGTGTCATTAATGAGTTACTTAACACTCCAATGATTTTTAGTGCATCTCTAATCATGAATTTATTTTTGAATTTTGTGTGAGATTCATTAACTCACGTCAGTTTGAAGTAACTCAACTAGTTTTTCACTCTAATGATGCAATTTTAAAGAATTTATATTGAGTCCCACAACTTTACTTTATATATTAATATTTTATTCATATTAAAATTTTATATTATTTAAATAATAATTTTAATTATTTAAATTAAAATTAATATAAAATAAATAAAATTCAAATTAAACTTATAATTTAAAATAATAATAATTAAAATTAATTTCAAATACATGACATAACAGTAATCAAAATTACCTCCATATATATATTTTTATCTTCAACAATCATGTTAAATTTAAAAATAAAAATACAATAATAATTAAAATTAAAGTAAAATTAATTATTATGGAAAGTTATGACCCGGAGAATTTTAATTTTGTTAAGATACTCTGTTATTTAATTTAAAAGTCTCTTAGTAATTTATGTCTTAAAAAAATAAAATAAAATCGTTCGAGCACTAATTAATTATTGTATTTCAGTTTTAACTTTCCTTATGTTTAGGAATAAATAATTTTATTATTGTTTTGATGATTTAAGACCTAATTTGAAATCTAAATATATATGTGGCTGATGGAAGGATAATGGTTTATATTATTAATTTGTTCAAATTAGTTTACCAAATTATTATGAATTTAAAGTGGAGGAAGACCTTGTTTTAAAATATATTATTAAGCTAACGTAAGTTATTTAGTAACTATAAACTTAAAATTTTGTAAAATAAAAACAATATACTTTAGTTTTATTCTATTTAGAATAGGTTACGTTTAATTTAAAATAAAATAAAATGATAACTGTTAGAGAACTTTCTTGATAACTTCTAACTAGGTGACTGTGGTTTTATGTTTTTAATCATCAAATAAAAAGTACTGATAGTATTTATTTTCAAATTCAAATTAATCGTGTCCCTTTTCGTTAAAGATAAATATTAAGGGTTTTAGCCAAGTTTTGTTATATTCTAAAATGGTTTCTAAATTGGCAAAACCACAAAACTTAGAAGTAGTAGCTCAAGGTGGAATGAAAAATGTTGACATCTCATTTATAAAATCAACCATATATTTTTAAAGAGTTCCACTGAGTTTGAAAAATGAAAGAGTAAATTTAAGGTTAAGACATTTTCACATTTAATTAGGGGTTCAAATATAACAACTAATTGATTTCTTGAGACAAACAGAAAGAGTATTATATTGGTGTGTATAAGAGTACCCTAGTATGTGTTCTAAAAATAACTCCTCATTCGTTTTAAATAAATAAGTAGAAAATAATAATAATAATAATAATAATAATAATAATAATAATAATAATAATAATAATAATAATAATAATAATAATAATAATAATAATAATAATAATAATAATAATAATAATAATAATAATAATAATAATAATAATAATAATAATAATAATAATAATAATAATAATAATAATAATAATAATAATAATAATAATAATAATAATAATAATAATAATAATAATAATAATAATAATAATAATAATAATAATAATAATAATAATAATAATAATAATAATAATAATAATAATAATAATAATAATAATAATAATAATAATAATAATAATAATAATAATAATAATAATAATAATAATAATAATAATAATAATAATAATAATAATAATAATAATAATAATAATAATAATAATAATAATAATAATAATAATAATAATAATAATAATAATAATAATAATAATAATAATAATAATAATAATAATAATAATAATAATAATAATAATAATAATAATAATAATAATAATAATAATAATAATAATAATAATAATAATAATAATAATAATAATAATAATAATAATAATAATAATAATAATAATAATAATAATAATAATAAATCGGACAATTATAGAGTTTACAACGTACTTGTTCATTCTATATTAGTTCGTTCTAATTTAGTTCGTTTTGGTTAAAGGTGCACGATCAACCTACTAATAAAATATACTTCTTACGTGTTTATTTTGAAGGCGGCTAGTTGTGAAGGTGAGTAATTGTTATATAAATTTTTATGTGCAAAATTATTACATATGAGAAGTTGTGATGATATACATGTTGAAATGAGTATATGAGAATTTGTATGCTCATACATTTCATGGTAACGTGGCTACCAGAGAGGAGTCACGAGGTGCACACCGGAGAGGTGACACGTGGTGCGTGTCCGAGAGGGAACCACCTTATCACGAAGAGGACTATTGAGTATGATTGATGCGTAGATATCTATCACCTTAGTGGCGCTAAAATCCTGAAGTGATACCACGACCCTTTGCGGAGGGATTGATATTCCAGAATCATGTGCATCGACATATAAACATTGCATTAGAAACGAGTCCTAAATTATGTTATATGTATTATTGTTGTAAATGATTATATACATGCGTTAGAATGAGATCTCTAGCCATGTATAATGTATTCTCTGTTTATGCTTGTTGCTCCGCTCTTGTATATTTGTTATTTTTGGATTGATGACCCTTTCAATAGATTGTGTGGGCTATACGCCAATAGATTATGACGCTCCTGGGACACGAAGAGACACCACCGTCAAAGACGGAAGAATTCAGCTTCCCTGATACATGGACTGAAGTGTCCCGGGGGTTCAACTTGACCTTAGGACAACTGCCACACACCGAGAACGTAATGAAGATCACTACTATAGTAGGATAGGATTCGGAGACCACTATTTCTCGCCGATCTATGACCTTTCTGATTCTACCGTCGTTGATCATTTCCATCTTCCTTTTAGGGGAGATTGATAGTTTTGGATGGTTGACCTACCCTTCAACGCCTCCTGGATCCTCACACGCCTCAGTTGGGGGAGGGGAGTCGCTCTTTCCTTCTACGACCATGCCTTTCCTAGACCTAGATATATCGCTAGGTATACCCTTAACCCTTACTCGGGACATCTTCCCCATAGACGAGCTCCCTCGTATTGATCCAGCACGTGTACCATTATTCGAGTCGGTTATAGGTGAGGTAGAGGAAGAGGACGATTATGATCCCTTAGACACGACTACGAGAGCGGAAATGATCAGGATGGCTCTGATCATACTCTATCGAGCGCTTGTGGTGGATTATGCGGAGCAGGTACGGGAGAGTATCGCGGATGCCGCTAGGTTTCGATCAACGTAGTCAGATTGTGGATGGTAGGAGTAGTCTAACATTAGACAGTGGTTTCCTGTATGCGTAGTCCAAATAGTTTTCTCCCTAGAGTAGCTCTCCTGCGTGAGTGTCTGTCGGGGACTTTTATTTTGTCATTTTCTGGATTGTATTTATAACATATACTTGAACTTCATACCTTATGATGTTTGTCGTTTATATGCAATATATTTTATGTCCTAATATGGTTTATCATATCTCTTTCATATATATATGTGTGTGTATGCGTGTGTGCATGCACGTGTGCGTGTGCGTGTGCGTGTGCATGTGCGTGTGTGGGGGGGTATGGGTGTGCGTGTGCGTGTACGTGTGCGTGTGCGTGTGTCTGTGTATTTTAAAATACACTTCCACTGTTAAAAATCGGGGTTTTACATCCATTAACAAACATAAATGTTTATTTGTTCAACATCTTCCTGACCATCTTCTCCATCTAGTTCTGGTTATTATCTTTTTCCTTTGAACATGTATATTGCATCTAGGTTTCAAGGGGAAAATGAAACAGTTGCATGATTCTTTGAGGTAATTTATGACAAATTATTACATTTTAGATATTGTTGGGCTTAGTAAACAGCCTTGCCCTAAAGGCAGTCGAACAAGGTTTTAGGTGTTTCTTCTGTTTGTTAGTTAATTCTTGTTATGTAGTTATTTGGGCTTTTAGCATGTATTTGGGCATAGACACTTTGCCTATATAAAGGACCATTGTGTTTGTAATAAAAAAAGAAAGAAGCAATAATAATTCATTCAGTTAGAAAGTTAGTTACACTTAACTAACTTACAATTTTCTCTCTCTTCTCTTCTTCTTCTTCTTCTTCTTGTTTTCACAAAATCATCTTTCTTGAATCCTTTGTTCCAACAAATTGATATCAAGAGCTTGTTTGCGATTCAGAGAGAATCTAATGGAAAACGGATCAACAACATCAACACAGTTTCCAGCGAATCTACCGGTTCTCAAAGGAGAAAACTATCAACGGTGGGTTGCGCAAATGAAGGTTATTTTGTGTTTTCAAGATGTCGTAGAAATCTTGAATGATGGAATATCAGAACTGCAAGTAGATGCTACGGAAGCCCAAAAAGCTGTGCACAAAGATCAGAGGAAGAAAGATGGCAAGGCGATGTTCTTGATTCACCAGTGTGTGGATTATGACATACTCGAGAAGATAATTGAAGAAGAAACAACAAAAGGAGCTTGGGAAAAGCTGAAATCCTTATATGGTGGAGATGAGAAACTGAAGAAGGTGAAGTTACAGACATTGAGGAAGCAATATGAGATGCTTCAGATGAAAGATGATGAATTTATCTCTGTATATTTCTCAAGAGTTGTAACGATAACAAACCAGATGAAGGCATGTGGTGAAGCGCTTACGGATCTACAAACAATAGAAAAGGCATTGAGATCTTTAATCGCAGATTTTGATTACTTTGTTGTGACAATTGAAGAGGACAAGAATTTATCTGAGATGAAGTTGGAAGAACTTCAAGCTTCATTAGAGGCTCACGAAATGAGGCTGCAGTAGAGAAACTCAGAAAGAGAGAAGGCAATTGAACAAGCATTGCAATTAAGATTCAGCAAGAAAGCTGGAAAAGAGAAGTCGAAGCAGCGAAAGAATCTTGCTGGTGATGAGAAGTCAAGCAAGAATACTGATTCAAAAGGTGCGAGCAACAAGTATTCTGGGAAGAAAGTTGACACGAAAGAGGTACAATGTTAGAATTATCAAGGTTTTGGCCACTATGCTAGGGACTGTCGAAGAAAGGAAGTTGCAAGGTCGAAAGATAGTGATGAAGCTCAATATGCACGAGCTGGAGATAGTGATTCTGATGGTGTGTTTTTACTGGTGAACACTCATTCGACTACTGGAAAAAATAACATGTGGTATCTGGATTCAGGATGTAACAACCACATGACTGGAAATAAAAACTAGTTTACCAAGTTAGATGAGTCAGTCGAAAAGGTGATAAAGTTTGCATATGGCAGGCATATCAAATCAGGTGGTAAAGGAGATATTTCGATTATCATAAAGGATGGTCGAAAGGCTACTATCATGAAGTTCTATATGTACCTTCGATGACAAGTAACTTGATGTGTAGGTCAATTACTTGTAAAAGGCTTCAATATGAAGTTGCATAATAATCAGATGAAGGTATATAGAGCTGATGAAAGGCTAATAATGAAGGCACATTGGCGGAGAACAAAACGTTCAAGGTTGAACTCAACACATCAGATCACAAATGTCTTGCTTCAACTACAGAAGAAAACAAGAACTGGTTATGGCATCACAGGTATGAACATATAAACTTCAAGAGTTTATGTATGCTCAATAAGAAAATAATGGTGCTTGGGTTGCCGTATGTGAAGGAACCAAAGCAGATATGTGAGGGATGTTGCAAAGCTGAACAGGCAAGGAAGGCATTCAAACATGACTTGCCTATAAGATCAAGGCAAAAACTGGAGTTGGTTCATTCAGATGTGTGTGGACCCTTTGAGGTTAAGTCGAATGGAGGTAACATGTATTTCCTTACTTTCATTGATGAATTCACCAGACATATGTGGTTTTACCTTATTGAAAAGAAAAGTGAGGTATTCATACAATTCAAGAAGTTCAAGTTGCATGCTGAGAAACAAAGTGGCTGAAAATTGAAGAAGTTAAGAACTGCTGGTGGTGGTGAATATACTTCTGCTGAATTTGCTATATTTTGCAATGAGGAAGGTATAGAGCACGAGGTTACTGCACCCTATACGCCTAAGCATAATGGCATAGTTGAGAGAAAGAATAGAAGTGTATTGAACATGACGAGATGTATGTTGAAAGCTAAGAATATGCCTAAGAGATTTTGGGCTGAAACAACTTCAACAGCAATATACATTCTAAATAGATGCCAACGAAGAAGATGGTCGAAAAGACACCGCATGAGGCTTGGACAGGGTTGAATCCAAATGTAAGTCATCTTAGAATTTTTAGATCAATGTGTTTCAGGAATGTACCTGAATAATTGAGAAAGAATCTAGATGATCATAGTAAAGTCATGGTGCTCATAGGTTATCATTCGACTGATGCATACCAGTTGTATTCACCTATCGAAGATAAACTAGTGATCAGTAGAGATGTTCTTGTAGACAAAAGCAAAGGGTGGGATTGGAGTCAAAGTTCAATTTGACAAGAATCAAACACAATCATAAATGTGTTCGAAGAAGATGAACAAAATGAAGCTTCGACAAGTCGAAATGAAGAACCACCTATGCAGAATGAAAGAAGATCCACAAGAACAAGAACTGAGTCGACTAGGCTGATTGGATATGAGAGGTTTCCAGATCAAGAAATTGATGCAAATGGTGACTTGATAGAAGAAGCCTTGATGATGGCTGAAGCAGAACCAATTGATTTGGGCGAAGCCTTGAGCAATTAGAATTGGTGTGAAGCCATAAAAGAAGAACTTAGAGCCATTGAAAAGAACAAGACTTGGGAGCTTGTCGAAATAACCAACAAGAAACCAATTGATGTGAAATGGATCTACAAGGTGAAATAAAGGCCAAATGGTGAGATTTAAAAGTATAAGGTAAGACTTGTGGCTAGAGGTTTTCTATAAAAACCTGGTATTGACTTTGATGAAGTATATGTGCCTGTTGCAAGGATCGAAACAATATGGATTGTTGTTTCGATAGTTGCATGTAGAGGATGGAAAATGCATCAACTTGATGTAAAATCAGCATTTTTGAATGGTCCATAGGAAGAATAAGTCTATGTTACTCAACCACCAGGTTTTGACGTTAAAGGGCAGGAGTCGAAAGTTTATAGATTAAGGAAGGCTCTCTATGGCTTGAAGCAAGCTCATAGAGCTTGGAATAAAAGGATAGATGATCGGAAAAATAACAAGTGTACTATTTTCGCCGACGTAGTTATAATGAGTTTCCCCAAGTATCGATCACGAGGACTGCGTAGTAAATACCTATTCGCGCTCTTAATTCAATTGAACAAAAACAATGGTTGGCTTGATTTTAAAACTTTAAATTACAATCGTAACAAAAGAATTACTGATGAAATATGTTGAGAATGATGCTAGGGTGAGTGGTTGATTTAACAAATCATGATCCGAATCCAAATTTCCTCATTGCGTATGAAAACTTTCAATTACCTATCTCTAGATTATTCTTCCTTAAGTCCTTAATGAAGAAAGCTATTAAAACCCCAATCCTCATTCAAATGTCCATTCAAATAACTCTTGGTTTTAACCATAAAAATATCAAGAATTTAGGTGATTAAAAAGAGTTCCTAGTCCTAGGTGAGACTCCCAATAACCTAATTGTGTAGAGACCCTAACAATCACAGTCCTGCCAATTGTTATCCATAGATATACATGTATTTGTCCGATACATAATCATAAGAACACCACACAATTAAATTGAAATGGATAAACATGCATTAAGGAAATCAAGAATCCGAATTCATAACAATCATCAAATTAGGACCACCCCCCTAGCATTGGGGGGTTTAGCCTCTCATAGTATTAGAAGAAAATACCAAATAAGAGTTAAATATTACAAAGAATAACGATGACTTTGATCTTCAATGGTGGCTGCCCTTGAATCTCGCCGTCTCCGAATTCCTATTCGTAGCTATCTTTTCTCCGTGATCTTTTTCTCCTCCTTTCCAAAACCTCTGGTTTCTATCCTCCAATTCCTTCTAATAGTCTCCTCTCTATCCCCGTATCGGCAAAAGTCAGAAGTACCCTTTTTTACAACAACGAGCACCAAAAATAAATAAAAAACAAGTTTCCACACGTTCCCATCAACACGGGCCATGTTGATGAACACGGGTGCCCGTGTTGATCTCTGCATCAGGATTTATGCTCCAGGCCATTCAACACGGGCCGTGTTGATGAACACGGGTGCCCGTGTTGATCCACTGACTTGTGTAGTTTTTGCGCTTTCCACTTGCTTTTCAATACGGGCCGTGTTGATGAACACGGGTGCCCGTGTTGACCTCTGAGATCTTCAAAATCTTCCACTCTCAGCCTTCTGAGGTGCTTATCGTCCTGCCATAAGTTCCTTCCATCGCATGCATTAACCTGAAACACTGAGACTACCCAACAAAAGCATAAAACAAATACTTTTAAAGACTCTTAAACTCAAAAATGCACAACAAGACTAAAATAACCAAAACACACTAACTTCCTTAAAAGCAACTAAAAACGACCACAGATGTTACCAGATTGATGAATTTATGCCGAATAGATCACAGAAACTTACTAGAAATGGTGACCGATCACAACCCCAAACTTATCTCATTGCTTGTCCTCGAGTAATGATTGAGTCCAACAGAGTTCACCCACGAATATCTTCTTTCCACAACACAACCTATGTCTTTCGCAATTTAATTTTTTCCTTCCCGATCAAGAGGCTGGCTTCCCGAATCGACCTATCTACCACACTTCCACGTCAGAAGACTTCTTCACATGCAAGCTTTTCACACTCTCACCAAATCTCTCAGGGTTAAAGTGTTTGCACTCACAGACTGAAGCATGCAATATCATTCTTAACTTTGAATTGATTCTACTCGCACTTCACATGCAGATTCCACACACTTTAAGAGGTCTTTGGGCTGTAACGGGGCTTAGGTACGGTGGGATAAACAAGAAAAATTGGATAACAAAGGTTTTTAGCTCGGCATTCATGTAACTTTTCTTCTATCTTATGCTACAACTCATAACTTTTGGGGTTCATTCGCTTTGACTCATCTTTGTAGAGTCCGACACATAGACAAGTGTTCTCTTTCTTTCCTTTTTCTCTTTTTTTTTCTAGAACTTTAATGTTCCTTTACTTCTCTTTTTCTTTTTTTTTTCTCTTTTTTTTTTAATCTCTTTTACTCCTTGCCCTGAATTTTTATGAATTACTACCCCAAACTTAAATTCGTGCAACACTTAAAATTGATCACACTCATGCCGAGCAATGGTGAGACAAATGCGGTGAAAGGTTAACATGGGGTTTATTACAACGGAGACAAAACAAACAGACATGAAAATCAAAACTAAGCTCAAAGGGGTTCACGAGGGATAACATTTAATACGGGTAGGCTAGAAAGGCTCAAGGTTAAACAAACAACATGCCTCAGTGTGTGTCGTCATGATGTGATGTGCTAAGAGAACATACGCAAAATCAGAATGATAAAGTCATACCTGCCCGATCTCTCATGATGATATTTTTGTATTTGGCCTTTGGTATTCTCACCATGTGGGTTAAGCTTGCATACTCTGAAGTCCTCCTCGTGTTATGTGGCTTCTTTTTCGACTCGGGCCTACCATCCGACAATTTCGGTCCAGTTCCACTAACTTGCGTCTGACCTTTAATTCTTTAGTTGTGTCAACTTTCGGGGTTCCTTAGGAGATCAAGTAAGGGGAGTGTCGTTCAACCACTCGCTGTCAGTTCCATCTTCATCCAACAACTATCAATCAATCTGTAACATAATGGTGACCATGCAACAAAATAAAACAACAGAACAAACCAAAAACAGATAAAATGAAGTAAAAACGAAAAAAATAAAAAAATAAAAAAATAAAAACGAAAGGGAATGCAAAACAAAAATATATTAACTAAAATAGTGAGCCTCCCCCACCTGAATTAAACATTGACCTCAATGGTTTAACCCAAAGTAAAGGCGACTCACAGAACTCACTGAGACGGAGGAGGTGGAGGGTCGTGCGGAAAATGTAACATGAGACGTTGCATCATAGCCTGCATGTCATCCATACAAACGCCTTGTCGAAACAGCTCCACACCTTGTCTTGTCTGCTCGGTGCGAAGAGCACCCATTTCAGATTGCACCCACCCCCATTGATCTTGAGACATAGAGGAAGACCCCACATCTTGTCGGGCAAAACTTTGGGGTGGTGGGCTGAAATGTGCATCAGCTGGAGTGTCATCCTCCATATCACGAAGAGGACTATCCCCTAACGAAGGGGCAGAAGCTGGGATGCACCACAATCATACCTTGATTGACCAAATTTTGCATGTCAATCTTTTTACCTTCCATAGCCGGTTCTTCTATCAATAACCGACCATAATTAAGGTGATCAGCGATCTGAGTGATCATGCCACCCACTAATATGTCACATGTGCTGGCATAGCCTACTTGCTTCAGGTGATTAGCTGCAAAGGCAACCACATTAACCTGACTGTTCTCTGTCATGCAGTGCAAGAAGAAGAGTTCTCTCTTTGTAGCTACGCCGGTACTATCGTCGCGTCCAAAAAGTGTAAATGCTAGTCCCTTCTGGGCATACCTGAAACAAGGATTGTGAATGCCCGAGGCTTTACCAGTGCTCGAGTTATAACCCGTTTTACCAGTAATCACCGTCCAGAATTCTGCAGCTGCAAAAGTTTCTGAGGGTGCACCATAACCAACAAAAGGAAGTTTTAGCGCCGCTCCAACTTCCTGCAGAGACATGGTGTGTTCCTCACCAAAGAGCTGAAATACCAAGTCACCATAATACTCTATTTCGGAGCCATTCCACCTGCGTCTCAGTTTAAATTCAACAGTACTCAAAAATTCTAAAGTGATTTTTTCAAATGTTGCTGCTTCAAATTGCATAAATTCTAACATGCCCAAGTTACCAAACATGCGATGAATCTCCTCTCTCAATTCTAGCTTATCCAGAGTTTCATTGCAAATATACCTGGTTGGAAGCAACTTACGCTTTGCGAGTGCTTCGTACCGCTTACGGTGTTCCAGTTTTTCAAAAACAAGATCATGTGCATTAGGAATGCAACGTGCTCGCTGGTGTGGTCTGGAAGATTCATCAACTTCCTTTCCTCTTGTGGATCTTTTGGGAGGCATCCTTGAAACCTACAAGAGAGAAATTTCAAAAAAAATAATAACACAAAATTATGAAAAACTAAAACCGTTATAGAGTAGAGGATGGAAAATGGAGTCACTTTAGTGCAGAGGAAAAATTATTTGGAGCAGTTTATGATGGAGAGAATGAAGCTTTTTGTTCTTGAGATATTATGGAGGCTAGGGTTCTAATGGAGGAAGAAGGTTGAGGGAATTAGAAAACAATAAAAGTGAGATAGAAGTGGTGAATGGAGGTTATAAATCAAGCGGGGTCCACAAGATTAAAAAATAAAAATTTGAAATTCCAAACCCGTGCGCAACAACACGGGCCGTGTTCCTAAACACGGGCACCCGTGTTGATGTTCTGTGACACTCCAAATTCTGGGTGCTACAGGGAAAACAACACGGGCCGTGTTGATTAACACGGGCACCCGTGTTGATTCTCTGTTTCTCCCAAAACTTCATGCTCCGCTTAGAAAACCACACGGGCCGTGTTGATTAACACGGGCACCCGTGTGGATGCTCTGTTTCCATCAAAACTTGAGATTCCCAAGCTATTTTAGGGTGCACTTGTTCGATTTATTCCAGCTTATCCAGTCTCTCTTTCCCTAATAACAACAAAGAAAACAAAACAAAAAAATACAATGCGTTAGAGTAAAAATCCGTGGGTTGCCTCCCACGAAGCGCTTCGTTTAACGTCGCATGGCTCAATGGTTGCGCCCCTCATCCGGTGAGACGCACCTGATCAATCAATCCCGGTTCTAGTCCTATATAATAGGGCTTCAACCTCTGTCCATTCACTTTGAAAACATCTCCATTGTGGGGATTCTTAATTTCAATCGCCCCATGGGGAAATAACTTATGCACTACAAACGGACCAGACCAACGGGACTTCAATTTCCCCAGAAATAGCTTCAATCTGGAGTTGAACAACAACACTTGCTGACCCTCCCAAAACTCCTTCTTTTGTGTTCTCTGATCATGCCATTTTCTTGTTTGTTCCTTATATACTTTGGCATTCTCGTAAGCCTGATTACGAAATTCCTCTAACTCATGAAGTTGTAGAATTCTGGATTCACCGACTTTTGCAAGATCACAATTTAAAAACTTGGAGGCCCAAAAAGCCTTGTGCTCGAGTTCAAGAGGTAGGTGACAAGCTTTACCATAAATCAGTTGATAAGGAGACATACCGATTGGTGTTTTGAAGGCAGTTCTGTATGCCCATAATGCATCATCTAACTTTACTGACCAATCCTTCCTCGACGCACTTACAGTCTTTTCCAAGATTTGCTTTATTTGTCTATTGGACACTTCAACTTGCCCACTCGTTTGAGGATGATATGGAGTCACAATCTTGTGTTTCACATTATATTTCTTCAACAAGTTTTCTATGAGCTTGTTTAAGAAGTGGGTCCCTTCATCACTGATAAGTGCCTTGGGCACTCCAAACCTCGAGAAGATGTTATGCTTGAGAAAACTCACCACTACTCGCGCATCATTCATAGGGAGTGCCACAACTTCTACCCATTTCGACACATAATCTACAACGACTAGGATGTAGTTTTTCCCGAATGATGGCGGAAACGGGCCCATGAAATCAATTCCCCACACGTCAAACAACTCAATCTCAAGCATACCCTTTTGTGGCATCTGGTTTCTTTTAGAGATATTTCCAGTCCTCTGGCATCTATCACATTCTTTCACCATTACTTGAGCGTCTTTGAACAATGTGGGCCAGTATAATCCAGACTGGAGGACTTTTGCAGCTGTTCTGTCTCCACTAAAGTGTCCCCCATAATCTGAATCATGACAGGCTTTCAAGACTTCTCTCTGCTCTTCCTATGGGACACACCTGCGGATTAATCCGTCCACCCCTTTCTTATACAGGAATGGTTCGTCCCACAAATAGAACCTGCAATCATGAACAAACTTTTTCTTTTTGTTAAAATCAAAATCCTCAGGCATGACACCGCCTACCAGGTAATTTGCGTAGTCTGCAAACCATGGCACTCCCGTGACAGCTAGGGTTCATTCGTCAACGAACTCATCCTGGATGGGGTGTGTCTTTTCTGTCTCCATTATTGGTGACATCCTCGATAGGTGATCGGCTACTGCGTTTTCACACCCTTTTTATCCCGAATCTCTAAGTCAAATTCTTGCAGCAGCAAGATCCATCTCAGCAATCTTGGCTTTGATTCCTGTTTAGAAAACAAATATTTCAAAGCAGCATGGTCAGTGTATATGATTACCTTTGTTCCTAATAAATAGGATCTGAATTTGTCAAAGGCATACACCACTGCCAACAATTCCTTTTATGTGGTAGCATAGTTCATCTGGGCAGGATTCAACACGTGACTTGCATAGTAAATAACATGCAACAACTTCTCTCTTCTTTGCCCAAGCACTTCTCCCACTGCTATGTCACTCGCATCACACATTATTTCGAAAGGTAGGGACCAATCGAGAGAAATAACTATCGGTGCGGTCACCAACCTATTCTTCAACGTTTCAAAGGCTTCGCCATATTTTTTATCAAACATGAAAGGAGTGTCTTTCACCAGTAAGCTAGTCAATGGCTTCGCGATTTTTGAAAAATCTCTTATGAATCTGCGGTAGAATCCCGCATGTCCTAAGAAACTTCTTATACCCTTCTCATTTACCGGTGGAGGTAAATGTGCTATCACCTCTACTTTTTCTTTGTCCACTTCAATCCCTCTATGTGAAATCTTGTGGCCCAAAACTATTCCCTCTCTCACCATGAAGTGACATTTTCCCAGTTGAGGATTATGTTGGTTTGTTGACATCTTTTTAGGACCAGAGACAAATTTTCCAAACACTCGTCAAACGAGGGCCCGAACACCGAAAAGTCATCCATAAATACTTCCATGTTCCTCTCGAGCATGTCAGCGAATATAGACGTCATGCACCTTTGAAAAGTAGCTGGGGCATTACATAAGCCAAATGGCATCCGTCTGTAGGCAAAAATACCATATGGACATGTGAAAGCTGTCTTCTCCTGATCTTCAGGGGCTACTGCAATTTGGTTGTAACTGGAATACCCATCTAAGAAGCAATAGTAATCATGCCCAACTAACCTTTCTAACATCTGATCAATGAAAGGAAGAGGAAAGTGATCCTTCCTTGTAGCAATGTTCAACCTTATGTAATCAATGCACACTCTCCATCCGGTGACTGTTCTGGTTGGAATTAACTCGTTCTTCTCGTTCATCATAACCATTGTTCCTCCTTTTTTTGGTACAACATGAACTGGACTCACCCATGAGCTATCAGATATCGGGTAAATGAGTCCCGCATCCAACAACTTCACGACTTCCTTGCGCACAACTTCCTTCATAGCTGGATTAAGTCTCCTTTGAGGTTGCACGACTGGCTTATGATCATCTTCCATAAGAATCTTGTGCATACACACTGTAGGGCTAATACCTTTCAAGTCTTCGATTGCCCATCCAATAGCACTTTTGTATCTCTTGGGTACCTGTATAAGTTTTTCCTCCTGCACAACTTTTAAGGCAGAGTTGATAATTGTCGGACATTTCTCTTCTGAATCAAGAAAAATGTATTTCAAATTACCAGGTAGCTGTTTCAACTCCATCCCTTTCTTTTCTTCCTTTTTCTCTACGAAAGGTTGTGGTTGCCTTAAATCTTCCCACCTGTTTGGTGTATGTTTCGACCATTTAGGTTGAGTGTACATCATATCTAATACCTCTAACTCCTTTTCATCAATCTCTCCATCTCTTTCAAAAATAGCCAGACTCAACACTCTCTCTAGAGGTAATTCAGGTACATGGTAATGCACTGATTTGATGAATAATGTATCCAAAACTTCAACATTCTTGCTTGTGCCAATATCTTCTTTGAACTTCATTGACTCTCTAACGTTGATTTTTAGCTCTTCATCGTAGACCTTGAGGGTCATAGTTCCTTCTTCCATGTCTATCATCACTCTGCCTGTTTCAAGAAAAGGTCTTCCCAATATTATTGGAATTTCTTCGTCCTCCGGCATATTCAGAATCACAAAATCAACTGGAAACACAACTTGTCTATCTTCACAAGAATATCTGTTGCTATTCCATGTGGTCTTTTCATCGAATTGTCAGCAAACTGTAATGTCATCCTTGTATCTTTGACTTCACCAATGCCAAGCTTGTTATAAATTGAGAGAGGCATAAGACTTACACCAACTCCAAGGTCAATCAGCGCCTTTTTGAATGTCCTATCCCCTATAGCACAGGGGATAGTTACTGCCCCTTTGTCTTTCTTCTTTAGTGGAACCTTCAGACCCTGAAAAATAGCACTACACCTTTCAGTTAGTATAACCGGTTCAGTCTCCAATGAGCGCTTTTTTGAGATGATGTCCTTCATGAACTTTGCATAAATTGGCATCTGCTCTAAAGCTTCAGAAAATGGAATGTTAATCTCAAGCTTCTTGAATAACTCCAAAAATTTCTCGAAGTTCTTCTCATTCATATCTTTCTTCTTTGTTCTTGCAGGGTATGGGAGGTCAACTTTAGGTTTCTCTTCTTTAGGCTTTTCTCTTTCTCCCTCAGGTCTTCTTATTTCTTCCTCAGTCTCTTTTTGATCCTCCCTGATTTCTAGATCTACTTCAAGCAAGCCCTCCTCTTCAATCTCTTTTTTCTCAACATCTCCCCCGGTTTTGCCACTTCTTGTCACCACAACTTTCATCCCCTGATTATCTCTTGGGTTTGGTACAGTTGAACTCGGCAGAGACCCTGGTGCTTGCACATTTGCCAATTGTTGAGTTATTTGACCCATCTGAACTTCAAGATTTTTTATTGACGCTGAGGTGTTCTTGTGATTGTTTCTTGTTTCATCCTGAAATTGGATATTATGAGCTGCCATCTTTTCAATAGCTAACTCCCAATCTGCTTTCTTAGGGGTTTGTTGTTGTTGTTGTTGATACTGGTTTTGGTATTGACCCTGACCTTGTTGTTGAGTGTTTGCTTTTTGATCCCTCCACCCAAAGTTTGGATGGTTCTTCCAACCTGGATTATAAGTGTTGGAATAAGGATTATTCTGTTTGAGGAACTTGATTTCTTCAATTTGCTGAGCTGTTGCAAGACAGTGTGCTGTCAGATGAGGTCCGCCACAAATATCACAGATAGCATTTTGACCTTGTTGGACTTGAGCCACCTGCTGTGTAGTAATATTCATGGCTTTCAACTTCTTTTCTACTTCGGCAGCTATTGTTTCTTCAATTTTTAACTGCTTATTGGCTTCCAACTTCAAATCTATTACTCCATCTGGCTTGCTTGCAACCCTGTTGTATAACTCCAGATGCTCATTTGCAGCTATCGCTTCAATAATCTTCCTGATGCCGGTGGCTGTTGAGAAGTTAGATGAGCCACCAACAGTTGTGTCAATGAGTTGCTTCGTTTTGATTCTCAGACCATTCACAAACATCTGCATTTGCTCGGTCTGATCCAGTTTATGAGTAGGGCAAGCAACCAAGAGTCTCTTAAATCTCTTGAAAGAGTCTCCCAATGATTCACCATCCTTCTGCTTGAAATTAAGGATTTCATATCTCTTTCTCATAAACACTGATGCAGGAAAATATTCATTGAGAAAAGCTGTTTCCATCTCTTCCCAAGATGTAATGCTGCCTGCTGGAAGAGAATAGAACAACTCTTCTGCATCGTCTGCCAGGGTGAACGGAAACATACGCAACTTTTTCTGCTCTTCAGTATGCCCATCTATTTTGAGAGTAGTGCTCATAGTCAGGAATCGTTGCAAATGCTTGTTAGCATCTTCATTAACCCTTCCAGAAAAAGATCTCTTCTCCAACTGAGTGATGGTGCTCGGATGGAGCTGAAAATTAGGAACATTAACGGGTTGGTTGACAATGGTCAATCTTCCCCCTGGTGCATTTGTCCCTCCATAATCCCCTAGAAATCTCTCTTGAGGTGGATTCATTGTCTCGCCTTCTGACTCTGAGCCGGAGTGTGTTGAATTCCTATCTTCTTCCTCGACCAGTCTTTCTTACTTTGCTCCCCTTTGCCGAGCGTGAAGGGTTCTTTCTATCTCTGCGTCAAAAAGGTATTCTGCTGAGGCCTGACCTCGCATAAAATATTATACACAATATTAGTTCTAATACAATGTAATAGAAAATAAATAAACAAATGAAAAAAAAATTTAATTGCAGAGCAATAAAATTTCAATCAAACTAAGAGTAAATCAGTATTTTGGCAATCCCCGGCAACGGCGCCAAAAACTTGATCGGAAAAATAGCAAGTGTACTATTTTCGCCGACGTAGTTATAATGAGTTTCCCCAAGTATCGATCACGAGGACTGCGTAGTAAATACCTATTCGCGCTCTTAATTCAATTGAACAAAAACAATGGTTGGCTTGATTTTAAAACTTTAAATTACAATCGTAACAAAAGAGTTACTGATGAAATATGTTGAGAATAATGCTAGGGTGAGTGGTTGATTTAACAAATCATGATCCGAATCCAAATTTCCTCATTGCGTATGAAAACTTTCAATTACCTATCTCTAGATTATTCTTCCTTAAGTCCTTAATGAAGAAAGCTATTAAAACCCCAATCCTCATTCAAATGTCCATTCAAATAACTCTTGGTTTTAACCATAAAAATATCAAGAATTTAGGTGATTAAAAAGAGTTCCTAGTCCTAGGTGAGACTCCCAATAACCTAATTGTGTAGAGACCCTAACAATCACAGTCCTGCCAATTGTTAGCCATAGATATACATGTATTTGCCCGATACATAATCATAAGAACACCACACAATTAAATTGAAATAGATAAATATGCATTAAGGAAATCAAGAATCCGAATTCATAACAATCATCAAATCAGGACCACCCCATAGCATTGGGGGGTTTAGCCTCTCATAGTATTAGAAGAAAATACCAAATAAGAGTTAAACATTACAAAGAATAACGATGACTTTGATCTTCAATGGTGGCTGCCCTTGAATCTCGCCGTCTCCGAATTCCTCTTCGTAGCTATCTTTTCTCCGTGATCTTTTTCTCCTCCTTTCCAAAACCTCTGGTTTCTATCCTCCAATTCCTTCTAATAGTCTCATCTCTATCCCCGTATCGGCAAAAGTCAAAAGTACCCTTTTTTACAACAACGAGCACCAAAAATAAATAAAAAACAAGTTTCCACACGTTCCCATCAACACGGGCCGTGTTGATGAACATGGGTGCCCGTGTTGATCTCTGCATCAGGATTTATGCTCCAGGCCATTCAACACGGGCCATGTTGATGAACACGGGTGCCCGTGTTGATCCACTGACTTGTGTAGTTTTTGCGCTTTCCACTTGCTTTTCAATACGGGTCGTGTTGATGAACACGGGTGCCCGTGTTGACCTCTGAGATCTTCAAAATCTTCCACTCTCAGCCTTCCGAGGTGCTTATCGTCCTGCCATAAGTTCCTCCCATCGCATGTATTAACCTGAAACACTGAGACTACCCAACAAAAGCATAAAACAAATACTTTTAAAGACTCTTAAACTCAAAAATGCACAACAAGACTAAAATAACCAAAACACACTAACTTCCTTAAAAGCAACTAAAAACGACCACAGATGTTACCAGATTGATGAATTTATGCTGAATAGATCACAGAAACTTACTAGAAATGGTGACCGATCAATAGATAACTTCCTAATCGAAGCAGTTTTCACAAAGTGTGTATGTGAACATGGAGTATATGTAAATGATGTCAAAAGTGTCAATCTAATCATTTTATGTCTTTATGTTGATGACTTACTCATTACAGAAGTAGACGAAGCTGAGATAATGAAGGTAAAGTCGAAGTTAATGTAGGAATTCGAAATGTATGATTTAGGGAATCTCTCCTATTTCCTGGGAATGGAATTCAAAGACATCGAAGAAGGAGTTTTCTTGCATCAAACGAAGTATGCTCAAGATATACTGAAGAGGTTCAATATGCGCAACTGTAAAGCAGCTGTTACTCCATTAGAGACTGAAGCAAAGCTGAAAAAGGAATCTAATGATGAATTTGTAAGTTCGACCCTTTACAAACAAATCATTGGATCCTTGAGGTATCTTTGCAATACTAGACCAGATATCTGCCAAAGTGTAGGATTCTTAAGCAGATTTATGGAGAAGCCTCAAGAATATCATCTCATCGCAGTAAAGAGGGTTTTAAGATGCATAAAGGGAACTACTGATCATGGTGTGTTATTACCAAAGAAATCGAAGAACAACTCAGATGTCGAAGTTCATGGATACACTGAATCAGATTTCAGTGAAGATCAAGACGAAAAGAAGAGTACTACAGGATATATTTTCATGATCGAAGGAGCTCAAATCTCTTGGAGTTCGAGGAAGTAAAGCATTGTGGCTTTGTTATCATGCGAAGCAGAATATGTGGTTGCATCATATGTTGCATGCCAAACAACATGGATCGAAATGATACTTGAAGAACTCAGAATAATGGAATCGAAGATGAAGTTGTATGTTGATAACAAGTCAACTATAAACCTTGCGAATCACCCAGTGTGTCATGGTCGAAGTAAGCACATTGAAAGAAGGTATCATTTTCTGAGGGATCAAGTCAACAAAGGGAAGCTTGAAATAAAACATTGCAAGATAGAAGTGCAACTAGCTGACATATTCACCAAACCTCTGAAGAAAGTGAGGTTCGAAGATTTAAAGAAAGACATCGGAATGAGAAGTCTTGATAACATGAATTAGGGGGGGGGGGGGGGGGGGGTGTTAGTTGGTTAATTCTTGTTATGTAGTTATTTGGGCTTTTAACATGTATTTGGGCCTTGGCACTTTGCCTATATAAAGGGTCATTGTGTTTGTAATAAAAAAAAGCAAGAAGCAATAATAATTCATTCACTTAGAAAGTTAGTTACACTTAAATAACTCACAATTTTCTCTCTCTTTTCTTCTTCTTCTTCTTCTTCTTTTTTTTGTTTTCACAAAATCATCTTTATTGAATCCTTTGTTCCAACAATTTCTCCCATCTTAAGTGGTGGAGAATCACCATATGAAAATTCAAAAATACCTATTTATATTCGGAAGTGTACTTCCTGACACACCAATATACTCCATATACATTCGTATGTGAGTCACGCATTCATTTTGCTAAAAAAAAAATAGTTCAAAAATATACTTCAGGAATAAATCTGAAAGTATACTTCCTTAAAAGACAAACTAAAATCATGTTGCTTGTAGTGAGTGATTCAAATATCACAATGATTGATCAACTATGAAAATTAAAGAGAGGTCAAATGAAATCCATATATCCTATAATGCTTGACCAACTAGTTATAGAATGAGTTTTTTTTTTTAATTTCATTTGTAGACCCTCTCAACACTATTAAAAGCAACTTTTACCTTTTTAGTATATTTAACTATCAATATAAGTATAACAAGTTAATTATATGTTCAAAACTTAATTAGCCTTTAATTCACGAGTCTGCATATTTCATTTGTGTGTATGAGGTTTAGTTTTAAATTAGATGAATTTTAATTAAATGGTTTCATGAATCACTCACTAGAAATAACATTTATTCCAATGTTGTCCTTAAGAAGATTAAGGAGATTTTATAATATAGTTATATACGAATAAATTTGATATATTTAAAATACATTTGAAAATATATTTCTGAATTTTACTAATATATTTTTTAATTTTTTCACAAAGATGAAAGTACCCTTAGGATATAAAA
Source organism: Vicia faba (assembly GCA_948472305.1). NCBI lineage: Eukaryota > Viridiplantae > Streptophyta > Magnoliopsida > Fabales > Fabaceae > Vicia > Vicia faba. Next base: position 447,294 of record CATIWC010002093.1, read on the forward strand.
AGTAGTTCTAAGAGTATGTGTATGGGTATGACTATTTTGAGAGACTTGATATTTTTTCACAACCATCTAAATCTGCTCAAGTTTGATGAGTCTGAATGAGTAGTCCAAGAATTTTTGTGAGACTAATTACTTAAAAATATGCTTTTTATGTGATAATTTTCATTTTCAAAAGTTGAAGATCTAAACTTTACCTTCGTTGTTCGAACAGTAGTGGAGCTTAGCTGTTAGAGCTATCATATTTGTGAATGAATCTTTGAAATGGTGCATAATTAGCATCACGTTACTTATTGAGACATTAAACTTTCAAATGAATCTTTGAAATGGTAACATGAAAGAAAATAAGAGTAATGATAGGGGCCTATTATTAATGAATCTTTGAAATGAGTAAAAGAAAATTTCCCTATTACACTGCGTAGTTGTAATGAACAGAGGCCTAATATGCATAATTATAAGAACACTTTATTTCATATTTAAAATGCAATCCCAAATTTTCTAGTTTCTACTTTCAATTGTTTATTATTTTGTTTTTCTAGGTACTGCTAGGTCAAGTGTTAGCATATGTCAGTTATTTATAAATTCTTGAATTTAAGAAATCCTTGCACTTTAGGTTGGGGATAATGATTTCAGAAGAAATATGGATGGTTTCATGGAAGGGCTTTTGAAGAGAAACTACTATTTTTATTGAAGAGATGTTACTGTAATGGTTTTTAGAATGTTTTAGGGTGATTTTAATGAATGTGTATTGTCACATGTTGTCGTGACTAAAAAGATTTGAAACACTAATTACCATGGATGAGTATAGAGTTGTATTCTTTATTGAAATGAGGGATGATACTGTTTCTTTCTGAAACAGGAGTGTATCTTTTAGGATGATTGTTATTGGAAATATATTTTCGAGAATATTTTAAAAATGTATTTCTGGAAAAAAATTGATATGATATAGAGTGAATCTCAAAAATTTAATAAATTTAATGTATATTGGAAATATATTTTTGAAGAGTATTTTTGATTTTTTATAAGATATTTTTCACTTATTTAAGATCCAATAAGAAATTCTTTTTTTTGGCCTTCACCTTTTGTCTTCTCCATTATTATTATCTTTGGACCTTGGGCCCATTTGTTTCAGCTATTTTATGGTGTTCTTTTTTTTCAACATTATGAGCCAGGCTTATGTATATATATAATGTTAAGGCCTATTTATTTCATATGATCCTCTTATATAAATTCAATGGTTTCTTTTAAAACAACTTTTGTCTCAGCCAAAAAAAACTAATATATCACACTATTAACTAACTATCTTAATATTATTTAAAAAAATAAAACGCACTACACTAATATTCATCTGAATGCATCGATATTCCACTAATTAAATTATAGTATATACAAGTCTAAGATTTTGAAATGTTTAATATTAAAGAAGGTTTTCTATAATCATGATATTTTGAACAAAAGTCCAATGTCATAAAAAAAAATAGATGAATTATTTAAAAACAAAAAATTAATCAATATAAAATGTTATCTATGTGCACTCAAATCATTATTATTATTTAATAGTTTAATGAACATACACTGTCGTATAAAAAATACGGCCGTCCAATTAAAATTTATTAATTGATTAAATCATCAAATTTATTTTAAATTATCAATAATATATAATAAAATATACGTTGTTTATTTAATAACGGTGTAAAATTTCTTTATACTATCAATTTATTATCTAATTCCTCGTTATTTAAATTTGTGAAGAACTGACGAACGAGACTATACCGTCTATGGAAAAAAAAACTTGTGACTAAATATTTCTATATAGGTTTTGAAAACGTACACACACACAAAAAATGTAGGTTTTGAAAACGTAGATGAAGTGGATAATAATCTCATTGTGTCGACATTATAACTTACTATTTGCCATTTTTCATAGGAGTCCAAAACCGAACACAGACAGGATAAGAGCATTCTGTTTTTGATATGGAGGACAATAACAATTTGTGTTAGTTTTTTCTTCTTCCTTTGATACATCATCATCTCAAGTTCATTGTCATTGATAACTTTGGATTCTTCTAATTGATTATGCCTCGTCTACTCTCCACGTGATGGAATTTCTTTAAACAATTCTTCAAATAATGACAGCTAATTCAGAAGAATATTCTTTTCTCTTTCATAACTTTTCCTTATAACTTATAAGCATGTGTGCTAAATGCATTTTCTTTAGACTTGTGACTAAACTAACTGTATTTGCATTATTAAAGGAAGATAATCCACTTCTGAGAATAAAAGCAAAACAAGCATAGATAAAAATGCTGCATATATATTTAAATAGGTCCTTACATATAGACACTATTTATTATTTTATTGCTTTATCCATTTTACATCCAATCCATACGAAACCATGTTATTCTAATTTCTAAGTCATAGAATAAAAATCATGATACAACAGTTATTCTTTCTATAAAGCTTTTGAATCTCGAGTTATAGTGTAAAGTCGAGATGAACAATTCATTATAATGTACACACTATTCTAAATATTATAAATTTCGCACTTACTATTATTACTGCCTTAATCGTTAAAGTGTTTGTAGGTAAACTTATCCCATTTGACGCATTGCAAATAATATTGAACTAGAGTTTGTTATCAGATTCAACATTATTAACAATAGTTTAAGAGAAAAGTCTTAGTAGATCATTTGACTCGTATGTGAGAAACGTCCTCTAGCATTTCCACTAAATTTTCAACTTAATTGTAAACTCCGAATACACACAAGTTAGTGGATTATTCTCAATGCTAGGTATTGAGAATTAAGATTTTGTACGTCTAGGAAAAGCTTACTCATCAACGTTCCAACAAAGGACAAATCAGTAGGGACGTACCCATTAAGATGACATCCTTATCATCAATCGGGGGGCTCCCAAACCCTAAACAAATAACATGAAACTCACTGAGCATAAAGCAAAAGGAAGTTGTTTTGTTCAGGGACGAACGAGAACATAAGTTGAAGAAAAAGAGGCCCAATATATTTTTACAATGAAGAAATAATCAACATGATATCAAACTTCACACTCCCTTATTGGCGAAGGTCAGAATGACATGTTTCTATGTTCGCCGCGTGTTGGTGGACCATGCGAGTTCACGTGATATCATGTACGCCAAATTATTAAACATTATGCAAGTAGCATGACATTTGCAATTGAACCGCAGTGGCAACCTTCAGGGTTTGATGGCTTTTACACTGCCTTGAAGGTACTTAGAATTGCTTATTACTTTTAGAAAGCACAAGAGTAAAAGGATTGGAAAAATTCAATTTATGGTAATTGATAGGAAGTTCAAATACAATTGTATAGTTGGGCAAACAACCTTGGATAAGTTATGTGTGATGCCATCAACAATTCATATGATGCTAAAATACCACAAGAGCAAAGATGAAATTTCCATAAATGAAGGTGATTTAAAAGCATCTCACATCTCTTTTTTTGGGTTACAAAAGAAACATAACGAGACCAAGGAAGTTATAACTGTAAAAATTATGGATCTACGTGTTTGCAAGTATGACGTTTGTAACAACCTGTGCAATTTTGATGTTGACAACACTCTTAACTGAAGTCTTCATCAAAAGTGTTGATAAAGTTCATTAAATATTGATAATAACAACACAATTCAGTGAAGTCATCATCTGATGTGGTGATCAAGTTTTGATGCTTAAATATTAGATGTCAAATCATATCTTTGGAGGATATAACCATATGTCAAGCTACATTCAGTGAAGCCATTGAAGATCTTTGATCAAGCATAATGTCTGATTATGATGTCTATCATGAAGAGTTATCTCAAAAATTATCAGAAGAAGGTTTAATGTTCCAATGAAGTGTTAAAGTCAGAGATAATGTAATGACAAGGAGTCTGAAACTTCAGAGTTGTGAAAGAGAGAGAAAGTGTGAGAGCTCCTTGAGTATGTGTTGAGTGACCAACATCTATAAAGGTATAAGACTAGCTCTCAAATTTACTAAGACTAATCACACACATACACACTTTAGAATGATTGGAAAACCTCTATATTTTTTTAAAAGAACCAAAAATATTTTTTGTGTCTGGATAGTTCGCTAATAGCC